>ONZH01008813.1:0-36268 GCA_900303285.1 Rhinella marina
GTCATCTGAGAGGAAGTGGATGACCGAGTCACCATTCAAGAACATTTGGGTTGGTGGTCAACACACAACCACTAGATGACACCGGTAGCTGCGGCCTCGCTGAGTGAACCATAATGCCGCGTCCCCTTCCTCTGCTGAGACCTGTGCCTGTTCCCGAAAAATTTGTGCCACTGCTCCTCGCCTGTGAAGGGCCTGTCACCCCTCTGTCTGACATCCTGTTTCATAAAAAAAAATTAAAATAAAATAAAATGAACAATCCCCCCAAAAATTATACTTTGCTGATTGCCTTGCACAACGGCTTAACTATTTCTTTCAGAAATATCGTCACCTACACAGTGTGTTAACAATGGGTTACTGAACTGCAGTACAATGGGTTACTGCACAGCACACACTTTGTTTATATACAGACTGACGCTGCAACTATTGATGTAAAAGGAACAAGCCCAGAACCACGTCTTTACTCTTTTTTGGGCAAGTCAGCTTCACTGACTACGTTAGCCCAATATCACGTTTTTCTGTTTGGATGGCGAATAACGCCGCAAATAGTTATTTAAAAAAAAACAACACCACTAACACGGATTCACAGGTTTTTTTGGCAAGTCAACTTCACTGACTACGTTTGCACAATATCACGCTTTTCTCTTTGGATGGCGAATAACGCCGCAAATAGTTATTTAAAATGAACAAACCCACAAACACGGATTCACAGTTTTTTTGGCAAGTCAACTTCACTGACTACGTTAGCACAATATCACGCTTTTCTGTTTGGATGGCGAATAACGCCGCAAATAGTTATTTAAAATGAACAAACCCACAAACACGGATTCACTGTTTTTTTGGCAAGTCAACTTCACTGACTATGTTAGCACTATATCACGTTTTTCTGTTTGGATGGCGAATAACGCCGCAAATAGTTATTTAAAACTAACAACCCCACAAACACGGATTCACTAGTTTTTTGGCAAGTCAGCTTCACTGACTACGTTAGCACAATATCACGCTTTTCTGTTTGTATGGCGAACAACGCCGCAAATAGTTATTTAAAAGAACAACGCCACAAACACGGATTCACAGTTTTTTTGGCAATTCAACTACACTGAAGAATTTAGCACTCTATGGCGCTTTTCTATTTGTATTACGAATAACGCCGCAACTATTTCTTTCACATTTACAAGCTGCCAATCACAGATTATATATGTTTTTCCCCAAACACAACCCAAAAGATATTTTTTTTTAATTTTTTATTATTATTTTTATTTTTTTTTCTAATGTAACCCAAACAAGGCTCTGACCCTCTTACTGCACTGCAAAAAGAGTAGTGGTGCTTCTTTGAATACAGCACCCTAAAACAGCCTTTAGAACAGAGTGCAGTGCTGTATAACAGGCTAACCCCTATGCCCACTCACTGCTGCACAGTGTCCCGGAATAGCGATTTCACTGCCTGATTTTCTGTCTAGAAATCGTCCCTCTCCTATCCCTGCAATTCAGATTATCTATCCCTGATCTCCTCATTTATTTTCTTTAGTTTTTCTTTCACTTGCCCTATCTCTCCTGACGTCTGTCTCTGGTCTAACATCAATAGCAAATGGCGGATTCCAGCGCTGCAGAGCTATTTATAGGGCTGTGACATCACAGGACCTAGCTGGCTACTAATTGGCTACATGTCTGCATGTGATCGCATTGTGGGCGTTTACTTCTTTATCCCAGAAATCCTTCCCCCATGTCATGCCATGTGCTTGCGCCCATTTTAGGAGAAAAAAAAAAAAAAAGATTTGTTACTACGAATCGCCAGGAAATTCGCATTCATTGCGAATCGAATTTTCCATGAAATTCGTAACGAATTCCACTTCGTCAGCTTCCATTCACTTATCTCTAATAATGATATAATATAACTGTTTCTCATAGGGCAGCAAGTAAGTACGAATCTATGAGTCAAGCCACAGGAGCCATGTATTTAGAGACTTCCCATATGTGTCACATCTTCTCAAATTTGGGGTAGGAGAGATTGGCTAGGGCCATAGTATGTTCATATAGAAACATTGGTCCTGATTTATCATACCATCACTCCAAAATTCTGTCATCAAAAAGTCGCAAAATAGGGCTTTTGCGACTTTTTTGCGCAAAAGCCACATTTATCAAATAACCTGTGACATTTGATAAATGTGGCACAAAGTACTCCAGCGCAGACTGAAGCAAAACTGACTTCAAATATTCTCCTAATGATAAATTCCCCCCATTAAGTTTACTCGGGCTATAACATCGGCAAGAGGGGGAACGATAGCGCTCTTCCAGTTAGAAGTGATTGGCAGTTTGGTGGAAAGGAGAATATGAGCTACAACCAGCCAACCTCTGAGAGATACTATCCAGCCCAATAAACAGGATGGCCAAAGCTGGAGAAGGCATTAGGGTAATACCCAATAATTCTGACGCTAGAGAGAAGATCTCTGACCACAGCGATCTGAGATGTGGGCAACCCCACAGAATGTGGAATAGCGTTCCCCTCTGGCCACAAGCTCTCCATAAATTTGAGACACCAGGAAACATAAAACTTAGCCTCTCTGGGGTATAATACCACCTCAATGTCGTTTTCACAAAGGATTCATAATGGGTCACACACAGGGGCGTACATAGAAATCATTAGGCCCCATAGCAGGAATCTGAATTGGGCCCCCTAACTCCATCCACTACCTACCCCTAGCCCATCCCACTACCTACCCTGGCTCCTCCCCTGCCACACCCCCATATACCAATATATAAAGAAATACAATATATAAATAAACTAATAAAACTGTTAGGGATAAATCATTTTTTTCCCTAACCAACTTTGTTGCAGTAACTAAAAAAAAATATACATATTTTCCAATACTCATTGAAAAGTACAGATGGCCCTGCAAAAAATGAGCCCTCACATAGCTCAATACACCAAACTACAAAAAAGTTAAAGGTATTTAGACATGAGCGAATTTTTCAAAAATTCGATTCGGCTGGTTTGCAGAATTTTCCGAAAAGATTAGCTTCGATCCAAATAAATTTGTTGCGAATCGCGTTAAAAAAACGGCTACTTCCAGGCTGCAGAGAGTGTAGAACACTGTGCCTTGCAGTAAAACGCATAGGGAGTAGTGTTGAGCGAGCACTTCTGTGCTCGAATGCTCAGGTGCTCTGGCCAAGCAACCGAGCATAATGTTAGTCAATGGGACTAAACCAGGCACACCCTGCTCGGAAGAGGGGAAGGGTGTCTGATTAATAGAAAAAGGTCAGAATCGCAACTTCTCCTCTTTTACTCCTTTCGCTTGTAAAAGTATGCTAAATAACAGCAGTGGAAGTAGCAGTACAATTTGGAGGCCACAGAGTGGCACAATTACCTAATTTTGAGTTAGCGGCAGCTAGGAGACGGCATGTGCAGTCGGCGGCGACAGCAGCATCAGGCTGGAGAGTGGCATGATGACATACCCTGAAGAGCAGACCGTACTAAAAAATTATCTTCCTTTTGGCTAAGATCAACTGTAGCATATGTTCTTATCAGCATAGGGGCGGGTTATGCCAGCGGACGGGAACAGAGGAGGTGCAGCGAAGGCTACAGCTTTGCCTCGACTATGACAAAATGTCAGTATTGACCCAAGACCCAAGTTCGGAGTTCCATCTTGATATCGAGCTGGTGGTCTGCAGGGAGCTGAGCTACCACATGTGGGAGCCCCTGCCTCTCGCCTCTCCCATGCTAATCGCTGAGTGTCCCGGGTGCCGGAATCGTTTACTTTTAAAAATGCGAGTGTACAAAACAAACAGGGTTTCCTGTGTACTTGAGCTTTGAATAATGGAATAGGACTACAGAACGTACCAAAAATTTACGACTGACTGCTGCAGAGGAGAGTGGTACTGTAACAGCAGCTGCAAGAGGCAGCAGTCAAACAAATTTCAAGGCCACAGAGTGGCACCGTAACAGCAGCTACAAGAGTCAGCAGTCAAACAAATTTCAAGGCCACAGAGTTGCACCATAACAGCAGCTACAAGAGTCAGCAGTCAAACAAATTTCAAGGCCACAGAGTGGCACCGTAACAAAAGCTGCAAGAGGAAGCAGTGGAATACATTTCAAGGCCCCAGAGTGGCACCGTAATAGCAGCTACAAGAGTCAGCAGTCAAACAAATTTCAAGGCCACAGAGTGGCATCGTAACAACAGCTGCAAGAGGCAGCAGTGGAATACATTTCAAGGCCACAGAGTGGGAGAGGCAGCAGGAGTCGTACTAATTTTAATGAGACAGAATGGCACAGTGACATACCCTGGGAGAGGCAGCAGCAGTCATAAAAATTTAAATGCAGCATAACGTAGGGTGGCACAAATACATAATTTGGACATAGCGGCAGCTAGGACACAGCATGTGGAGGAAGCAGCAGCATCAGGCGACAGAGTGGCACAATGACAGACCCTAAAGTGGCAGCAGCATTAGTAGGCCACAGATTGGCACAATCAAAGACCCTGGAGGTGGCAGCAGCAGTCGTTAAAATTGGAAGGCGACAGAGTGGCACAATGACAGACCCTGGAAGTGGCAGCAGCATGAGTAGGCCAAAGAGTGGCACAATGACAGACCCTGGAAGTGGCAGCAGCATGAGTAGGCCAAAGAGTGGCACAAAGAGAGACCCTGGAAGTGGCAGCAGCATGAGTAGGCCACAGAGTGGCACAATTACATAAGTTTGAGGTAGCGGCAGCTAGAAGATAGCGTGTGGAGGCGGCGGCAGCAGCAATAGCATCCCAGAGAGTGGCACAATTACATAATTTGGACCTAGCGGCAGCTAGGAGACAGCGTGTGGAGGCAGCGGCAGCAGCATCAAGCGACAGAGTGGCACAACTACAGACCCTGAAGTGGCAGCAGCATGAGTAGGCCACAGATTGGCACAATCAAAGACCCTGGAAGTGGCAGCAGCAGTCGTTAAAATTGGAAGGCGACAGAGTGGCACAATGACAGACTCTGGAAGTGGCAGCAGCATGAGTAGGCCAAAGAGTGGCACAAAGAGAGACCCTGGAAGTGGCAGCAACATGAGTGGGCCACAGAGTGGCACAATTATATAAGTTTGAGGTAGCGGCAGCTAGAAAATAGCGTGTGGAGGCGGCGGGTGACATAGCCTGGAGGTGAAAGCATTAGCAGCATGAGTAGACCTGATTGTTGAGAAGGCAGCAGCATCAAAAGGCTACATATTGGGTCAATGACAGAATGGCTGAGGTGGGTGGCAATACCAGTCACTGGTGTAGATGCTGGGTGGTAGAAGGAGCAGCTGGTAGATGTGTGGCATCAGGCGGGTGGCAGCATCATAAGAGTGGCTGAGGCAGGTAGCCTGAAGAATACAGTCTAATTTCTCAAGGTTTGGGTGACGCATCATGGCTGATCTAATCTGATGCATCAGGCGTTGGTGGGTGGAAATCCTGGCTGATCCACGCCTGATTCATCTTGACAAAGGTGAGTCTTTCCACATTTTGGAAGGACAGGCGAGTTCTCCTTGGGGTAACTATGGCCCCCGCCGCACTGAACACCCGCTCTGATGCCACACTACCAGCCGGGCAGGACAGCTTCTACAGTGCAAACTCGGCCAGTTGCGGCCACAAATCCAGTTTGGCTGCCCAGTAGTCCAGTGGATCTTCAATGTGGGGTGGCAGGGTGCTGTCCAAGTAGGCCACCACCTGCTGGTTCAGGGTCTGCTCCTGGTCTACCTGCTGCTGCTGCTGCTGGTGAGTACTTTCCGCACCTGGCGGGTGAAGAAAGCTGCTCATCAGCGACTCCAGACTCAAGTTGCTGCTGATGGAGCTGGTACTGTTCCTAACCCCCGACCCCCCACACAGCAGCTGTGGCAGTGGTACGTGAACGCTGAGGGGCCCCCCGGTCAGACCTGTGAGAGGATGGACGATGACGCAGATAGGCAGCAGCCAACTGACTACATAGGATTTCTCTATAGTACTTCAGTTTGTCCTCCCTCTCAGCAGATGAAAAAAAGGCCCCCATTTTAGACCGGTAGCAAGGGTCCAAGAGGGTGGAGAGCCAGAAGTCATCCCTCTGCCGGATGGTGACTATTCGGCTGTCACTACGTAAGCAAGTGAGCATGCAGCGGGCCATTTGCGCAAGTGACTCAGAGGGACTCCCTGCCTCCAACTCCACTGTATACTGCCATGGTGTCTCTGGGGTCATCTGCCTCATCTTCCTCATCTTCCTCATCCCCCTCTATCTCCTCTGGCAGCTCCTGCTCCTCCTCTTCTGTCACCTGGGTAGAAAAACTACTAAATGCTTGTGCTCCAATGTCCTCCTCCTCCTCCTCCAGTTCAGCCCTCTCCGGACTTATGTGGCCATGAGATCCAGTCTCCACGTCTCTAGTCCCCTGACCAGAAAGATTTTGCAGCATCTGTTCCAGAACATGAAGGAGTGGAATGACGTTGTTCATACCGTAGTCCTGGTGACTGACAAATAACGTGGCCTCCTCAAAGGGCCTGAACAAGCGGCGGGTGTCACGCATCACCTGCCACTTGACTTGAGGAACCGTTTGACAACCAGATTAAATACGTGCGCCATGCAGGGCACATGGCTCAGCCCTCCTTGGTGTAGCGCAGACACCATGTTCTTTCCGTTATCTGTCACCATGGTTCCGATTTTTAGTTGTCGCGGAGAAAGCAATCGATTTCTTCTTTCATGACGCAGAGCAGTTCCTCCCCCTGTGTGACTTTGTTCGCCCAGGCAAACCAGGCGTAGAGCTGCGTGACACTGCCGTGCCCTGCACACGTGGTATGCTGGAGGAGCGCTATGACTTGGCCCTGCAGTGGAGGCTGAGGTGGTGGAGAAGGAGCCGGACATTAGAGCAGGATCAGCAGTTTGACAACGAGGAGGAGAAAGTGGCGTCACCTGTTCAAGTAGCTTGTGTGTCTGGGCAGGAAGCAGATTGACCCAGTGGGCCGTAAAGGACATATACTGTCCCTGACCGTAGTTGCAACTCCACACGTTGGCGCTGCCATGCACTTGTCATGCCATGCAGACACCGACAGGCTCAAGGACTGGGCCACCTTCTCTTCTACATATTTTTGCAGGGATGGGACTGACTTTTTGACAAAGAAATGACGGCTTTGCAGTCTCCACCTCGGCTTGGCACAGGGAGGGACTGCAGCACGAGCAACTTGGACAGGAGCACGGTCAGCTTCTGCGCTGTAGGATGGCTGGACGCGTACTGCTGTCTCTTTGCAATCGCCTCGGTGAATGACTGCTGCCGTAATGAGTGGCGAGGAATAAGAGGAGGAGGAGCAGGAGCATCTGGAGCAGTAGATAAGTAGAGCAGTAGCTGTCTGGAGCCTTGACTGCCTGAAATGGGATGCGTGCCACTGGGTGATGCTGCTGTTGCTGCTTCCGACTGGACCGCCATATCTGAGCCACGGTTCTCCCAGGCCACTTTGTGATGATGCTGCATATGTTGGCGCAGGGCCGTGGTGCCAACATTAGCACCCTGGCCACGCTTCACTTTCTGACCACAGATTCTACATATAACCATGTTCGCCTCCTCAGGCGTCTTAACAAAAAACTTCCACACCGCCGAGAAATCGATTTTACCACCAACACTCTGCACTGACTGAGTGGTACCTCCGCTGCCTGACTGAGCCCCTGCGCCGCTCTTTTCATGGCTGGAGCACCTGCAAAGAGTGCGGTCTACCCCGTGCCCGTTTGGCTCCCGAACTCGCACTGCTGCCACTCCGCTGACTAACGGCCACACTACTGACTTGCTGCCTGCACCGCTGCCTGACATGCAAGCTGTCAGTCTCGTCTGCAGATGATAATAATGATGATGATGATGAAGCCCTTGCTTCACCCGGCTCCCAAGTGCGATCGGCTACATCATCATCAACTACAGTTTGCACGTTGCTAATGTCCTCCTCAACTGTCTCGGTGTACAAAGCCTGACCACTCTCAACATCACCTCCCACTACACTCTCCTCATCAGTACTTGACCGCCTACTGGAAGGAGCGGATTTCTGCCCCACCTCTTGGCTTTCCAGTAGCTGCTGACTTTCCTCAAGTAGTTTGTCCTCGCTGTATAGTGGGGCAGAGCCCATTGCATATAGTACTTCTCTGGCTGAGGAAACCGAAAAGGACAGAGGCAGGTTGAGGATAGGTGAGGGCACTGGAGCTGCTCCTGGCCCATGCCAACTAAAGGTTGTGTCTGACGAACCCACCGACTCTTGGCTGGGGGTTTCAGATGTCATCTGGGAGAAAGTGGATGACTGAGTCAACCATTCAAGAACATCTGGGTTGGTGGTCAACACACGACCACTAGATGACACCGGTAGCTGCGGCCTCGCCGAGTGAACCATAATGCCACGTCCCCTTCCTCTGCTGAGACCTGTGCCTGTTCCCGAAAAATTTGTGCCACTGCCCCTCCCCTGTGAAGGGCCTGTCACCCCTCTATCTGACATCCTGTTTCATAAAAAAATATAAAATAAAATGAACAATCCCCCCCAAAATTATACTTTGCTCACTACCTTGCACAACGGCTTAACTATTTCTTTCAGAAATATCGTCACCTACACAGTGTGTTAACAATGGGTTACTGAACTGCAGTACAATGGGTTACTGCACAGCACTATACACTTTGTTTATATACAGACTGACGCTGTAACTATCGATGTAAAACAAACAAGCCCAGAACCACGTCTTTACTCTTTTTTGGGCAATCCAACTTCACTTACTACGTCAGCACAATATCACGCTTTTCTGTTTGGATGGCGAATAACGCCGCAAATAGTTATTTAAAAAAACAACCCCACTAACACGGATTCACAGTTTTTTTGGTAAGTCAGCTTCACTGACTACGTTAGCACAATATCACGCTCTTCTGTTTGGATGGCGAATAACGCTGCAAATAGTTATTTAAAACTAACAACCCAACAAACACAGATTCACAGTTTTTTTGGCAAGTCAGCTTCACTGACTACGTTAGCACAATATCACGTTTTTCTGTTTGGATGGCGAATAACGCCGCAAATAGTTATTTAAAACTAACAACCCCACAAACACAAATTCACAGTTTTTTTGGCAGGTCAACTTCACTGACTACGTTAGCACAATATCACGCTTTTCTGTTTGGATAGCAAAATACGCCGCAAATAGTTATTTTAAATGAACAAATCCACAAACATGGATTCACAGTTTTTTTGGCAAGTCTACTTCACTGACTAATTTAGCACAATATAACGCTTTTCTGTTTGGATGGCAAATAACGCCGCAAATAGTTATTTAAAACTAACAACCCCACAAACAGATTCACTGTTTTTTTGCCAATTCAACTTCACTGACTACGTTAGCACAATATCACGCTTTTCTGTTTGGATGGCGAATAACGCCGCAAATAGTTATTTTAAATGAACAAATCCACAAACACGGATTCACAGTTTTTTTGGCAAGTAAACTTCACTGACTACATTAGCACAATATCACGCTTTTCTGTTTGGATGGCGAATAACGCCGCAAATAGTTATTTAAAAAAACAACCCCACTAACACGGATTCACTGTTTTTTTGGCAAGTCAGCTTTACTGACTACGTTAGCACAATATCACACTTTTCTGTTTGGATGGCGAATAACGCCGCAAATAGTTATTTAAAACTAAAAACCCCACAAAAACAGATTCACTGTTTTTTTGGCAAGTCAACTTCATTGACTACGTTAGAACAATATCACACAAGTCAAATTCCCATTCACTGACGACAAACAGAGCTTTGGGATAAATCTATAAGTCTACAGACACAAAATGGAAGAATATTTTTACTAGTACACTTGCAAAACTACTTCAAATTACTATATTTTGGATGTAATGGAGCAATAAAAATGGGTACAAAAATACAAATAGTTTTGCTCCTTCTCCGTTCAAAAAGTTATACTAACAGTGCTCTAATACTTATTGGTTTTCTTTCTCAAACATTATAATCAAATTTTGCCATCTCATAAGGTCTGGGGTGTCATAAGTAGTGTTGAGCGAATTGAATAGGACAAAGTGGATTTCATTTAGGCACAAAGCTGAATTTCCTCTTGCTTTCTGATAGCGATTAGATTTAACCTGAAATAGTGTAAAAAAACAAAAAAAAAACCTCATACGTACCTCCTCCATTTGCTTACGACGGGCCAGCCTCCATCTTGATTGAAGATCTTGACTAAAGTCCCGTGCGCTGTGACTTATGATGTCACCACGCTGGCCTGCACAATGACATCATCTTGGGCCATATGAGATTTCACAAGATCTTCAAGCAAGATGGTGGCGGCCTGCCCGTCACAAGCAAATGGCAGAGGCAAGTATGAGTTCAGTTTTTCTGTAAATTTTACACGGTATTATTATTATCAGATGCCACAATCATGTATGATTGTGGCATCTGAGGGGTACAATGGCGGGGAGCAGGGTAATCGCAGCTTCCTGTCATTGCACCCACTACTTACAAAGAAATGCACTTCATGACGAAGTAATTCGTCATGAAGCAAATTTTTTTGTGAAATTTGGCAAAGCAGCCAAATCAAATTTTGAAGAACTCTGCTCAACTCTAGTCATAAGTGTCAGAGATATAACTAGAAATATCTGGGCTTCATAGCTTAATAGCCTAGTCTCCAAAGCTATTACAAACTCATACTCATCAACAGTCAGATCAGCTCGTAGTGGACTAGCAATGATATAGTTACTGTATTTTATTGAAACTTTATTTTACAATCTGGTTATCTTTAAAATGTGGCCATATTTCTCTTGAGCTTTATACTTTTTACTTCCTCTGAGGTGTAATATTCTATTTTCATAGTTATGCCTGTAAGGGGGTTAGATGTTAAAGGGAACCTGTCACCTAAAACACGCCTCCAAAGCCACCCACATTACCTGACAGTAGCCAGCAGTATGTTACTAAAGATGATCTTCTTTCTCTTGTCAGCTCCGCCAAAATGTTGAAAAATAAACTTTAATCCCTTCACACGCTATGTAACGGCAGAGCTTGAAGTCAAGGGGGCAGCGGCCTCCTCGCTTCAAGTCAGGATAACCGCGCCCCCTTTCCCTGCCCCTTTGCCTCTGATTGACTGCCAAAAGGTTTTGGCTGTTCAGCAAAGCCGTCCAAAGGCTCGCGCATGCGCCTGACATCTTGTGCTCGACGTGCACAAGTTTTCAGCGAGCTTTGCTGTCAATCAGAGGCAAAGGGGGCGCGGTTATCCTGACTTGAACCGAGGAGGCCGCTGCCCCCTTGACTTCAAGCTCTGCCGTTACATAGCGAGTGAAGGGATTAAAGTTTATTTTTCAACATTTTGGTGGAGCTGACAAGAGAAAGAAGATCTTTAGTAACATACTGCTGGCTACTGTCAAGTAATGTGGGTGGCTTTGGAGGCGTGTTTTAGGTGACAGTTTCCCTTTAAATTATTAATCATAATCTTTTTGGCCTCCTTGTGATGTTTGTGACTTTCCAATCAAGGATGGCAGATTAAAAAAGAGAACACTGCATAATTTGGAACAATAGCTTTTACCTAACCCACATGTGGCAACTCCGATGGTTGCACAGTTCTTACAGAAACAACTGTGCCAGTAATTACAGTCTCAATTAGGGCACTAAACACAGTCTTTCATAGGCCCATATTTACCAATGTGTGTACACCTAGATTTTGGTATAAACTCCACCAAAACATGGTGCAATTTGGCACATATAGGTTTAGAGAAAGTTTCTGAGCCTACACTAAAAATAGCTTTTGGTTTATTAGGAAAGGGTAGGTCCTAAAATAACAAATGATGCATTATAAAAGTTTCAAAGTTAGTCAGCCAATCCATACATGCACCAAATTTATCATCAAGCATGATCCACTGTAATAAAGTCTAGACATCTATAGGTTTAGTAAATTTGCCTCACTGTCTCTTTAAGTAGCACCTCACCTCGTCACAAGGCAACAAGTTACTCTCTCTGCAGTCATTGCACACAGCTTTCTTGGGTGATAACTCTGACTTCCTTCTTGTGGAACATTAACACACAGTCTGCATAGATTTTTCAAGAGGTTTGCAGTATTCATTGCGACAGAGTCCACACACTCAAACTCTGTAAGCACAGCGCTCCACTGCTTAAGTCATTAATGTAATGTCACTGTATTTGTACACTGTAGATCTCAAAGACTGTGTATAGGGAAGTATAGGGTAGTATGGGGTTGATTAGCCAGCTCCCTGGCTCAGTTGCTAAGCAGTTGCTAGGTGTGGACTGGCTCCGTCCTATATCTTCCAGAAGCTTCTAAGAGTCTAAACAGACAGGGAGACAGGCAAAGGGAACTTCACAAACAGTTAATTAATTATATTGTTTTGTGGGAAAGGATTCAGAAAACCATGTACTTGATTCAATTAAATTGCTGCTCATTCTGGGCTTTGAAGTCAAGGAAGCAGTCTTATGAGTTATTGATAACTCTCTTTGTATACACAGTTATAGATGTATGGCACTGATATCTCTCATTGGACCGCCTATGTGATTTAAAAGCCCAGAATGAGCAGAGCTTTAAATCAATTAAATACAAGCTGCACTGAATTTTATCTCACAAAACTTTAACAAACAGTGTGTTTAAAACACATTAAACCTCACAATGGTATATGTTATTTTATATAAGAAACCTTCCATAAAGTGTCCCTTATTGGGAGTGATGTTTTGTCTACTGGGGACAACTTCGTCCATTTGTGTGTGACAATGCCACTTGCAGTGTTAAAAACTCTCTCTGAGATGACACTGGAGGCAAGACAGAACAGTGAGATCAAACTAGGCCAGTCCAGGCCACTGTTCCAATATGGCTGTCCAGAAGTCCATAGGATCAGGAAACATGATAGGCGAGAGTCCAGGTAGGCCAGAATCAGGTAGAACTCAATATGGTTGTCCTGGGGGTACATCTCCATTTGCTGATTTGCATTAGCCTAGAGTGGCATATGAAAAAACTGTTCTATCATGTTCATGAAACTGAACTAGTTGCTGCTGCTGCGGCTTATGCTGCTTGTGGTAAAAATGGAAACTGTAAGAAGTGGGTGACTTGGTGGTAGGGTGGCCACCTGCTTCATCCCAAAAAGGAGGACATTTTAGGCCACACCCCCAACCTGCCAAACCACACCCCCAACCTGCTAAACCACGCCCCTCTCCCAGTAAGTGCCCGGCAAAAAAAAAAAAAAAAAAGAGAGGAAAACCTTAAAGGGGTTGTCAGGGTTCAGAGTTGAACCCAGATGTACCCTTAATTTCACCCAGGCAGCCCGGCAAGGGCAAGGGTTCTTCTGTTCGCAATTACACACTACACTGCTTTACCGCTGCCGTTTTACTGGCCGGCGGGCATTCTGTATCTAGCAGCGCCGAAGTCAGTAAATTCCAGCAGGCTGTTCTCTGCTGGAACAGCCTGCCAGAATCACTAACTCAGATGTGAAAGTAGCCTAATACAGCGCCACATACCTCTTACATCCAGTGACATCTTCTTAGATGTAGACATTCTGTGTCCACAATCTTCTCCATTCAGACCAGACCGCCATGATGATTTCTTTCAGCCATCTCTTCTCTCTGCGGAATTTGACAGACATCTTAGTTTCCTACTTTTCCATCATTCTCCCACCTTCTTGAACACCCCATCCTGCCACCCCCAATACTCAGACACTGTGCTCCACAGATAGTACTTCCTTTAGTAATTATTGGCACACAGTGCTCTAAAAAAATAACTTCGCTACTAAAGTGTAACCAAAATGTTCCCCAAAAATAACTGTGCTAAGCTGATAGCGTGACAGGGTGCCCCCCACAATAATAGTGCTCCCCAAAGTCCCAATAGAAATAATTAGTGCCACCAGTAGAGTCAATGTCCCCATAATGCCCTCATAATGTGTGCCAATGCTCACTGTGTGCCCAAAAAAAATCTTAGTGCCCCCAGTTGAGCTACATAGTTCCCTATAATTTGTGCCAGTATAAAATACTCCTATATAGTGCCCCCATAGTGCTCCTCCCCTTGTCCCCATGGTGCCTGACATAAGGTGCCAGTATAAAATGCCCCCATAATGTGTGCAGTATAAAATGCCCCCCTCAGACCTCAGATCAGGGTCTTGTGCCCCCCTCAGACCTTAGATCAACATCTTGTGCCCCCATCAGACCTCAGATCAGCAGAATGTGCCCCCATCAGACCTCAGATCAGCAGAATGTGCCCTCATCAGACCTCAGATCAGCGTCTTGTGCCCCCATCAGACCTCAGATCAACACAATGTGCCCCCATCAGACCTTACATCAGGCTACTGTGCCCCCATCAGACCTCAGATCAGCCCACTGTGCCCCCATCAGACCTCAGGTCAGCGTCTTGTGCCCCCATCAGACCTCAGGTCAGCGTCTTGTGCCCCCATCAGACCTCAGATCAACACAATGTGCCACCATCAGACCTCAGATCAGCATCTTGTGCCCCCATCAGACCTCAGGTCAGCGTCTTGTGCCCCCATCAGACCTCAGATCAACATCTTGTGCCCCATCAGACCTCAGATCAACACAATGTGCCCCATCAGACCTTACATCAGGCTACTGTGCCACCATCAGACCTCACATCAGGCTACTGTGCCCCCATCAGACCTCACATCAGGCTACTGTGCCACCATCAGACCTTACATCAGGCTACTGTGCCCCCATCAGACCTCAGATCAGCCCTCTGTGCCCCCATCAGACCTCAGGTCAGCGTCTTGTGCCCCCATCAGACCTCAGATCAGCGTCTTGTGCCCCATCAGACCTCAAGTCAGCGTCTTGTTCCCCCATCAGACCTCAGATCAACACAATGTGCCACCATCAGACCTCAGATCAGCGTCTTGTGCCCCCATCAGACCTCAGGTCAGCGTCTTGTGCCCACATCAGACCTCAGGTCAGCGTCTTGTGCCCACATCAGACCTGAGATCAACACAATGTGCCCCCATCAGACCTCAGGTCAGCGTCTTGTGCGCCCATCAGACCTCAGATCAACATCTTGTTCCCCATCAGACCAACACAATGTGCCCTCATCAGACCTCACATCAGGCTACTGTGCCACCATCAGACCTCACTTCAGGCTACTGTGCCCCCATCAGACCTCACATCAGGCTACTGTGCCACCATCAGACCTCATATCAGGCTACTGTGCCCCCATCAGACCTCAGATCAGCCCACTGTGCCCCCATCAGACCTCAGGTCAGCATCTTGTGCCCCCATCAGACCTCAGATCAGCGTCTTGTGCTCCATCAGACCTCAGGTCAGCGCCTTGTGCCCCATCAGACCTCAGGTCAGCGTCTTGTGCCCCCATCAGACCTCAGGTCAGCATCTTGTGCCTCCATCAGACCTCAGGTCAGCGTCTTGTGCCCCCATCAGACCTCAGATCAGGGTCTTGTGCCCCCATCAGACCTCAGGTCAGCGTCTTGTGCCCCCTCAGACCTCATATCAGGGTCTTGTGCCCCCATCAGACCTCAGATCAGGGTCTTGTGCCCCCATCAGACCTCAGGTCAGCGTCTTGTGCCCCATCAGACCTCAGATCAGCGTCTTGTGCCCATCAGACTTCAGATCTTGTGCCCCCCTCAGACCAGCATCTTGTGCCCCCCTCAGACCTCAGATCAGCCCACCCAGCCACTTTAAAAAAAAACATACTTACCTGTTCTGTTCTACGCTGCCGCTGCCATCAGGTTCCCCGCTCCAACAGACTTGCCTGCCGGCGCACACTATGACCTGATGCAGCATCAGGTCATAGAGCGCGCCGGCAGGGAAGACAGTGGAGCGCGGAACCTGATGGCAGCGGCAGCGTAGAACAGGTGAGTATGTTTTTTTTAAAGTGGTTGGGTGGGCTGATCTGAGGTCTGAGGGGGGGGGGACAAGCACAAGGCCGGGCCATTAAGGGGGCGCTCTGGCAGGGCGCCCCCTTAACTGGCCGGGAAAGGCGGACTTCTGGCCGTCCGTCCTGGCCTTGCGCCGGACGGAGGACCAGGAGTTAAAAAACCGGACTGTCCGGACAAAAACCAGACGGATGGCCACCCTACTTGGTGGGGAGGGGGCAGAGAAGGCCTCCTTGTCAGACACGCTGACAGCAGTCATCTGCACACTGAAAGCTGCTGCCTGCTGCATACACATTGCATTGTATCCTGGTAATAAAGCAATTTTACCTCCCTTTCGGCAAGGTGGTGGTAAGGACACGTCTGCATAAGCAAGCAAGCATACAGTTTGCCATTCTCACCAGCATGCCCACAGACATGGCTCCATCCCACACTGAGACAATTGGGTGTCATAGGCGATGTCATTGTCATCATCAGGCTTCAGTGAATCAACCTTCGGGCAAGACAAAGTTTGGCTCCATGGAGCCAATATATTTTAATGCTGTATGGAAACAGCATTAATATCAAAGTTATTGAACTAATCGACTTCAGATATATGATCCGAAGGTCGATTTGCTCAAGCCTAGTCATCATTATCAGTTGTGTCCTCCGGCACAAGCGACCAACTCCAGTGTTAGTTTCTAATCCTTCACTTCCTCTTGCATGAGACTGTCTCAGCGTGTGCCCAGCAAAATGGGTAGCCAGCAAAATATGTAAGCTATTCTTCTTCTGCCTTTCTTTGTTGCATCTGGGTGAGTGTCTGCTCTAAGATAACATAAGACAGGGGTGGATTGGCCTTAGAACCTACTGGGAAATTTCCTGGTGGGCCAATGCCCCAGTGGCCCACCCAAGCCCTCCTCTCTGCTGCTGACTGAGTACATAATGAGGTCTTAACAGTAATTAACACTGTGAAAATCAGGTTCCCATGTACCCAGCCAGCGACCACACATAACTTCCTGAATTCAACTGCTCCATAGACAACTGGAGGGGAGAACAGAAGATGATAGGTATTGATGTCCACCACAGAGGGCTAGCTTTTGGGGCAGTATATTATGCTACACTGCGTTATTTGGTTCTTCTGGGATGGTATTTTGCACTATGGTGTTGTTGACCCCACCTACTTGTGTTGCTCCACCTTCTGTTAATTTGGACCTGCCTACAAGATGGGGCCACTTTTATTATTTTTTTTCCAGGGCCACTTTAAGTTCCCAGTCTGCCCCTGACATAAGATCACTAACGGGGGATAACATTGCTAATGCCATAATTATCCCTGTTGACAAATGTGGCAACCTTTGAAGGGCCTCAATATGTGACAGGCGTCTCTTATGATCTACCCTTTCCTGACCATGAAACAACAAAATCTCCCTGCTGAGGTGGTCTGGTTCATAATGAAATCATTCACTGCTTTATGCTGCTTGTAAAGACACTATCATATACCATACTAACTTTTTTTGCATGTGCCATGCAGGGAGCAGCGCAGCCACGATGTTCCTGCCAATGTTGATGTAGAAAGATGTGGAGGAGGCGGATGAACGCTGGGTGTGGGAACCAAACTGAAGCAAACATAAAGGTGAAAAACATTGACCCAGTGGGCTGTGAAAGACATGTACTTTCAATGACTGTAGCAGCTGCTCAAAGTGTCCACCATGACATGCACCTTACCAGACAGCGAGAAGTGACTCTGATAACACGTCACAGTGTCATCTTGGTTATCTCGTGACAAATGCCATTGAACAGTTAGTTATCTTTTTCTTGCAATTCTTTACTTAATGCTTTAACCATCAAGTTTAGCTTAGCTGCAGCTGTATCTTTCAGCAAGCATGAGTGCATGCCATCAATTTCCTAAATGTAGCAGAATCCACTAAGTGGTATGTCAGTGAACTCACTGCCAGCAAACTGGCCAGCAGGGAGTTAAGTTTGCATACCAGGGGATTTCTGGGTGCCGAGAGTTGTTTATTGGCCACACATTAATATTGATGGCTGATCACTGAGTGGACTAGGAAGAGTATGAGGGGGAGAAGCAGTAACTGATAATGACAATGACTGGACACTGGACTGCAAATAGATGCAGCCTGGCTGCCGCAGATAAGACCAAGAAAAGAAGGACAGTCTTGTTGCACTACCTGGGGGGCATTTTTATTTTCACATAGGAACTGGTTATGCCACTTCAGGTGCTGCAATAGAGCTGTGGTGCCTGAGTTTGAACGCCCACTGCTTTTTTTAATCCTGTAGAACTTGCATACAGCAATGCTTTTGGCTTCCCACACTGTGATGAAAAGCTCCCAGATGAGAGATAACTACACAGAGCTAGCGGTAGCTGAATTTGACTTAAGTCTGGTATGTTTCGAACCTGCAGCCACAGTATCAGCGACTTCACCAGTTCCCTAGCTGACCATAATTGAAGCAGATCTGGCCCTGGTAGTTTTTTCGGATGTTCTAGCCATACGTTGCCTCTTTTTTTCCCATTGCTACAGCCAACTCCTTCTTCTGATATCACCTCCTGCTCAGCACCCTGATCTAGCACCCAGATCCTGGCTACCACACAATAATCGTCAGAATCCTCACTCTCGCTGACAGTTTTATCAGATTTTAATATCATGGGTTCCTTGTCCCCCTCCCCCCCCCCGAAACCTTGATCTGCATTTGTCCCAAGTGTCACTATCGCCACTACTGCCCCAACTGTCATTACCATGGCTAAAAGTGCCACTATTACCACAATGACCATATATTAAGTAACAGGGATATAACAATGCAGTTATTGCAGTAAAATGTGTTTGAACTGAATGGTATCTTGCAGTAATACAACAAAATGTGTACATTATTGTAGTATTTTGCTGTAACCACCCATTATCTTGCAGTAATATACAATACGTTCAATAACACGGGTTTAACATTATAATGATTGCAGTCTTGCTTTTGCTGTGTTTGCCTATTATCTTGCAGTGATAAACAACACGTTCATTTACACAGGCATAATGCATTGAAATGCCCAATTACAAATGATACATTAAATCTGTCTTTTTAGAAAAATTGCATTATTGCTCAGCGTTTGCAACAGAATGTATGCTATTGGGGTGCTGGCAAGAAGTCTATGAACTGTAGAAACAAATTTTGTACACAAACAAAAGCTGTCTGGCTGTTCATACCGGAAAATATGGTTTTCTTGCAGAATGCAGAGCTAGTTGCCAGCAAACTACATGAAACAACTTAGACAGTGACCAGTCCCTCACTCTCTCTGTATGCTTTCTCAGATCAAACCCTAAAATATACTCAACTAGCAGAAAGTCCCGGCTTCGCCTGGGTATATTTCATCTATTTCATTTAATGTTTCTGTGTGTCGTTTCAGAGAGAAAGTTATCCTCCCTCCCATCCCTGCAGCTGACAGAAATTGATTTTTACCTTCATTTTTTCAATCCCCATTGGCTGTGGAGTGGGAGGGGCGTAGTTTAATGGGATACGGGGGCGGGGTTTAAGTCCTTCTTTTCAGGGTGGCCTTAATTATAGGTTAATGCCATGGTAATTTGAGGAAACACAATGGGTAGCAATGGAAGAAAACATTGCTTTGCGCGGTATATTTAATCTATTTTATTTAATGTTTCTGTGTGTCGTTGCAGAGAGAAAGTCATCCTCCCTCCCATCCCTGCAGCTGACAGATGTTGATTTTTACCTTGAATTGTTCAATCTCCATTGGCTGCGGAGTGGGAGGAGTAGTGGCCTGACCAAGTCGGGGGATTGACGTAGCAAGACCTGGGGCGGGGTTTTAAGTCCTTCTTTTGATGGTGGCCAGAATTACAGGTCGAGCCATGGTAATTTATGAGGACACACCTTGGGAAACAGTGGAAGGAAACATTGCTTTGCACGGGTATATTTAATCTATTTCATTTAATGTTTCTGTATGTTGTTGCAGAAAGAAATCCAACCTCCCTCCCACCCCTGCAGCTGACAGAAGTTGATTTTTACCTTCATTTTTTTAATCCCCGTTGGCTGCGGAGTGGGAGGTGGCGTGGCCTGACAGAGTCGGGGCGTGGTTTCGCGAGATCTGGGGCGGGGTTTTAAGTCCTTCTTTTGAGGGTGGGATGAATTACAGGTCGATGACATGGTAATTTATGAGGACCCGCAATGGGTAGCAGTGGAAAAAAACATCTTTTATTAGTACTGAACGGTCGTAGTCTAAAATTAGTCTATTTCATCTACAATTTTTGTGTGTCGTTGCAGAGAGAAATTCACCCTCCCACCCCTGCAGCTGATTTTTTTCAATCCCCGTTGCCTGCGGAGTGGGAGGGGGCGTGGCCTGACAGTGTTGGGGCGTGGCTTAGCAAGATGCACCCTCCCACCCCTACAGCAAACAGAAGTTTATTTTTCCCTTCATTTTTCCAATCCCCGTTGGCTGCGGAGTGGGACAGGGCATGACCTGACAGAGTTGGGGGCGTCGCTTAGCAAAGCGCTTCGAATAGGTGCAATTAATCTATTTCATTTAATGTTTCTGTGTGTCGTTGCAGAATGGCTGCGGAGTGAGAGGGGGCGTGGCCTGACAGAGTTGGGGCGTGGCTTAGCAAGACGCTTCAAACGGTTGTAGTCTATTTCATCTCAAATTTTTGTGTGTTGTTGCAGAGAGAAATTCACCCTCCCACCCCTGCAGCAAACAGAAGTTTATTTTTACCTTAATTTTTTCAATCCCCATTGGCTGCGGAGTGGGAGGGGGCGTGACCTGACAGATTCGGGGGCGTGGATTAGCAAGACGCTTCGCATGGGTGGATTTAATCTATTTTATTTAATGTTTGTGTGTGTTGTTGGAGAAAGAAAGTCAACCTCCCACCCATCCCTGCAGCTGACAGAAGTTGATTTTTACCTTTATTTTTTCAATCTCTGTTGGCTGCGGATGGAAAGGGGTGTGGCCTGATGGAGTTGGGGGTGTGGCTTAGTGAGACCTGGGGCGGGGGTTTTAAGTACTTCTTTTAGGGTGGCCTGAATTAAAGGTCGATACCATGCTTATTTATGAGGCCACGCAATGGGCAGCAGTGGAGGAAAACATCTTTTATTACTACTGAACTGTAGTAATAAAAAAAACCATAAGTTATATTTATGGTAACCGGAATACCTTTAACAGTGTCAGTAAATAGAAATGGATGAGATCCCTGTGTGTGCCTTTGCAGAGAATGGCAGTTGGAGTTTAAAACCAAAGTTCCCAGTTGTAATGTTGGCTAATGGAGATCATATTTTGGGAATTTCTCAGGAACAGTATGTCCAAGAGAGATGAGACCTGGTCTAAAACCTTCCCGGACACCTGATGTACTTGTGTGCCGAATTTGGCGAAAATCGGTCCAGTAGTTTGGTCGCGCATAGAGAACAGACAGACAGAAACTCATTTTTATAATATTAAGAGATTATATATCTAAATGACTGAAGCATTTCCCTGTGTTCCCTGACTTCATGGATTTCGGATTGATTTAGAAAAAAAAATATTTGTGAAATTCATAACAAATTGGATTTATTTAGAACTGATTCACTCATCTCTAGCCCTCACCATATTTAAGCAACAGCCTGGCCATCTGTCTGAAGAAAAAAGCTGCTGTCCGCTTTTGTGAACTTGTAGTGCTTCATTATGAAGATAACAGAGATTGTATTGTATTAGGCTGTATGAGAGAGGACTGCATTGTTTATCTGTAGAGGAACTCAGAGAGGACATTTATTCCAGTAAATTCTCCTAGCCATAGCCTTGGGAAACTGTGACAACTGTGAAGATTGCACTTAGTGTATTCAGCGCCTGCATGAACTGTATGCTAAGCTACTGCAGTAAAGACTGTTCATGTGTTCACAAAGCCAGCCTTATCATTGTATGCACCCTTTTTATCACCCCAGTACTGCATTGTCTCTCCCTTCAGGGAACCCTGCCTCAAAACTCATCTCCCCCAAGGGCACCCACTTAGCACCAGGCAGTACCTCCTCAAAACCAGGGTGCGCCCCAAAGGGGTGAAAAGCTGCACCTTTCTCATCACAGCATGCCAGCCCAAGTAGCAACCAAACCTGAATCAGAACTGTGAGTAGAACTACTCCTATCCTGTCCACCACCTCTGCGGCCAAGTTGCTACAGTTGTTCACCACTTACTATACAGGTGTATTTACAGTACTTGCATGACCACAAGGTTCTATTGACACTTCCCTCTATCAATCCCCAGGAAAATGCTTTCCAGACTAAGGATGCCTTAGGCATCACCCATCTGACCTGTCATGCAGGCCAGCATTGCTGCAGCTCTCACAGTTAATCAATTACTGCCACCAGTGCACAGAGCATTTGTACAATAAGTACAAAGGAGGAGATTTACTAATCCCCATACGCCAGAAAACTGGTGTGGAAAAAGTTGCAAACAACAGGTCTGCGACTTTTTAAATGAGCATGTGCACAATTTTTTCCCCTAAATGGCATATTTATAATGCACTTGACATGTGCCAAAAATGGGTAAAGACATGGGCTCTGGAAGATTTATCACCATTTAAGCCAGTTTTCTCACTGCTGAATTTGTGGTGTTAACTCAGCTCGCACAGCTTAAGCATAATAACAAATTTCCCCTTTGAAAATATCCCCTTTAATTAGCTCTATTAGAACAGCCCTGAGTAAGAAATATGCAGTCTATAGGCCCTCTTCCAACTCAGACAGTCTGTTTGGAAAATGGAGCACACAGAGAAGATTCACAACGTGTAAATAATGACTATAGCAACATCAAACTATAAGGTGCATATGTCACAGAGAAAAGATAAAAAACTAAGATAAAGACATTCTGCACAATATGATACATAAATATGCGGATGTCCATGGCTACATTTATGAGAAAAATACAACAGATGCAAGGATTATATATGGCCTAAGCCCTCACTCTGATATGATAAAATCTGAGACTCTCAGGCAATATAAACACATCTGTGACGCCTACAGCGCCAATGTGGTCTCAGTCAGGCAGGTCCTGCTGTAAGCTGTGCGATTCAGGAGTCAAGCCAGCACTACCCATATGGCCTCTTATGCAGAGACCCAGTCCAGTCCGTAAACAATCCAGGAAAACAGGGAAAAATGTCCAGCACTGGGATGGAGGTATACCATGACTAAGATCTGATCGAAAACGCGTTGGTAGTGTTACTGCTGTCTGTGTGAAGATGTATTTTTATATAAGTACTGAAGACTGAACATTTTTATCCTCCATCTCAGTGCTGGACATTTTTCCCTGTTTTCCTAGTTCCTATTGTAAACCTACCTATGCCGTTGGGCATCTACATTCAGGAGAGCAGACTCTAGTGTGCTGCTCCTAGTCTCCTCTATGTGCATCCAGCAACTGATGAGAGGAGGAGCAATCACACCTATGTGTACCACCTTAATCAAGGCAGCTTGTTTTATAGGAAGCGCAAAAGTGCACAAGAATGTCACTCCCTCAAAATAGAAGCACATTCACACTTGTTAGTGTGTTAGTGCACTATTAGCTGCTTTCTGTGATATATATTTTTCTTTATAAGGTGGATATACCATCACTCCCTTACAAATATTTGAGCTGATCAAGGATAACACATGGTATGTTTCCAGTCCACCCACCCAATTTAATTGGCTTTCTTATGGCAATAGGTGCTAAAGATGTCTTAACTCAAAGCATTTAGTGAAGAGAGAACACCAAATTATATATCTTACTGAGTTGGACACACAACCTGGTGCTAATTGTGTGCTATGACTGACATAGAAAAAAATCTTTACCAAAAATTATCTTTTATCTACCTAGATCTAGCAACTGAACAAATAACTATTACATTGGTTATTATTATTTATACTCTATACCTCCTGTAAGTCCTAAGCTCAGCTCTACAATATTATCTCCCCCACCCAGATTTTCAGGAGCTGCCATAAGTGGTAGGAAAAGATTTCCATCTTCAAATAAAGCTAAGGAGCCCCCTGGGCCTGTCATTAAATAGAAAATGAAAAAAGATCCATTACCATTTTTTTGCCGAGAACTCTAATTGGTCTGGAAACAGCAGGAGTGGGGGGACCCTGCTGAGCACCTGAACTCTCCCCCCATTGTGCGTACTTCCTCATCGTCTCTAAGAAGCAGGGATCTCAAAGTGTGATTTTACCTGGAAGACCCTGTGACCTCTTCCCAGCAAGACAGGGGAGATGTGAGGTTTATAGGGGAAACCATTTGGCTGACACAATTCCCAGACATAAGAAGTCAGTTCTCTTTATTATTCACCCAATGAAAACTTCACTGTCACTTCTGTGGCAGATCCTAATGGGCTCTATCACCATTAAGAACCAGTATATGTTCAAGTCTCTTCAGGTCATAGTAATTATGGGCTAAATAAAAAAAGTAAAGAAAATAACAAACTGCCTTTAGTAACATAGTATATAGTTATTTTGTCACTCAGAACAGAGCATTGTCAGAATTCATTCAATAAAGAAAATTTGATTTTTCTAGTAGGGATTATAGATAAAGCATTTACTTACAGTCTGTTCTACAGTTTTGTGACTTTTTACCATACCATAGTGCTCTAAGAGACTAGTATACAGTGCTTTTTATATTACAGTTACAATGAAAGTGATCTGACAATACAGTAGGACAGCAGCAGGAAAAACAAAGGTTGTGTTTATTTTTAAATAGCCAGACAAACCCTTCAAGGCCACTTCACACATTTGTTGTAGATATTCGGTGCAGTTTGCGCACTGGAGATCTATGATACATTATAGTAAAATGTTGGTGAGTATGGTTTAGAAAATTAACAGTTTGCTCACTTCTGCCATAGTGGAGCCTGTTATTTCCATGTAGCTAAAAAAACTGGCCTTACAACATTCTGGAGTTGATTACGTCAGGTAAATGAAGTTATATAGATAGCAACATCAATTGCTTTGGCAGCTAGACACTGTATGAGGTGGTGGAGCACAGATATCTTTGTGTTTAATAATTGTGGCTGAGCCCTTGACAGTAGCACCAGTGGTGAACCTGTTAGCTCCTAAACATTAAATGAACCTGTGCAGAGATGAACAAACTTTTTGAGATTCATTTAGTTTCAAAAAGTTAAAAAACACACAGCGCTATTGACCGAAGAAAAAGTGTCTCGTTCAGAACAAGCAAAAAAAAATTCTCCCTTTTAGTTGAGAGCAGCATGAGTACATTATGGAAAGGGTAAAGTAATAGCAGCATGTGACCCCAACAGCAGTGGCAGCAATAGTGGCATACCATAGACCAAGGCAGTAGATCGATTGTAGAAGTAGTAGTAAGGGAAGTAGTAGTAGTGGTGGTTGAGTAGTAGTAATTGTTGTGGCAGTAGGGGATTAGCAAGTGAGGACCTGCAGCGATGGCGGCAGCAGGAGCCATATGGTGCATAACATGTTGGCATAAAGGCAGACAGCAGCAGTGGCATAATGGCAGCAATAGCAACCATATGGTACAGAACATGATAGTAGACAGGCAAACAGAAACAGTGGCAAGATGGGCCAATAACAGCAAAGCCAGATCAGCTGGAGGGGTGCGAAACTCCTCCAGGATCCATGCCTGGTTTATTTTGACAAAAGTGATTTTATTGGACAGTGACAAAGGACAACTTGCTCTGTTTGAATGTCACCACGTCCCATGAAGTGTTGAAAATCCTCTCTGAGATGACACTGGAGGCTGAGCAACAGGGAACAAAGATTTGATACTGGACCACTTTGGGCCACTGATCCATTCTGCCTGCCCAGAAGTCCATGGGGTTAGGGAACACAGGGAAATGCCTCAGTTATTTAGATAACATGACCATTTTAAGCAATTTTTTTATTTAAAAAAATGGACAGCTGGACAGAAGTGATGAATATCATACAGCAGAATTAAATTTTAGTAAAGGCGTGGATGTGCCCCAGATTTCAATATTGAAGAGGCAAGTTTTGGCAGGTGGTACAGCAGTGGAAAAAAACTGACCATTGTGTAACAAATAGCAAACTGAACTGGCTGCTGCGGCTTCTGCTACTTGTAGCAGAGACAGCTGGGAAACTGGTATCCTTGTATTCTTGGCCAGAGCCTATATAACATTAAATTAAGCCAAAAGCGCAGAAGTGCACTTAACTTGTGGACCAACCAGATTCCAGTTTATTTTATTTTTTATTTTTTTATTTTTTTTTTAGGTGGCAACTATGAGCATACCGAACATTATGGTGTCCGGGTACCCGAACATGGACATTGGTTCGAAAGTCCGTGTTTGGATCCGTTGTTCTGAGTTAAAATAAAGCTTGTGAAAAGGCTGCAGCGCAGCCAATCACAAGTGTTTAAGCTGTGGGCACTTGGAAGCCATCACAGTCTGCACAGTCTATTATTGGCATGGCTGTGATTGGCCTACACACCATGTGACCCTAATGCATAAATATCAGATCATGTGGCACGCCGGCAATCTGCTCTGACTAGTCTGACTAATGTAGGGACAGAAATACAAAGATATATGGATATATAGTTGCACAACATGTAATAAGCAATAGGAGTAAAAGTAAATCTGGATATATGTGGCGCTATGCCGACTAAAGATAAAAAAGGAAGTCCTTAGTTACACATATTTGCAAATGCGTGATTATGCCCACTCACCAAACTTCACGGTAACTTCCTGTGGAGTGGGTCCCTACACTCATCTATGCCTCTGTTCAGACTAAATCCAAGTCTCCATTATTCAGGGCGTGTGGAACCAGCTAAATAGGAATCCTATCAGGAAGTCCTGGGTGAATGGGCGTCGCTAGGTCCAAAAGGGTTTGCGGGGCCCATTATATATAACAATAGAAAATTCGGACCAGCGATAAATATATATATATTTTCATAAGTGCATATCCATAAAGCAAAATTATAGAAATACAAAGATATATGGATATATAGTTGCACAACATGTAATAAGCAATAGGAGTAAAAGTAAATCTGGATATATGTGGCGCTATGCCGACTAAAGATAAAAAAGGAAGTCCTTAGTTACACATATTTGCAAATGCGTGATTATGCCCACTCACCAAACTTCACGGTAACTTCCTGTGGAGTGGGTCCCTACACTCATCTATGCCTCTGTTCAGACTAAATCCAAGTCTCCATTATTCAGGGCGTGTGGAACCAGCTAAATAGGAACACAGGAAGTTACCGTGAAGTTTGGTGAGTGGGCATAATCACGCATTTGCAAATATGTGTAACTAAGGACTTCCTTTTTTATCTTTAGTCGGCATAGCGCCACATATATCCAGATTTACTTTTACTCCTATTGCTTATTACATGTTGTGCAACTATATATCCATATATCTTTGTATTTCTATAATTTTGCTTTATGGATATGCACTTATGAAAATATATATATATTTATCGCTGGTCCGAATTTTCTATTGTTATATATAATGGGCCCCGCAAACCCTTTTGGACCTAGCGACGCCCATTCACCCAGGACTTCCTGATAGGATTCCTATTTAGCTGGTTCCACACGCCCTGAATAATGGAGACTTGGATTTAGTCTGAACAGAGGCATAGATGAGTGTAGGGACCCACTCCACAGGAAGTTACCGTGAAGTTTGGTGAGTGGGCATAATCACGCATTTGCAAATATGTGTAACTAAGGACTTCCTTTTTTATCTTTAGTCGGCATAGCGCCACATATATCCAGATTTACTTTTACTCCTATTGCTTATTACATGTTGTGCAACTATATATCCATATATCTTTGTATTTCTATAATTTTGCTTTATGGATATGCACTTATGAAAATATATATATATTTATCGCTGGTCCGAATTTTCTATTGTTATATATAATGGGCCCCGCAAACCCTTTTGGACCTAGCGACGCCCATTCACCCAGGACTTCCTGATAGGATTCCTATTTAGCTGGTTCCACACGCCCTGAATAATGGAGACTTGGATTTAGTCTGAACAGAGGCATAGATGAGTGTAGGGACCCACTCCACAGGAAGTTACCGTGAAGTTTGGTGAGTGGGCATAATCACGCATTTGCAAATATGTGTAACTAAGGACTTCCTTTTTTATCTTTAGTCGGCATAGCGCCACATATATCCAGATTTACTTTTACTCCTATTGCTTATTACATGTTGTGCAACTATATATCCATATATCTTTGTATTTCTATAATTTTGCTTTATGGATATGCACTTATGAAAATATATATATATTTATCGCTGGTCCGAATTTTCTATTGTAATGTAGGGACAGGACGCTGCTGCACTGAGGGACAGTGCTTGGGTTTTTTTTTTTTTAATAAATCTGTGGGTGACTTGTAGGCATTTATGGGGTGCAATACAATACCTTTGCACCAGTGACTCAGACTAATGAAAAAAATGAAAACCAGACATCATACGGTACATGACAATCTTTTTCTAAGAAAGCTAGAACCAGCCCTGTACCACACATGGGTCCAGAGATCTCCCCATTCATTGCTCTGCTAGATTTATAACAAGCTGAAAGCTCAAGGTGAGTGTCTTTTCTGCTGCAGCTAAGTGGGCGTGTCTCAGCTCTCCCGATCACAGCTCAGGGGGTGTGTCTCAACTCTCCCTATCACAGCTCAGGAGGCAAATGAAGGATGAAACTGAGCATGTGTGGCCTTCTCATTGAGCAGGACAAAGAAATAAGAAAAATAACAAAGAGCATGTAACACTATACATACATTTTATTGAATATTAGTGGATAAGCTAAATTTTAAATTACACGCAGTTACAAAAGTATTCAGATACAGGAGCTGGTTTGAAGAAAGGGGAAAACCCCTTTAATCAGGCTGTTCAGTCTGAGGGTGACCTGTAAGCATGTATGTGGGTGTAATAGAACACCAGTGACACAGAAATACAATACTTAATCGTGCATTTCAGTCTGTGGGTGATCTGTAGTAATTTTTGGTCAGTGCAGTACTACTCCTCTGCTTCAGTGACAAAGAAATACAATACTTAATTGGGCTGTTAATTCTGTGGTTGACCTAAAGTCATTATTGGGGTTCAAACAAGCAAATGGGGGGCACACTGAAATTAGTGTGGAGTGCAAAGTTGGTTCTAAAAAGCAACTACCATGAAACAAGGACCAAAGGTCCAAAAGTGAACCAGCATAAAATGCACATCCAATATAAAATGAATCAAGATATATTTATTGGACAGACAAAACACACAAAGTTTAAAAATTGTATACAATGATCATGAACTGGTATAATATCACTAGTCACTATACAGGAGCCAACATGGTCACAAATTCAGACCCAGAAAAATAAACTCCAGGGTAATGCAATATAATTCAGGGGAATGTGAAAGACATGAAATAAATAAATAGACAATAATACAGCATCATAAATAATAAATACTACCTAATCCCATGAGCACAATGGTAAAGGAAACCTGGAGCAGTGAGGCATGCCTGCAAAGATAAGACACCCACCCCACGCGTATCGCCGGACACTCCGGCTTCCTCAGGGGTAACAGAAAAGTGGTCTTACTGCCCATTATATAGCGATATGTGTAATATAATTAAATAATGATCACCTGAGACTAACCCATTCATGGCCTTCCTGGTGCAAAGCGGTGCACAGTGGGAATAGAGGCGAGTCACATGTGTGAGAAAGGCCAGGTGGGGCGGGCGTGTGCTCCAGACTGGAAATATGCGTTCCAAGCTGGAGCACAAACGCCAGCCAGGATTAAAAGTGTATGTATTGTGCCAAACAAGTGTACAATAGGAATAGGAGCAAAATCGCCCCTATTATATGTGTATGTATATAAAGTGCAAAGTGCTGTAAATAGACAATATATATAAAGATTGTGAATGTAGAAGACATGATTCGCCCAAAGCCCCACTGGAAAAGAAAAAAATATAACATGATTAAACCATACAAAAAATATTATGAAATTAAATTAATATAGAAAAATATTTCATGATAATACATAATAAAATCAATACATAAAGACAATTCATAATAATACCAATCCATACATAATTTCATAATAGTTTTCAATACATAAATAATTTATTGGCCAGTAAATTATACCCTAAAGAATAAAAAAATTCCATTGCTGCACCAACAGCACCAGGAGAGACCAAATAAATGGAGAAAAAGAAAAAAAAAATTCTCTTCTCTCTCTATTTTTTCTTTCCCCCCTCCTCTTCCCCTTATATTCATATCAAATACAGTATTCAAGAAAGGAGTCCGGTGTTACATATCATAGAGAGTCAGAAACACAATCATAAATAAGTAAAAAAGATCAAATACAACAATGAAAAATAGACCCAATTTGTCCAATTTATGAGGGGTCGTCCAAGATTCTTTCAATGACATTATAATAAATGGGGGAAAATCCAAATCGTTCCTGTGACTGTCCCATACTCGGTCCAGCATCCAGAGAAAAAGGCGTTGAAAAAGGCTGATTGAGTAAAAGTTAAGTATCTAAATGAAATGAAAATATAAAAAATACTATGAAGAAAAAAATAAAATAAATTCCTGTGTGAAAAAATGTGACTAATATTAAAATAATCCAAACCTAACAAAAACTATATGTAAAAAAGCCATAAAAACAAAGAAAAAGTGTGTGAAAAATGCGAATGATGTTAAAAAAATAAAAAAATTGTGTATGTGTGAATGTGTGCATCTAACAACATGCAATCAATGAAAAACAATTATGCGTGTTAAAAATTAGAATAATAAATTCAAAAATCACAAAAACTATATGGTTGAAAACCATAAAAAAGGAAAAAGTGTTGTGTGTGAAAAATGTGAATAAAAAATAAAAAGAACCGTCAAGTTACGATGCCTGAAAGTATTGGGTTGCAGCCTCTTAATTTCCCAAAATATCGTCTGAAAAAAATTAGTTGTATATTAGGGAAGAGACCAAGCGTGGGAGTGATAGTTGAAGGTCTCCGTAATGTGAACTGCCTGAACTGTGGTAGACAAATTTGAATTTATTAATGATGTCTACTAGAGATGAGCGAGCATGCTCGTCCGAGCTTGGTGCTCGTTCGAGTATTACGGTACTCGTAAGTGCTCGCTACTCAGACGAGTATCTTGCCATGCTCGAGGAAATGGCATCTCCCGCATTTTGAATTTTTGGCGCCTATAAACTCAGCCAATCACAAGCCAGGAAACTCTGCGGTACACCCAGCATCACGTGGGGCCCTTACATGTCGATAGCAGGGGTTGGCTGGCCTGATCAGGTGACCCTGGAATATACTAGTGACTGCCCGCGGTGCTCGGCTCAGATGCTGTCTGGATGTGGTTAGGGACAGATCTGCTGCATTTCATGGAGAGTGTTAGGGCCTGGATTTAGTTCTCTGTTAGGCAGGAGTGATATCGAAAGAACCCAAATGCCCTTCTAAGGGCTACAAGACAATTTTTTTTGTCTCCTGGCTGGGCTGGCTGGCACTAGTAGTGCAGCTATCGCCATATAGAACAATTTTTTTTTTTTTATTGTTTTATCTCAGTGATACAAATCCATTTCATATAGCTGTGTGGAACCATTCTGTTTGTCACAGTTCAGCTGTCCACTCACCACAAACCACAATCCGTATTTTCTGTCCAGGTGACCCATACTGTACATCACGTATTCAAATACGATCTTTTGCTTTCACTGATACAGCTACATTAGAAAAATCTCTGTGCGACATTTGTCTGGGTTGCAGTCAAAATAGCCACAGTCAGCAGGGGCTGAGTTTGCTCTCTGATAGTTTCTGCACGTCACGTTAAAAAAAAATATATATTAAAAAAAAATATATAAAAAAATAGTTTTTTTGTTGTTTTATCTCAGTGATAAAAATCCATTTCATACAGCTGTTTGGAACCATTCTGTGTGTCACAGTTCAGCTGTCCAGTCACCACAAACCACAATCCGTATTTTCTGTCCAGGTGACCTATACTGTACGTCACGCAATTAAAAAAGATCTTTTGCTCTCACTGATACAGCTACATTACAAAAATCTCTGTGCGACATTTGTCTGGGTTGCACTTAAGCAGGCCAAGTCTGCCTAATCTAATAGTTTCAGTGTAATTGCTCCATACTGCACGGTACGTAATAACATACGTAATTTTGCTCTAACTTATAACACCTATAGATTTTCTTGTTCTGTATGTCATGTAATTAAAAAAGGTCTTTTGCTCTCACTGATACAGCTACATTACAAAAATCTCTGTGTGACATTTGTCTGGGTTGCACTTAAGCAGACCAAGTCTGCTGTCACGAGTGGTCTTGCGTCTGGAATCAGACGTTCTGCGCGGCTTTCTAAGTGACAGGTTTGACAGGCTATTCCCTGTGGTTTGGGTGCTGTTCTCCACACCCCTTTCCCTCAGCTGTTGCCGCTGGGCAATTAGCTGTCTCCTATTTACCTCTTCCTCTCCCAGTATCCCTTGCGGTTTATATCTGCTACATACCTGTTGAGAGTGGTGTGGATCTCGGCTGAGATCCTGTTGCTGAGTTCTACTTAAAGTTAAGTGTTTTCCCTTCCTTTGGTTATTCCTGTTTGAGTCTCCTGTTCCTCCTTACGCTTGGAGGAACAGGTTACTCTCTTGTGTCATTAGACTGCAGGGTGTTCTAGGGTTTACTCAGATTAGGTTCCTGTGTATGAGCTTTCCTACCACCCGGGTTAGTTCATACTGGTAGCCAGCTAGGGCCTAGTCTTAGGGTCCCCTGCAGGAGGTGACCAGTACCCTGGGTTTGTCTGTTCCCATCCCTCATACGCTCGGTGTGGCTTTTCCCCCACACCCGAGCGTGACATTATAAACCGCCGCTAACAAAAATTTATGTCATTTTTGTGCTGACATGGATGCCTATTGCTACACTGGCTGAACGGCTGCAGGGACTCAGCTTGGAGGTGGCTGACATCCGCAACCAGATTCAGAGACCACAGGCTGGTGGTTCTGGGGGTGCTGAGTGTCAGGCCTGTTTGGAGCCTAAGGTCCCCCTCCCGGATAGATTTTCTGGGGAATGTGATAATTTTGTTCTATTTAGGGAGGCATGCAAATTGTATTTCAGACTGCGTCCACATTCTTCTGGTAATGAGGAACAGAAGGTTGGTGTGGTCATCTCGCTGCTTAAAGGGGATGCACAGTCATGGGCCTTTTCTCTACCGGCCGGATCGCTGTCTCTCGGTCGGTAGATGAATTTTTCAAGACCCTAGGGATTATCTATGATGACCCGGATCGTATCTCCCTGGCGGAGACCCAGATACGTAACCTTTGTCAGGGTGAGCGGCCGGTTGAGACTTATTGCTCTGAGTTTCGGAGGTGGGCGACCAATACTGAATGGAACGATCCGGCTTTACGTAGCCAATTCTGTCAAGGTTTGTCTGAAAGGCTGAAGGACGCTTTGGCCTTTCAGGAAACCCCTGTGTCTTTGGGAAGCCGCTATGTCTCTTGCTGTACGCATGGATAGGCGACTGAGAGAGCGATCTAGGGGCCCCCGCTCTCAGGACGTACTATCACATAGTGTACCAGCTTCCTATGATACTTTGGGTGAATATTCCCCTAGGTTGATGTCTGGGGATGCACCTATGCAATTAGGGGGAGCCACTCCTGTAGCCACCCGTAAACATCTTGGTAATAAAAAGGGTGTGTGTTTTTTCTGTGGTCAGAAAGGACACTTTATCAATGTATGTCCATGCTTCCTATCTCTAAAGGAGAGAAAAGAAAAGGGGGCGTTGAATTCTCATCTCACTCTTGGTGGAGTGGGTAGGGAGACTGAAAATGTGAATTTGTCTTCATCCTGCAGTACCCGTTTTCTCCTGACTGCCGAGGTGGCGCTAGAATCAAAGGTTGTGAAAATTGAGGTGTTTATTGACAGCGGGGCAGGGGTGAACTTGATTGATGCTCAGTTTGTCCGTATGCATGGATTGTCACCAAGTTCTTTGGATAAGAGGATTTCTGTGTTTGCCATTGATTCTGCACCTCTCTCTCAGAAGTGTTTGTCTCAGATGGTGCATGATATCAAATTAAGAGTGGGTGAATTTCATCAGGAGCTTATTTCATGTTTTGTGTTGGAAGGTCTTCCTGCTCCTGTGGTTCTGGGTTTACCGTGGTTAAGCAAACATAATCCGTCCATTGACTGGCATACTAGACAAATTGTGGATTGGGGGCGATTATTGTGTTGACAATTGCCTTAATACATCTTTTTCTGCTTTAACCACTAAGACTCTTCCTTCTTTTATATCGGATTTCTCTGATGTATTTTCTGAAGGTGGATGTCAGGATTTACCCCCTCACCGGGAATACGATTGTCCTATCAATCTTATCCCTGGAACAAGATTGCCTAAATCTAGGCTGTATAACCTTTCTGGACCTGAGAGAACGGCCATGAAGGAATATATTGCTGAGAGTTTGGCCAAAGGACATATTAGGCCTTCCAAATCTCCTGTGGCAGCAGGGTTCTTTTTTGTTAAAAAAAAGGACGGATCCCTTAGGCCATGTCTGGATTTCCGTGAACTCAATAGGATTACTGTCCGTGATCCGTACCCCCTTCCTTTGATTCCTGACTTGTTTAACCAGATTGTGGATGCCAAGGTGTTCTCCAAGTTGGACTTAAGGGGGGCATATAATCTGGTCAGGATCAAGGAAGGGATGAATGGAAGACGGCCTTTAACACTCCTGAGGGCCACTTTGAGAACCTGGTCATGCCTTTTGGGTTGACCAATGCTCCTGCTGTCTTCCAGCATTTTGTTAATGACATTTTTTCATCATCTTGTGGGGAGGTTTGTAGTCGTGTATTTGGATGACATACTAATCTATTCTCCAGATATTGTGACACATCAGGATCACGTGAGGCAGGTGTTGCAAATCTTAAGAGATAACAAGTTGTATGCAAAATTAGAGAAATGTGCTTTTGCTGTACATGAGGTGCAAGTCTTAGGATACCTGCTTTCATCTTCAGGTTTTCGTATGGATCCAGAGAAGGTCTGTGCTGTTCTGAACTGGGACCGACCTGAAAATCTGAAGGCTCTTATGCGATTTTTGGGGTTCACCAACTATTACCGAAAATTTATTAAGAACTATTCGTCTATGGTTAAACCCTTAACTGACATGACTAAGAAAGGGACGGATGTCTCTGTGTGGTCTGATGCAGCATTGCAAGCCTTCTCTGCTGTAAAGGAATGCTTTTCTTCTGCCCCTATATTGGTGCAGCCAGATGTGTCACAACCTTTCATTGTGGAGGTTGACGCATCCGATGTGGGGGTAGGAGCTGTGTTATCACAGGGCCCGTCACCTGGTAAATGGCGCCCATGTGCTTTTTTTTCGAAGAAACTCTCTGTGGCGGAGAGAAATTATGATGTGGGTAACCGAGAGTTTACTGGCCATTAAGTTGGCTTTTGAGGAATGGCGTCATTGGTTGGAAGGGGCGAATCATCCAATCACGGTATTCACTGATCACAAAATCTGGCTTACCTGGAGTCGGCTAGACGACTTAATCCGAGGCAGGCCAGATGGTCTTTGTTCTTCACCAGATTCAATTTCATTGTCACATACCGTCCTGGGTTAAGAATGTGAAGGCGGATGCCTTGTCACGTAGTTTTCCCGGGGGTGGTGATTTTGAAGATCCTAGCCCTATACTGTCTGAGGGAGTGGTGATATCCGCTCTTTACCCTGATCTTGAGGCTAAAGTGCTTGAGGCCCAGGGAGATGCGCCGGAGTCTTGCCCTCCCGGGAAGTTGTTTGTTCCTTCTGATTTGCGTTATAAGGTTTTTGAGGAGCATCATTCTTCGGTGCTTGCGGGACACCCTGGGAGTAAATCCACTGTCGACCTCATCTCTCGTAGATTCTGGTGGCCAGGTCTGCGTAAGTGTGTTGAGGAATATGTGTCAGCCTGTAGTGTCTGCGCACGCTCTAAGGTGACACATACTCGTCCCTCTGGACCCCTACTTCCATTACCCATCCCGTCCAGACCATGGACTCACCTATCCATGGACTTCATCACTGATCTGCCTGAGTCGTCTGGTAAGACAGTTATTCTGGTGGTTGTAGATCGTTTTAGTAAAATGGCGCACTTTATTGCATTACCTGGACTCCCCAATGCTAAAACTCTTGCACAAGTGTTTGTTGACAATATTGTGAAACTTCATGGCATTCCCACTGACGTTGTCTCTGATCGTGGGACTCAGTTTGTGTCCAGATTCTGGAGGGCGTTCTGTACTCGGCTCGGGGTACAACTGTCTTTCTCCTCTGCCTTTCATCCCCAGACGAATGGACAGACTGAGCGTACCAATCAGAATCTGGAGACTTATTTGAGATGCTTTGTCTCTGAGAACCAGGAGGAGTGGTCCTCGTTTTTGTCTCTGGCTGAGTTTGCCATAAATAATCGCAGACAGGACTCCACTGGTAAGTCACCATTTTTTGGTGCATATGGCTTTCACCCGCAGTTTGGCACATTTTGTGGTTCTGATACTTCTGGTATTCCTGAGGAAGAACGTTTTTTCGTCATCATTGTCTTCCATATGGCGAAAAATTCAAAGTAACTTGA
>ONZH01008815.1:0-22079 GCA_900303285.1 Rhinella marina
ACGCACACAGCCTGACTGCTACCCTCGCCGCCAGCATCCTCCTCCTCTTCCACAGCCACCTCCACGTCGTCCTCCTCCTCCTCATCCTCCTCCTCCTGCAACTGCCACCGTGAGCAGACAAAAGTGTGGGTCTGACTGTGTAGCTCCGTTGCGTCTCCTCCTACCCCGTCTCCTCTGCATGCAATGCGTTTCTCCCTTATTGCGATGAGCGATTCTTTAAGGACGCATAGGAGCGGGATGGTTACGCTCACTATAGCGTCCTCGCTGCTGACCTTCTTGTGGGACTCCTCAAAGATACGCAGTACATCGCATATGTCTGCCATCCATGGCCACTCGTGGTTGCAAACTGAGGGAGCTGAGTTGGAGGCACGCGTGGATTCATAATCTGGTACTCCATCAATGCTCTCTGCTGCTCACCACACCCTGGCTAACATGGAATAGGTGGAATTCCAGCGAGTCGGCAGGTCGCACAACAGCCGATGCTTCAGGCAAATGGAGGCGTTGCTGGAGTTTTTTAAGCTAGCAGCAGCTACAGTTGACTTCCGAAAGTGAGCGCACAAGCGCCGCACTTTCACCAGTAGCTCTGCCAGGTTGGGGTAAGTCTTTAGAAATTTTTGGACTACCAGATTAAAACGTGGGCCAGGCATGGTACGTGATTGAGTTCGGCAAGCTCCAGAGCCGCCACCAGGTTACGGCCGTTATCGCACACGACCATGCCTGGTCTAGCTGCAGCGGCGACAGCCACATCTCCGTCTGCTGCAATATGGCGTCCCTCACTTCTGGGGCGCTGTGCTTCCTGTCGCCCAAGCTGATGAGCTTAAGCACCGCCTGCTGACGTCTCCCCGCGCCAGTGCTGCAACGCTTCCAGCTAGCGGCTGAGGGCGATGTTAAGGCAGAGGAGGAGGAGGAGGAAGAGGAGGGGGGTGTATCAGAACCCATGCTGCAATCTTGGGCGGGGGTGGTAGGTAGGCCGTCTCTGTTTGCGACCCCCGTCCCCGCTTCCACAACATTCACCCAGTGTGCCGTCAAAGAAATGTATCGTCCCTGGCCGCAAGCGCTTGTCCACGAGTCGGTGGTCAAGTGGACTTTGCGCTGACTGCGTACCTCAGGGCCCGCCTGATGTTACGCGACACGTGCTGGTGCAGGGCGGGGACGGCACTCCGGGAAAAGTAGTGGCGGCTGGGGACGGAATAGCAAGGTGCGGCAGCCGCCATCAGGTCGCGGAAGGCCTGCGTCTCCACAAGCCTAAACGGCAACATCTCCAGGGCCAGCAGTTTGGAGATGTGGCAGTTTAAGGCTTGGGCTTGGGGGTGACTCGAGGCGTACTTCCGCCTGCGGTCGAACGCCTGCGAGATGGACAGTTGATGGACGAGGAGTGTGAAGGTGCAGGCGAAGAGGCGGGGGAAGGGGAGGCTGAAGGAGAAGGCCCAAAGTAGCCGAGGCAGAGGCAGATGTGGAGGTGTCCTGGCTGGAGGTCTGGACCGCAGTGGCAGCACACAACAAAGGGGAAGAGGCAGTGGCAGCAAGACCGGGCGCAGGTTGTATTGCGTTTGCCTCTCTCCCACTCAGCCCAGTGCTTGAATTCCAAGTGACGTCGCATGCCTGAGGTGGTCATATTGCTCTTCTCAGAGCCCCTACTCAGTTTTGAGTGGCAGAGTGTGCAAACCGCGCTCAGTTTGTCATCCGCACAAACATTAAAAAATCTCCACACCACAGAAGTATGAGGCCTCGATGGGGAGCTTCGCGCAACTGCCCGCTGCCGGGAAACAGCTTCGGCCCTGCTGGCTGTGGCCTCACTTCTCTGTCTGGACTGTCCTCTGCCTATGGACATCCCTCTGCCTGTGGACATCCCTCTGCCTCTGGACATCCCTCTGCCTCTGGACATCCCTCTGCCTCTTGCTGCCTTTTCGGTGCTGCGCAGACCACCACCTCTCCACTGCTTTCCTCGCTGGACATCACCCCTGGCCAAGTGGGGTCGGTCATTTCGTCATCCACCACCTCCTCTTCCACTTCCTCACTCTGCTCCTCCTGCTGCCCACTGGACATTCCAACAGCCTCCCTTGATGGCAACTGCGTCTCATCATCATCATCGCTCATGATAACAGATGCTGGCTCAGGGTCCACATCAGCAGGAGATGGCGAAAACTCAAGTGTTTGGGCATCACTACAAACAAATTCCTCTGCTAGCTCCTGGGATTCTTCCGGCACATCTGAAAAAGGACCCGAAAAGAGCTCCTGGGAGGGGTCAATGGTGGGATGACTCTGTTGGCCAGGTGTGGAGGAAGGAGGGTCAGAGTGAGACTGTGTGGATGACTGGCTGGTGGACAACTGTGTGGAAGCGCTATCGGCTATCCATTGCACCACCTGTTCAACCTGCTCAGGCCTCAACAGTGGTGTAACCCGCCCCCTGCTTAACTGTCCCATAAAGGCAGGGATTCTGGATGAGCGGGATCCTGGCTGACCCTCACCAGCACGCATTGTATCCCCACTGGCTTCAACAAGGCCCCCAACAGCATTTCCGCGCCCCCCTTCCTCGTCCACGTCCTATTCCGCTAGCCCCCTCCGCATTTTTTTTTTTTTGGTTACAATATTTTGCCTTCACAGCCGTGAAATTATTTTGCAAGAGAACGCACAGTACAGTTGCCAATTATAAGGCCTATATATTTTATATTTCAAGGTACACAGCCGTGTACTAACTGTTCAGACGGTGTGTATTAACACCAGGTATTTAAATTAGTTTGCAAGAGAACGCACAGTACAGTTGCCAATTATAAGGCCTATATATTGTATATTTCAAGGTACACAGCCGTGTACTAAGTGATCAGACGGTGTGTATTAACACCAGGTATTTAAATTAGTTTGCAAGAGAACGCACAGTACAGTTGCCAATTATAAGGCGTATGTATTTTATAGTTCAAGGTACACAGCCGTGTACTAACTGTTCAGACGGTGTGTATTAACACCAGGTATTTAAATTAGTTTGCAAGAGAACGCACAGTACAGTTGCCAATTATAAGGCCTATATATTTTATAATTCAAGGTACACAGCCGTGTACTAACTGTTCAGACGGTGTGTATTAACACCAGGTATTTAAATTAGTTTGCAAGAGAACGCACAGTACAGTTGCCAATTATAGGCCTATATATTTTTATAGTTCAAGGTACACAGCGTGTACTAACTGTTCAGACGGTGGGTATTAACACCAAGTATTTAAATTAGTTTGCAAGAGAACGCACAGTACAGTTGCCAATTATAAGGCCTATATATTTTATAGTTCAAGGTACACAGCCGTGTACTAACTGTTCAGACGGTGGGTATTAACAACAGGTATTTAAATTAGTTTGCAAGAGAACGCACAGTACAGTTGCCAATTATAAGGCCTATATATTTTATATTTCAAGGTACACAGCAGTAGTGCCAAATATAGTTTGGTATGTAGCAGAGCACCTAATACACCACTAATGCCTCTCTCTGTCCCTACTCCAGCAGCTATCCCTGAATACAGCAGCCGTTCTCTGCAGAGTGTATATTGTAGTAAAGCTATCACTGTACTGCACTATAGTAGCCCTGATAAGGGCTTTTAATCACGCTCCTGCCTGTCCAACAGCTAAAACCTGTCTCTCCCTTCTCCAGCCTCTGTCCCTGACTAAGTTCACGCAGCATATGCGTACGAGCAGGAAGAGCTGAGTTTTTAATATTCGAGGTCACATGGTTTTTCCAGCCAATCCATGTAGACGCCGTTTTCGCGCTGCCAGCGTGCTCAGCGTGCCTTTCATACCCCCCTGCATGGTGATTGGTGGAAAAAGAGCGCCAGGGAAGGTGGGAGGGGAAACAAATTCTAAGTGCGCCATTGCCGTTATACTCGAACGAAATCGAGTACGCCGAATAGCGTAGTATTCGATCGAATACCAGCTCAATCGAACACTCCTCGCTCATCTCTAATAATAAAGTATAAAATATTTAGGTATTCATTTTTAATTCCCGGAGAACCCCTTTAACCATTTCCAAACTCCCCTAGTTCATGTATTTATGTAGATACATTACATCCCATTCAAGCTGCACACTAGCATATTCTTCCTTGTGCGTGACATTTTCTTTGCACATACAATAGTTTCAATGTATATTTTGACACTATTGAAATGCATTTGGGCATTTGGGTAATACATAGTGCATTTTTGTAATACCCTATGTTTGCCATTGTGTTTATTTATCCTGGCATATCCTTCAAGGCAGAGGCATCATGCTGAATGCTCAGACTGGCCCACAGGAGAACAGGTCAATCCCCTGGTGGGCTTCAGACAAAGGTGAGGACCCTACACAGCATCTCAACCAGCCGATATCCATATAAAATGGGGTACATATTTTACTAAAGTACCCAGTTTACTATTATAGACTCATCAGGTGACTAAGATGACTTCTAGGTAAGAGGCAGGCCAACCAGTATCAGGCAACTTCTTGAAGTTGTTGGACCCCTATAATCAATCATCTTGAGTCTCATTGCTGCCTGATGCTGTGTGGGCAGGTAGTATTTGCATGTAGCTGTACATTGGGCCCCCAAGAATTAATTTTATTATTGGGACCTAGGAACCCCAGTCCAACAATGGGAATGCTTACACCTCTGTAGTATGGAGCTATAGGAACTCCATTTGCCACCATACAAGTTCCATGCACACAGTATGTGTGAGAACTGTATATATACTGTAGTACAGATGGTTAGTACAATGCAGGTATTGAAAACAGGTGTAAAAATAAAGAAAAAGAAAAGTGTATCTGAGCTTTGGAGATCACATTTCAGATTCTGTCTTGTTAAAGAGCTTGAACGCTGAAGCGTGAGTATCGAGATTATAAACAGCATTTTATTTTCATGTTACATTGCTAGTTATAACATTATTGCCTTGACACGCTCAGTATTTGACCATAAAATGGATGAACATTTGTTTTCATTTCTTAAATACTGTGATATTTTGCTAGGGTGAGATTATTAAAAAGTCTCTATTAAATCGAATCATTATATAGTTTTGCAGAGATTATTATGCTGCTTTCTTGGTCACATCTATAACTGCCAGGTAGCAATGAATAATTCTCTAACATTCACAGGAGAACTTGTTTCTTAGTAGAAATGCTTAGATAAAAAAAGGATTGAAATATGAATAATGTTTGATAGATAGATTTCTAATGCATGCTAGAATTATCTATCACATATGTACCACTACTACAAACACAGACTAAATTTGTCATACCATACACGCCCCCATCTGGACAAAGACCACATTACACTCAGTAACATTTTTTTTAAATTAGTGTACCATGGTTGAAATATATGTTTGATTAGAACATAAGATGCTTTCAAACATTCTTTTAAGGACCAGATAGATTCCTGCAACATCTTCCATACTTTGTGCCAACCCTTTAATATTCCATAATTCATATAAATATAATGTTGGAAAGTAAAATGAATGCTGTAATTCCTTTTCCATGAGATTCTTATTAAGGTATCCACACTGTAATTTCAATGAGACATTTCAATAAGTGAAAAGTGTGATGCTGGACCTATGTAAATCAATATATGTACGGTGTTATGATAGGTTCTATTATATGTTTTAACTATTTTCTGTGCATTCGCAAACATTTTAATTAAGCATTTGCTTTGTTTTCTTTTAAAATTAGCTTTAATGTATTCCCTGTTGAGTTTATCCATTTATGTCTATGTGGGAGCTACTTCAACAGAATTGTCTAAATGCTTGTTATACCTAATAATCACAATAGGCAGAAAACTTGCTCACCCTCCTTTTAGTCATTTCAGGCTTTCTGGTTGCATTTACATTAGTGATGTGAAACATCCATTGTGATTTATGATAAGAGCGTCCCTCTAATTTGTAGCAATTAATATGCTACCAAGCTCAGGATATTAATCTATGGACAACTACTTACGCGTTGAGAAATAACACTTATCTGTGAACTGACAACAGAAACTTTCTTGCCCAAGTTTGAGGGTTGTGATGAGAATGGCCATTTGTCATTGATCTTGAACGGTTTAGTGTTCGCTTTTGAAAAATAATTACCCATTCTATACATACGTTGCTCTGCTTTGCATCAATCTCAGTAAACTTGCCTGCATCTTCCATCAATGTTGTTGCAGTATTTTTTCCTCTCTCTAACATCCTAAAGAACGAATGAAAAGAAAAGTACTGATAGCTTTCACCATGAGTCTTAGGCCTGCGTTGTGGCCTGTCCTCTCAGTGTCCTTCCACAGGCCCCAAGTCATGCATCACTCATCTTGTCACATTGAACTCCAGATGCTCCTACCCTGGAGAATGCTCTGACTCTGGCAATTTTTCTTCATTCTCACTAACAATTTGGTAATGAAATATTGATTTTTAGTTAGATTCATATTGATGCTATTAGGTTTGCATTGATAAATCATGCTGGACTCCTATCTGAGGAGCTAGAAAGTGCTACACTGAACCCTGGAGATTACAATCAACTCATTGATGTGTTAATTTGATGGATTTTTTGTTCTCTAAGAAGGAGTGGGAGGGAAGACAAGGATTTTTCTTCATAGCTCTTACAAAGTTTTCACAGTGAAAATGGGAACTGTAATTGTAGACCTCTATGTACATTAACTTTTAAAAGCATTTTGCGGCTTAGCATTTAAAGGAGAGGGTTAAAAGGGTTGTTAGCAGCGTTCTAGCCTTGTATTCGGCTGCCGAAAATCTAATATGTGTTTAGACTCAAATAAAAGCAGATAGAGAATCTCGACACTGGGTCTTCTTCATATTAGATTTATTTGGTGCTGGAAGCTGTTTTTTTCTCTCTTTTTTTCCTAATGGCAGCATGCCACTTACAGTGTTTCCTCATTCATCTGAAGACTATTTAAATGACTAGAAACTTGATTTATGTCATGTGTAAGTGTAATGCTTGTCATTAAGACATAATATATGTGGAATTACACATTGAACTAAATGATTATATTGTGATTCTTCCACATATAAATGAACTGTCTATTTTCCTTTTTTTATTTTTAAAACCAAATAACATAAATAGCAGGAGCAGTACATTCACAGTACATGGTAGAATGATGTCTTACAGATAGCTAAAGTAAAATGTATTTACAGAATATACCACCCATGTAGCCTCATGAATAATCTGAAATTAAAGCAGATCTAAGAAAGTCCAACCTAAGGGCTCATTCACATGGCCGTTGTTCGGCCTTTCCAAATTTGTGTTCCCCAATGCATGGGCAGCATCCGTGCTGCTGCCACGACGGATCCCTAGGCTCACTTGAGCAAACATTTTGCTACTTTCTTCATTTTTACACCACTCACTCCAATTTTGAAACATGGGTGGGAAAATAGATGTGATAAGCGGTGTTAATAAGTTTCATTCCAGATTTATCACTAAGACTTTTTAAAAAGTCACATAAATAGTCGCAATATCACTCCAGTAGGAGGGCGGAGTAGGAAAACTGAAGTAGTTTTTCTAGACAAAAGTGTTAGGTTTAAGGATAAGACAAATTTATCAAACAGCATACGAAGTGTTATAAATGTGGCATAAAGAACATCTACAGACAAAAAAAACTGTCTTCAAAAATTTCCCTCACAATACTAGTTTGTCGAGGTTATCAATAGAAGTTGTGCTTACATTTGACTGACTGCTTTGGGTCAGGGGGCCTAGGTTAGAACCCCTATCCTCTAGTTTGCCATTAACATTGCTGCATAATGCCATGGACATTGCAGCATAACGCCACTGGGTTGGATTAGCGAGTGATCTCACTCTCTCTTTAGATGTGCCTGTTTTTGGAATGAGTTTGTGTGTTGCATTAAGAGAAATAACTAAACAAGTGTTGTCACAGAAAGGCCCCTGTGGGATGGAGAATGGGACCTGCCAGGGAGGTGTGACGCCTGGTAGCAGTCTGTGGGAAATTGCTGGAGCTGCAGTGAGGCCAAAGACTGTGACTGTTAAAGTGACGGTTAAAGCAGTTGGTGTGGAACCACTGTGACAACAAACAGATTTCACTTTGGGCTACTTCTAAGGGTGTTATCTTGGCAGTCCCCTAGTTTTCAACCTTTAACCCCTGTACATGTATGTGGACTTTACTGCACAAGGCCACTGTGTCCTGAAGCATTCTCTGTATGATTGAGAGCTGATCCATGAGGGTCAGAGACACTGGTATAGAGCACTAAGGGGTCAGGCAAAATGGGGAAACAGGCTGATGTCAAGGCTGGTGGAGTATATGCTTTACAGTAAACAGTCCTAGGTCAGGGCAGGCACTGAAGGGTCAATACAAAGGTCAGACGCAGGTCAGGTCAGGCAGCAGAGGGTCAGAATCCAGGATAGAGTTGGTACACGGGCAGACAGCAGAGACAGCACATTTTACTGGGATGCATTAATTACCCCAGGGTTGCCAGCCATTGGCTGGTGAAGATTAGGGTGTGTGCACACTGACCTTTTAAGAGATGGAGGGAGCATATGCACCCTACAGGTAGAGGAGGTGAGGCATTGTAGGCAAGCAGGCTGCAGCCTGTATTGAAGGACAAATTGAAGCCAATGTCTTAGACCACCTGGAAGACGGAGATAATGGGAGGCGAGTCCAAGCCGCCTGAGGAAGTGAATAGAGCAGCAGCAGCAGCCATGGTCCACCTCTGCAACAGTAACCTTGCCTGAAGGGAAGAAATACCTGGGCTGTTGCTGTGCTATAGTCATGCACAGTTAGGCCCAGCTAGGGACCTATGCTGGAAAAAGAACTATTGACTGCAAAATTGTTTCATTTCTTCCTAAAAGTATAACCCTAAAAGTGGTTTTCCTGGATTTTTATATTGATGATCATCAATATCTGACCAGTTGGCCCAGACTCCTGGAATTGCCACCAATCAACTGTATTTCAGTAGCTCTGGTGCCTGAAATAGGCACCAGATCTATACAGCTATGTAATGGACAAAGCAGGTTACTTGTTAGCTGCTCTGTCCACTGCACAGTGGATGAAGCTGTGTGGTTCAGTTTTCTATTTCTGTCACCAGAGCTCTTAAAAAACACCTGATTTGTAGAGGTGTCGGGAATTGTACTCTTGCCAATAAGATTGTGATGGCCTAAGGACAGAAAATAAATTTAAGAATTCAAGTGAACCTCCTTAAAGGGGTTGTCCAGGTTCAGAGCTGAGCTCTGATGCTCCCCCTTGCCCCTCACTGCATTGTGCCATTTGGAACAATACTAAATGAAGTCCATCCATCCATTACAAAGCCAATAGGTGGACGTTCAGGCAAAATATCAGAGTCAACAAGTTGGCTCATCACAAGGTATCAGTTCTGATGCAACAAATATGGCAGTTGAGGTGGCTTGTATATGTGAGTATCCTATAAGACAAGGATATTCACACTCAAGTACTATGGGTATGAAAAGGATGACATAGTGTTCCAGCAGAACAACGACCTGAAGCATACATTGTGATTGGAAAATAAATGGTTCAATGATAATGAAGTAGAAGTGCTGGTTTGGCCCCCACAGTCCTCAGACCCCAACCCAATGAAACACTTGTGGGTAGCGTTAAAGAAAAATATGTATTTGTACCCAAGTGAGTCGACCAGTAACCACCAACACTGGGAATGTGTAGACGAGACCTGGGAGCAAATTTTGGTTGAGACATGCTTGAATCGGATGAAGAGCATGGCCAGAAGGATTCAGGCAGTGTTGAAAGCCAAAGGTGGATTTACAAAATAATAAAAATAAAATTTATAATTTTAAGAACAAAAAAATGCAGTTAAATGTCAAGAATCTGCATTACTAATCATATGCAAAATAGTAGCAAGTCCAATTTATGTATAAGGTAGCCAAGATGAATGTCTATAAAATGATGGTTGTCTCACATGCGAAGCTGTAGCTAATGGTCAGATATGAAGCCTGAAAATGAAACTTTCAAAACATTGTTAACTTTTTGCTCGTTAGTGTATAGTATGACAAAATGAACAAGTAAGTGGATTGTTTTTTTTAATTACCCACAAGTCACAAAAGATGCTGAAATTGGTCCCCGTTCACGTCTAAGTATCTTTTTTGCATGTTGGATTATGTTGGCTGATGGGGCAACATGCCGCATCTCACAGAATGCAGTGGCATGGGTTCATGAACTGTTTATGGAGGAATGAACTATGAGCAAGGGCTTATGGCCACCACATTCCCCAGACTACCATTTTTATCTGTGGCGAAATTTAAAACAGAAAGTGTATACTAACAATCTATGTACCCTGGATGAACTCAAGGAAAACATCACAAACACTATCTGCAGCAACACAAACCGTACCAGCCAACATCATCTGACATGCCTGAAGATGCAGAGACGTGAACAGGAGCTCAAATACATGGTGAGGAAGATGGACAGCCAGGAATACGATGGCACACACCAACATCGGGAGAAAAAAGAAATTATCCAGCAGGTGATCCGAGGCTTGTGCCATCGCTTTCATATTGTGCGGACCCCGAGCCAGGTCCAAAGGAAATGGTCGGATCTAAAATTAAAGTGCCCAGAGCGGCTTAATGAGATCCGGGACGAGATACGACAGGGTGAGTAAAAAAATATTTGAAAAGTAAAAACATGTTAAAAAATTTGTTTACTGTATTGTATATGTACCAGTGCCAGTAATGAAAACCGTATAGAAGGACAACGTGGGCGTGAATGGTGCACTGCAGCAATTTTCTTTAATGCTAGGCCACGCATCTAACTCCACTCAAACAAGTGAAGGTATTCTCAGATACGTACCCCTTCCCAGTAATTTGCCTTTGGCTACTTTCACATATGTGGTGGTGATCCAGCAGGCTATTCTGCAGTATGTGTCCTGCCAATTACCGGAGTTCTTGCCTGATAGCGGCCGGATTAGCGCCGTCCCCCATTATTGTTAATGGGGCTGGCCGTTCACCCGTTTGTGTCAGGCAAATGCCGGATCCGGAGAGATCCGGTGGGCTGTTCCAGGCCGTAACAGCCTGCCAGATCTCTACCGCTAGTATGAAAGTACCCTTAGATATATGCCCCTTCATAGTTAGCGCTTCCTCCTCCTACACACAGACTCAAAGATGTGCTCATGCTGCAGCTAATGTGTCTGGAGGGGGCGATTTAAAATATATTCCCACGATAACGATATTAAGAAATTTATCACAATAAATACCCATTTAGAAGAAAAAAACACTTTGGGCCACAAGGAGAAGACATTATACTGTATGGGGGCAGCCACAAGGAGACATTATACTGTATGGGGGCCACAAGGAGACATTATATTGGACGTAGGGGAAGGTGAAGGGACTGCTCCCTGCTTACCATCACCCGTCTCTGCTTCCTCTGCTACCTCCCTCCAGCAGTTATGACAGTGGAGTGTGAGCGCAGAGGACCCCCCTCCCCGGTCAGACCTTCATGAGGATGGGCGATGGTGCACATAGGCAGCGGCCAAATAACTACATAGGATGTCTTGATAGTAGTTCAGTTTGTCCTCCCTCTCAGCAGGTGGAAAAAAAGGCCCACATTTTGGACCAATAGCAAGGGTCTAACATGGTGGAGAGTCAGTAGTCATCCAAGCAAGCAACTCAGCATGCATCTGGACATTTGCCCAAGGGTCTCAGAGGGACTCCCTATCTCAATCTCCCCTGCATACAGCAATGGTGTGTCAGGGTCATCTGCCTTGCCTTCCTCGTCACCCTCCAGCTCCTCTTGCTCCTCTCATCACTTATGCAGAAAAACCACCCAATTATTTATACATTGTTTATGCGTGAATGTCCTTCTTCTCCTCTACCAGTTCAGCCCCCACAGGGTTCAGGTGGCTGTGAAATATACATGCCTTGTCACCTGTCCTCTGGCCAGCCAGATTTATCAGCATCTTCTCCAATTTTCTGGCCATTTTCAGGATGTCTTATAGTTAGGTGGAAAATTTCAGTAACCGCTGTACAACCAGATTGAAGACATGTGCAATGCAGGGCACCTGGCTCAGCCCTCCTTGACGCAGTGCCAACACAATGTTCTCCCTGTTGTCATTGACCATGGTTCTGATCTTAAGTTGGTGAAGAGAGAGCCTGTATTCGATTCCCTTTTGAAAGATGGGGGGCAGTTCCTCCCTGGTGTGACTCAGTTCGCCCAGGCAAACCAGGTGCTGAACAGCGTGACACCACCATGCTCTGCATAAGTGGTATGTTGGAGGAGCAGAATAAGGAGGCAGAGGAGAAAAATGGTGAAGGAATCACAGCTTGAGAACACGGAGGTGGCATTTACCCAGTGGGCCGTAAAGCATGTATATTGCTATATCTAGTAAAGTGTTCTACCAGCTATTAGTGTTTTAAAAAAACCTATTATTCGCTCGGTGTTGAACTGAGATATTACAGCCTGTTGTAGCGTGTATTATTCTCAAGAAAAAGATTATTACTAGGCGTATAGCGCCAAAGTTCTATCTAATAAAGTGTTCTACCAGCTATTAGTGGTTTTAAAAAAAACATATTATTCGCTCGGTGTTGAACTGAGATATTACAGCCCGTTGTAGCGTGTATTATTCTCAAGAAAAAGATTATTACTATGCGTACAGTGCCAAAGTTCTATAGTGCCAAAGTGTTCTACCAGTAGAGATGAGCGAGCACTAAAATGCTCGGGTGCTCGTTATTCGAGACAAACTTTTCCGGATGCTCGGGTGCTCGTTTCGAATAACGAACCCCGTTGAAGTCAATGGGAGACTCGAGCATTTTTTGCAGGGGACCAAGGCTCTGCCTAGGGAAGGCTGGGTGAAAACCTGGAAACATCAGAAAATGATGGAAACACCACGGAAATGGACAGGAAACAGCAGGGGCAGCATGCATGGATGCCTCTGAGGCTGCCTAATCCCACAATTACCCCAAATTCTCCTGCAACAGCCTGGTGGTTACTCTCATGGCAATTGTGCTCACCCTGACACAGCCTGACACAGCATGGCGGTGACACCAACAAGTGACCAAGTTAGATGAGGTAGCAGGTGAGCCACCCAAAAATTTAGCCTGACACAGCATGGCGGTTACACCACCAATGACTTTGTCTGACTGAGAATGCAGTGAAATGGCTTTTGTTGAGCCTCCAAAAATTTTTTTCTTTTCGGAGTACACAAAGTCAACCCTCAGCAAAAAAAAATTTTTTTTAAATGTCGGTACTTGCGCCTCCTGAAAAATTGTTTTGGACTGTCTGTTTGACGCTCCTGAAACATTGTTTTACAGTGTCTGTAGTTGACACTGCGGAAAAATTGTTTGGCGAGAGGGCCTGTAGGTGGCCCTCTGGAAAAATTGTTTAGAGAGAGGGCCTGTAGGTGGCCCTCTGGAAAAATTGTTTGGAGAGAGGGCCTGTAGGGGGCCCTCCTGAAAAATTGTCGTAAAAGAGTGCCAGTTGGCCCTCTAAAAAATTGCGTTTTGGGTCAGCGTTAGGCAAAGACGACAAGGAGGAGGAGGAGTAGGAGGAGTAGAGAAGAGGAATCGGTTACATAAGTAATGTTAATCTTTAGCTGCTTTCCCCCGGAGGAGATTTGAATTCCGGTGAAATCCAGGCTTTGTTCATTTTAATAAGCGTCAGCCTGTCAGCGCTGTCAGTTGACAGGCGTGTACGCTTATCGGTGATGACACCACCAGCTGCACTGAATACCTGCTCTGACAACACGCTAGCGGCAGGGCAGGCCAGCACCTCCAAGGTGTACAGCGCCAGTTCAGGCCATGTGTCCAGCTTTGAAACCCAGTAGTTGTATGGAGCAGAGTGATCCGTCCGGACGTTGGTATGGTCAGCTAGGTACTCCCTCACCATCTTTCTGTACAGCTCCCCCCTACTCTGCCTAGACTGGGGACAGGTGACAGTATCTTGCTGGGGTGACATAAAACTGGCAAAGGCCTTGGAGAGCGTTTCCCTGCCAGTGCTGGACAAGCTGCCTGCTCGCCTACTCTCCCCCGCTACTTGGCCCACAGACGCACGCCCTCTGCCGCTAGCGGTGTCAGATGGGAAGGATTGTTTCAGCTTGTGCACCAGGTCCTGTTGATATTGATTCACTCTCATACTCCTTTCCTCTGCAGGGATGAGAGTGTAAAGGTTCTGCTTGTACCGGGGGTCCAGGAGAGTGAACATCCAGTAATCGGTGTTTGAAAAAATTCTTCTAACACGAGGGTCACGGTATAGGCAGCCTAACATGAAGGCTGCCATGTGTGCCAGAGTCCCAGCACACAAGAATTCCCTCTCCTCACTGGCCTGACTCTCCATTTCCTCCTCCTCCTCCTCCAAGTCCTCTTCTTCAGCCCATACACGCTCAACAGTTAATAAGGACTGAGCACTGGTACCCTCTTCTGTCTCGCCGACATTCTCCTCCTCTTCCTCCTCATCCTCATCCCCCTCCTCCGATACGCGCTGAGAAACAGACCGGAGGGTGCTCTGGCTATCAAGCAACGTATCTTCCTCCACCGTCTCTTGTGACAAGCGCAAAGCTTCCGACTTCATGCTGAGCAATAAATTTTTCAACAGGCAAAGCAGCGGGATGGTGAGGCTGATAATGGCGGCATCGCCACTGACCATCTGTGTTGACTCCTCAAAGTTGCTCAACACCTGGCAGATATCAGACATCCAAGTCCACTCCTCATTGTAGACTTGAGGAAGCTGACCTGACTACCAGTTCTGGTGGAAGTTGACATCTGGCAGTCCACAATTGCTCTGCCCTGCTGGTAAACTCTGGATAACATGTTTAATGTCAAATTCCATCTTGTAGGCACGTCGCACAACAGTCGGTGAGCAGGCAGTTGTAGGCGGCGCTGCACTGCCCTGAGAGTGGCAGCATCTGTGGTCGACTTGCGGAAATGCGCACAGATGCGGCGCACCTTGGTGAGCAAATCAGACAGATTGGGGTATGTCTTGAGGAACCGCTGAACTATGAGATTGAACACGTGGGCTAGGCATGGCACATGTGTGAGTCTGCTGAGTTGCAGAGCCGCCACCAGGTTACGCCTGTTGTCACACACAACCATGCCTGGCTTGAGGTTCAGCGGTGCCAGCCACACATCGGTCTGCGCCGTGATGCCCTGTAACAGCTCTTGGGGCGGTGTGCCTTTTGTCACCTAAGCTCAGCAGTTTGAGCACCGCCTGCTGGCGCTTACCCACGGCACTGCTGCTGCGCCTAGAGCTACCGACTGAAGGTGCCGTGCCCAAGGATGGTAATTCGGAGGAGGAGGTGGAGGAGGAGGTGGAGGAGGAGGAGGGGTCGGAGGAGGAGGCATAGTACGTCTGAGAGACCGTGACCGAGGTAGGCCCCGCAATCCTCGGTGTGGGCAGTACATGAGTGGCCCCAGGGTCAGACTCGGTCCCAGCCTCCACCAAGTTAACCCAATGTGCCGTCAGTGATATATAGTGTCCCTGCCCGGCAGCACTTGTCCACGTGTCCGTGGTTAGGTGGACCTTCTCAGAAACAGCGTTGGTCAGGGCACAGATGACGTTCTGTGACACGTGCTGGTGTAGGGCTGGGACGGCACATCGGGAAAAATAGTGGCGGCTGGGGACCGAATACCGAGGGGCAGCCACCGCCATGAGGTTGCGAAAGGCCTCGGTCTCTACCAGCCTATAGGGCAGCATCTCCAGGCTCAGCAATTTGGAGATGTGGACGTTGAGGGCTTGGGCATGTGGGTGGGTGGACCTGTATTTCCTCTTGCGCTCCAGCTTCTGCTGTAAAGACAGCTGAACGCTGTGCAGGGACACATTGGTAGACGCTGTGGAGGATCGTGTAGGCGAAGGTGTGGGCAGGGGGTTGATTAGCAGAGGCAGCGAGTGACACAGGGGAAGGAGCTGTGGTGGGACCCGCAGGAGGTGAACGGCCTTGGTTCCATTGAGTGGGGTGTTTAGCACTCATATGCCTGCGCATGCTGGTGGTGGTTAGGCTAGTAGTGGTGGCTCCCCTGCTGATCCTGGTGTGGCACAGGTTGCACACCACAGTCCGTCGGTCATCCTCAATTTCTTTAAAGAACCTCCAGACTGGCAAACATCTAGGCCTCGCCACGGGAGCTTCACTACGTGAAACAGTTGCTGCTGATGCACCAGCTCTGGCCCTGCTTCTCCCTCTGGCCACACCACTGCCTCTTCCAACCTGTTCTGGTGCAGCACTCGCCTCTGCCTCAGAAGCACTGTCTTCACTCTGCTTATCAACTCAGCTTGGGTCAGTCACCTCGTCATCCTCCGATTCCTCAGTCTGCTCCCCCCTCGGACTTCCTGCCCTGACAACAACTTCACCACTGTCTGACAACCGTGTCTCCTCGGGTAACGTGGGTGGACTGCGTGGAAGACTGACTGGTGGACAAATTACTTGAAGCATTGTCCACAATCCACGACATCACCTGTTTGCACTGTTTTGATTTCAACAGTGCTCTAACACGTGTCCCTGTAAGTTGAGACATGAAGCTAGGGAGTGTAGCTCTGCGGCGTTCCCCTGCTCCCTCATCAGCAGGTACTGTCTCACCCTGCCCAGGACCACGGCCTCTGCCCCCTGCAGTAATTGAATGCCCACGCCCTCGTCCTCGACCCTTAGCCCTGGGGTTCAACATTTTCTGTATATAAGTGTATTATATATACCAAAAAAAAAAAAAAAAAAAGGCCATGCTGTACTGAAACCCACAAACTTGTTCAATCTGAACAAGTTAATATATAGGTGGATAAGTTAGAGCAAAATTACGTATTTTATTACGTACCATGCAGTATGGAGCAATTAGACTGAAACTATTAGATTAGGCAGACTTGGTCTGCTTAAGTGCAACCCAGACAAATGTCGCACAGAGATTTTTCTAAAGTAGCTGTATCACTGAGAGCTGAGATGTACAGTATGGGTCATCTGGACAGAAAATACGGATTGTGGTTTGTGGTGACTGGACAGCAGAACTGTGACACACAGAATGGTTCCACACAGCTATATGAAATGGATTTGTATCACTGAGATGAAAAAAAAAAAAAGTTTTTGTTTTTTTTGTTTTTGTTTTTTTTTACGTGATGTGCAGAATATATCAGAGAACAAACTCAGACCCTGCTGACTGTGGCTATTTTCACTGCAACCCAGACAAATGTCGCACAGAGATTTTTCTAATGTAGCTGTATCAGTGAGAGCAAAAGACCGTATTTGATCCCATGACGTACAGTATGGGTCGCCTGGACAGAAAACACGGATTGTGGTTTGTGGTGACTGGACAGCTGAACTGTGACACACAGAATGGTTCCACACAGCTGTATGAAATGGATTTGTATCACTGAGAGCAAACAAAAGGATTTTGTACTGTGACTTCCACTATCTATCAGTTAGACAGAAAAAAATCTTCTGCAGACTGTGCCTATTTCAATGAAACACAAAAAAATTGTCCCACTTAGCTGTTTGAAATGGATGTGTGTCACTGAGAGCCAAAAAATAAACTTTTTCCAGTCTCCCTGCAAAATGGTGCAAATATGGCGGTAGCTGCACTACTAGTGCCAGCAAGCCCAGCCACAAGCAGATAAAAAAAGGGTCTTGTAGCACTAACAAGGGCTGTTGGGTTCTTTTAGAATCACTCCTGCCTAACACAAATCTAGTAGAACACCCTAACACTCTCCCTGTATCACACTGCAGATCTGTCCCCAACGGCATCCAGGCAGCGACTGAGCCGAGCACCGCGGGCAGTCACTAGTATATTCCAGGGTCACCTGATCAGGCTAGCCAACCCCTGCTATCGACATGTAAGGGCCCCACGTGATGCTGGGTGTACCGCAGAGTCTCCTGGCTTGTGATTGGCTGAGTTTATAGCCGCCAAAAATTCAAAAGGCGGGAGATGCTATTTCCTCGAGCATGGCGAGATACTCGTCCGAGTAGCGAGCACTTACGAGTACCCTAATACTCGAATGAGTATCAAGCTCGGACGAGTATGCTCGCTCATCTCTATCTACCAGCTATTAGTGTTTTAAAAAACGTATTATTCGCTCGGTGTTGAACTGAGACAATTACAGCCCGTTGTAGCGTGTATTATTCTCAAGAAAAAGAATATTACTAGGTGTACAGTGCCAAAGTTCTATCTAGTAAAGTGTTCTAGCAGCTATTAGTGTTTTAAAAAAACATATTATTCGCTCAGTGTTGAACTGAGACAATTACAGCCCGTTGTAGTGTGTATTATTCTCAAGAAAAAGAATATTACTAGGCGTACAGTGCCAAAGTTCTATCTAGTAAAGTGTTCTAGCAGCTATTAGTGTTTTAAAAAAACATATTATTCGCTTGGTGTTGATTTGAGACAATTATAGCCCGTTGTAGCGTGTATTATTCTCAAGAAAAAGAATATTACTAGGCGTACAGCGCCAAAGTTCTATCTAGTAAAGTGTTCTACCAGCTATTAGTGTTTTAAAAAAACATAATATTCGCTCTGTGTTGAACTGAGACAATTACAGCCTGTTGTTTTCATGCTCTGGTGTGGGGGGAATATTCCACACCAAGCGCAGGAGGAGGAAGGGGGAAAGGAAATGGGATTAGGCCTGGAAACTAGTGAAGGCAGCTGGACACCTCCTAGGGAAAACCCTAATTCCAGTCCTGGCTCACTACCAGTATGAACAGGCCTTGAAGGTAGGCGAGTTCATACGCTGGAAACTTGGGACCCTAACTGTCCCTGAAGGACCTTGAAGCCAGTGACTGGAATGAGACAAACTGTTCCTCCACCCAGGGGTGGGATTTAAATTTCTAACAACAGGTTCCCTACTCAACAGTGGACACACGACACATGTTTACATATACATCTCATATGTGCAACACACATACACATTAATACACCATATACATGGTACACATACATAAATACACCATATATACACTACACACACATACCACCCAACTTTTAAAAATTCTAAGGAGCTAAACTATAGAATGGAAGGGCTTATCTCCATCTGCCAGCCGGTTCTGTCATTTTAACAACCGGTTCTGTAGAACTTGATGGAACTGGCTGAATCCCATGCCTGCCTCCACCAACCTGGATGAACAGTAGTCTCCCCTCAGGCCCAAACACCAAAACACAACAGGGAAAAGCAGGGGAAACACAAAAGGGAAAAGAGGACACTTATCTTAATAGAAGAAATGGAAGCAACCAAATTCTCAGCAGAGAACCACTCCAATCCACAACAATGTCCACTGAAACTATAAACCGCAAGGAACTGAGAGGGAAGCAGGAATAAATAGGGGAAGGACAATTACCACACCCGCAACAGCTGAGGGGAAGGGGTGTGGTAAATAGCAACAACACAAAAAAGGAAAACTTGTCAGAGTATGTCACTGGTGCAAGTCTAGAAGACTTTCTGCAACCTGTTGCAGGAACATCCGTGACATTACCCCCCCCCCCCTTTTACGGGTGACCTCCGGGTACCCAGGCCCAACTTTATTAGGATGAGCCCTGTGAAAAGCTTTCACCAAATGACTGGCATTCACGTCAGGTGCAGGTACCCACGTCCTCTCCTCTGGTCCATAACCCTTCTAGTGAACAAGATATTGAAGAGTCCTACGGAGAACTCGAGAGTCAATAATCTTGGCGATCTGGAATTCCAAACTGCCATCCACTAAGACAGGCACGGGTGGCAAGGGAGATGGCTCCAGAGGTTCAACATATCTCTTCAACAAAGATCTGTGAAATACATTATGGATTTTCAGGGCCTGAGGAAGTTCAAGGCGAAATGCTACAGGATTAATAATGGCAGTGATCTTATGTGGACCAATAAATCTTGGACCCAACTTCCAAGAAGGAACTTTCAACTTAATGTTCCTTGTGGACAGCCACACAGAATAACCCACACTTAGGCCCGGACAATTCATACGTTTCCTGTCAGCCACACGTTTGTACTTGTTACCCATATTTATCAAGTTATTTCGAATTTTCTGCCATATAGATGATGATGACGAAAAACGTTCTTCCTCAGGAATACCAGAAGTATCTGAACCAGAAAATGTGCCAAACTGCGGGTGAAAGCCATATGCCCCAAAAAACGGTTACTTACCAGTGGACTCCTGTCTATGATTGTTTATGGCAAACTCTGCCAAAGACAATAACGAGGACCACTCCTCCTGGTTCTCAGAGACAAAACATCTCAAGTAAGTCTCCAGACTCTGATTAGTACACTCTGTCTGTCCATTCGTCTGAGGGTGAAAAGCAGAGGAAAAAGGACAGTTGTACCCCAAGCCGAGTACAGAAGGCTTTCCAGAATCTGGACACAAACTGAGTCCCACGATCCGAGACCACATCAGTGGGAATGCCATGAAGTCTCACAATGTTGTCAACAAACACTTGTGCAAGGGTTTTAGCATTAGGAAGTCCGGGCAATGCAATAAAATGCGCCATTTTACTAAAACGATCAACAACCACCAAAATAACTGTCTTTCCAGACGAATTAGGCAGTTCAGTGATAAAGTCCATAGATAAGTTAGTCCATGGCCTGGACGGGATGGGCAACGGAAGTAGGGGTCCAGAAGGTCGAGTATGTGTCAGCTTAGCGCGAGCACAGACACTACAGGCCGACACATAGTCCTCAACACACTTACGCAGCCCTGGCCACCAGAATCTACGAGAGATGAGTTCGACAGTGGATTTACTCCCAGGGTGTCCTGCAAGCACCGTACAGTGATGTTCCTCAAACACCTTATGACGCAATTCAGAAGGAACAAACAATTTCCCAGGGGGGGCAAGACTCCGGTGCATCTCCCTGGGCCTCAAACACCTTAGCCTCAAGATCAGGGTAAAGAGCGGATATCACCACCCCTTCAGACAGTATAGGACTCGGATCTTCAAAATCACCACCTCCGGGAAATCTACGTGACAAGGCATCCGCCTTGACATTCTTAATCCCAGGACAATATGTAACATTGAAATTGAATCTGGTGAAGAACAAAGACTATCTGGCTTGCCTCGGGTTAAGTCGTTTAGCCGACTCCAGGTAAGCCAGATTTTTGTGATCAGTGAATACCGTGATAGGGTGAATCACCCCTTCCAACCAATGACGCCATTCCTCAAAAGCCAACTTAATGGCCAGTAACTCTCTGTTGCCCACATCGTAATTTCTCTCCGCAGCAGAGAGTTTTTTTCGAGAAAAAGGCACATGGGCGCCATTTACCAGGTGACGGGCCCTGTGATAAAACTGCTCCTACCCCCACCTCAGATGCGTCGACCTCCACAATGAAAGGTTGTGACACATCTGGCTGCACCAATATAGGGGCAGAAGAAAAGCACTCCTTCATAGCGGAGAAGGCTCGCAATGCTGCATCAGACCACACTGAGACATCCGTCCCTTTTTTAGTCATGTCAGTTAAGGGTTTAACTATTGTCGAATAGTTCTTAATAAATTTTCGGTAATAGTTAGTGAACCCCAAAAACCGCATAAGAGCCTTTAAATTTTCAGGTCGATCCCAGTCCAAAACAGCACGGACTTTCTCTGGATCCATACGAAAACCTGAAGATGACAGCAGGTATCCTAAGAATTACACCTCGTGTACAGCAAAAACACATTTCTCTAATTTTGCGTACAATTTGTTGTCTCTTAAAAGATCTACAACACCTGTCTAACGTGATCCTGATGTGTCACCATATCTGGAGAATAAATCAGTATGTCATCCAAATACACAACTACAAACCTCCCTACAAGATGATGAAAGATGTCATTAACAAAATGCTGGAAGACAGCAGGAGCATTGGTCAACCCAAAAGGCATGACCCGGCTCTCAAAGTGACCCTCAAGAGTGTTGAAAGCCGTCTTCCATTCATCCCCTTCCTTGATCCTGACCAGATTATATGCCCCCCTTAAGTCCAACTTGGAGAACACCTTGGTATCGACAATCTGGTTAAACAAATCAGGAATCAAAGAAAGGGGTAAGGATCACGGACACTAATCCGATTGAGGTCACGGAAATCCAGACATGGCCTAAGAGTTCCGTTCTTTTTCTTTACAAAGAAAAACCCTGCTGCCACTGGAGATTTGGAAGGTCTTATGTGTCCTTTAGCCAAACTCGCAGCAATATATTCTTTCATGGCCGTTCTCGCGGGGCCAGAAAGGTTATACAGCCTATATTTGGGCAATTTTGCTCCGGGATAAGATTGACAGGAC
>ONZH01008816.1:0-54904 GCA_900303285.1 Rhinella marina
ATAGAAAGTTGAAGTAGGTTGAGAAAAATGGGCAATATTTCCATTGCAAAATGTAGGATCTGGCTCTAAAAGAGAACAATGAAGAGAAAAAAAAACATGTGGCACCCATCCCCCTTCTGTCTCAATTTCTGTTACAACCCCTTTTGTGTCTTCTGTAACTTGTAGTTCTACAAGAACCCCTCCTATCCTCTGGAATGTGCTCCAACAGGAACACCACCCATTGTGCGTTTCTGCTCCTTCCTTTCATCCCCCTCCTGTTTGCTCTTCCTCAACCCCCCTCCTCAGGAATTCAACCCTACCCCCATGGTGGTGGTCAGGGGGGAGGGTGGGGGCTGGTAATGCATCTGCAGACACAACAATTTCGTAACACATGTATTATCTGTAAACTGTCTGCTAATAACTTTTCTAAATTGAATGTCCCACTAGTTAAAAATTTGACTACAGTGATTGCACCTATGATGCCAATTAAAAGTGTCCTTGGTCCCCTAGTGAAATGTTTGTCATGATGAGTAGAATCCCCAATCAGAGGACTTACCTATGCTGTTCTGTAGGGAGTTAGCTTAAAATACGGAAAGCTTTCTCATGATGTTGGTGAGATTTGGAAGGTTTAGTCCAAGGTAAAGCTGGTGAATTCTCTCTCAAGTTATAGTTTCAACAGTGGGATCTCACTTAGTCTGAGAGGAAGCATCTAGGTGATTAGCCTGTCACATTGTCTGATATGCATCAGGACAGAGCTGAGAGTGTGAAGAAAGTTTCCAATAGACTCCAGCAAAGATGGGTAGATTTGGGTTTTGAATAGACCTCAGACAGGCATAAGAAAAGAAAATCTTAGCTGCTGCCTTTGTGGATGGTCTTGAGAGAATCATCTGGGAAAGCTGGGTACTGGCTCTACTTCGATGATGACTCTGCAGAACCAACTGGTCCTCGACAGCAGAAAAAGGAGTGGTCTACAAGATCTTTGGAAGTTCCAGCTGTACCTACATTCCGAATAACACCCAATGGAAGTATCATCAAGGATCTGAAGGGACTGACAACTATCGAATGAACTGGCTGAAAATTAAAATTGTTTTTAAAATGTTTAATATGTCTATGCCCACACCATGCATATGTGCTGTGACTCTGTCAAAGATAAGAATGATTACAACTGTATGAAGAATGCAATTCCATCCTGAAGTAAATAAAAACCTTGTTGATGGTTGCGGAGTAAATAGGACAAGGTGAAGGCAACCCCAAAAGGGAGTTGGGGGGACCTGGTGATGCAATAAGGAAAGTCCAGCTCTTCGCTGTTTAGGGCGTTGGGAGAGTACCTCACTTTGCCTGTTCATCTTGAGTCTATTTCCCGCAAAAAGGAGGGATTTGTGAGAGATAGGTTTCTATATATATTGTGTAAAGCCTGTACTACTCGTCTTTGACCACTAGATGGCAGCTAATTAGCTATGTGAGTCACGTGAACACTCTCTTTGTTTTAGGTTTCAAGATAGCTGTAGGGGGGGAGGTTGGAATGTTAATTTTCCTCTTTCAAATTAACCAATGAACTTAGTGTTGTAGTTGCTGAACTACACCCTTGTGTCAAAGAACCAATCACTTTGTTTAAGTAACACCCCTTTTTGTCTATGTCATACCTACTATATAAGTGACTGTCTATTTAATAAACTGGCTCTTGCTTGGGGGATGTGAAGTATTTTCCATGAAACCAACTTGTGTTTTGGTCTCATTGTGAAAGTGGTATGAGCATATGCCTATACTTCTAATGATTTGGCACCACACAAAGAAGGTGAAATCGTGAGAATTACGATGACAGTGTCGACCAGAGCAAACTCCCACAGTACCCTAAAACTGCATAATTAAAAACTACAACTTGTCCCGCAAAAAACAAGCCCTCATAAAGCTATATAGACTGAAAAATAAAAAAGTTATAGCTCTTGGAACATGATGATGAAAAAAAAAAATGCTTGGTCACTAAGGCGTTAAATCTATAACTGCCACCAACTATATCTTCTGTTAGAGGCTGTGGTGGTTACAGGGAAAGAGCTGCAACAGAAAAGACACCCCCAGAGAAAGGACACACCCCCTGCTAAATAAGGACACCTAAGCTGCCAGCCTGAAATAAATCTAGCAGAGCAATCGGAGCAATGAATGTGGAGATCTCTAGATCCATGTGAGGTACAGGACTGGTTCTAACTTTGATAGAAAGATATTGTCATGTCCTATGTGATGTCTGATTGTCATTTTTACATCACCCCTTCAACAGAGTACACAAACATTGTTGTCTCCATGAGAAGAGGAAGTTTACTTGTGTAGAAGATGGAGATGTGTATTTTTTCTCCAGATAACATTGCCTCATCCCTCACTTCCTCCTCCCTAAGCAGGACTGACATACAATATACAATGTACAGTGAATATAAGATGATACTCACCACTCCACAGAGGAGACCCAACCAGAATTAAAACCCAACAATAATCCACAAAAAAACTCATTTTTTTAACTTCATATTCGGTATTTCTTAGCTGCATTACCTAGAGCAAAAAGTATATAAGAATGACTATTAATAATGACATGAGAGAAAAAGAAAGGAAACAAAACGTTATAGCAAAATCATACGTAGTAAACTGTAGCCAGGACGGAAATATCACATGACTTCCGTCCAACTGGAAAAAACTGAGCTGAATTCATTATGGTGTCTGAAAACATTTCCTCCACAAAATAATGCAGTCTCCACCGAACTAATACTTTTACACACTTAAAGTCAGTTTTCAAAAACCTTACACCATTTAAACAGGGCATGACCAAACCTTTGCCTCATCCTGTATTTTTTTGCACTCACTATTCTGCTGGTGCAGTCACTGTGTACATACATTACTTATCCTGTACTGATCCTGAGTTACATCCTGTATTATACTCCAGAGCTGCACTCACTATTCTGCTGGTGCAGTCACTGTCTACATACATTACTTATCCTGTACTGATCCTGAGTTACATCCTGTATTATACTGCAGAGCTGTACTCACTATTCTGCTGGTGCAGTCACTGTGTACATACATTAATTATCCTGTACTGATCCTGAGTTACATTCTGTTTTATACTCCAGAGCTGCACTCACTATTCTGCTGGTGCAGTCCACTGTGGTACATACATTACTTATCCTGTACTGATCCTGAGTTACATTCTGTTTTATACTCCAGAGCTGCACTCACTATTCTGCTGGTGCAGTCACTGTGTACATACATTACTTATCCTGTACTGATCCTTATTACATCCTGTATTATACTCCAGAGCTGCACTCACTATTCTGCTGGTGCAGTCACTGTGCTACATACATTACATTACTTATTCCTGTACTGATCCTGAGTTACACACTGGTATTATACTCGCAGAGCTGCACTCACTATTCTGCTGGTGCAGTCACTGTGTACATACATTACTTAATTCTGTACTGATCCTGAGTTACATTCTGGTTTTAATACTCCAGAGCTGCACTCACTATTCTGGCTGGTGCCGCGTCACTGTGTACATACATTACTTATCCTGTACTGATCCTGAGTTACATCCTGTATTATACTCCAGAGCTGCACTCACTATTCTGCTGGTGCAGTCACTGTCTACATACATTACATTACTTATCCTGTACTGATCCTGAGTTACATCCTGTATTATACTCCAGAGCTGGCACTCACTATTCTGCTGGTGCAGTCACTGTGTACATACATTACTTATCCTGTACTGATCCTGAGTTATATCCTGTATTATACTCCAGAGCTGCACTCACTATTCTGCTGGTGCAGTCACTGTGTACATACATTACTTATCCTGTACTATCCTGAGTTAAATCCTGTATTATACTCCAGAGCTGCACTCACTATTCTGCTGGTGCAGTCACTGTGTACATACAATTACTTAACCTGTACTGATCCTGAGTTACATCCTGTATTATACTCCAGAGCTGCACTCGCTATTCTGCTGGTTGCAGTCATTGTGTACATACGTTACTTATCCTGTACTGATCCTGAGTTACATGCTGTATTATACTCCAGAGCTGCACTCACTATTCTGCTGGTAGAGTCACTGTGTACATACGTTACTTATCCTGAACTAATCCTGAGTTACATCCTGTATTATACTCCAGAGCTGCACTCACTATTCTGCTGGTGGAGTCACTGTGTACATACATGACTTATCCTGTACTGATCCTGAGTTACATCCTGTATTATACTCCAGAGCTGCACTCACTATTCTGCTGGTGCAGTCACTGTTTACATACATTACATATCCTGTACTGATCCTGAGTTACATCCTGTATTATACTCCAGAGCTTGCACTCACTATTCTGCTGGTGGAGTCACTGTGTACATACATTACTTATCCTGTACTAATCCTGAGTTACATCCTGTATTATACTCCAGAGCTGCACACACTATTCTGCTGGTGGAGTCACTGTGTACATACATGAATTATCCTGTACTGATCCTGAATTACATCCTGTATTATACTCCAGAGCTGCACTCACTATTCTGCTGGTGCAGTCACTGAGTACATACATTACTTATCCTGTACTGATCCTGAGTTACATCCTGTATTATACTCCAGATCTGCAATCACTATTCTGCTGGTGCAGTCACTGTTTACATACATTACATATCCTTTTCTGATCCTGAGTTACATCCTGTATTATACTCCAGAGCTACACTCACTATTCTGCTGGTGCAGTCACTGTGTACATACATGACTTATCCTGTACTGATCCTGAGTTACATCCTGTATTATACTCCAGAGCTGCACTCACTATTCTGCTGGTGCAGTCACTGTGTACATACATTACTTATTCTGTACTGATCCTCAGTTACATCCTGTATTATACTGCAGAGCTGCACTCACTATTCTGCTGGTGCAGTCACTGTGTACATACATTACCTATCCTGTGCTGATCCTGAGTTACATCCTGTATTATACTTCCAGAGCTGCACTCACTATTCTGCTGGTGCAGTCACTGTGTACATACATTACTTATCCTGTACTGATCCTGAGTTACATCCTGTATTATACTCCAGAGCTGCACTCACTATTCTGCTGGTGCAGTCACTGTGTACATACATGACTTATCCTGTACTGATCCTGAGTTACATCCTGTATTATACTCCAAAGCTGCACTCACTATTCTGCTGGTGCAGTCACTGTGTACATACATTACTTATCCTAAACTGATCCTGAGTTACATCCTGTATTATACTTCAAAGCTGCACTCACTATTCTGCTGGTGCAGTCACTGTGTACATACATTACTTATCCTGTACTGAATCCTGAGTTACATCCTGCATTATACTCCAGAGCTGCACTCACTATTCTGCTGGTGGAGTCACTGTGTACATACATTACTTATCCTGTACTGATCCTGAGTTACATCCTGTATTATACTCCAGAGCTGCACTCACTATTCTGCTGGTGCAGTCACTGTGTACATACATTACTTATCCTGTACTGATCCTGAGTTACATCCTGTATTATTACTCCAGAGCTGCACTCACTATTCTGCTGGTGCAGTCACTGTGTACATACATTACTTATCCTGTATGATCCTGAGTCACATTGTGTATTATACTCCAGAGCTGTACTCACTATTCTGCTGGTGGCAGTCACTGTGTACATGCATTACTTATCCTGTACTGAATCCTGAATTACATCCTGTATTATACTCCAGAGCTGCACTCACTATTCTGCTGGTGCAGTCACTGTGTACATACATTACTTATCCTGTACTGATCCTGAGTTACATCCTGTATTATACTCCAGAGCTGCACTCACTATTCTGCTGGTGCAGTCACTGTGTACATACATTACTTATCCTGTACTGATCCTGAGTTACATCCTGTATTATACTCCAGAGCTGCACTCACTATTCTGCTGGTGCAGTCACTGTGTACATACATTACTTATCCTGTACTGATCCTGAGTTACATCCTGTATTATACTCCAGAGCTGCACTCACTATTCTGCTGGTGGCAGTCACTGTGTACATACATTACTTATCCTGTACTGATCCTGAGTTACATCCTGTATTATACTCCAGAGCTGCACTCACTATTCTGCTGGTGCAGTCAGTGTACATACATTACTTATCCTGTACTGATCCTGAGTTACATCCTGTATTATACTCCAATGCTGCACTCACTATTCTGCTTGTGCAGTCACTGTGTACATACTTTACTTATTCTGTACTGATTCTGAGTTACATTCTGTATTATACTCCAGAGCTGCACTCACTATTCTGCTGGTGCAGTCACTGTGTACATACATGACTTATCCTGTACTGATCCTGAGTTACATCCTGTATTATACTCCAGAGCTGCACTCACTATTCTGCTGGTGCAGTCACTGTGTACATACATTACTTATCCTAACTGATCCTGAGTTACATCCTGTATTATACTCCAAAGCTGCACTCACTATTCTGCTGGTGCAGTCACTGTGTACATACATTACTTATCCTGTACTGATCCTGAGTTACATCCTGCATTATACTCCAGAGCTGCACTCACTATTCTGCTGTTGGAGTCACTGTGTACATACATTACTTATCCTGTACTGATCCTGAGTTACATGCCTGTATTATATTCCAGAGCTGCACTCTCTATTCTGCTGGTGCAGTCACTGTGTACATACATAACTTATCCTGTACTGATCCTGAGTTACATGCTGTATTATACTCCAGAGCTGCACTCACTATTCTGCTGGTGCAGTCACTGTGTACATACATTACTTATCCTGTTACTGATCCTGAGTCACATTGTGTATTATACTCCAGAGCTGCACTCACTATTCTGCTGATGGAGTCACTGTGTACATACATTACATTACTTATCCTGTACTGATCCTGAGTTACATCCTGTATTATACTCCAGAGCTGCACTCACTATTCTGCTGGTGCAGTCACTGTGTACATGCATTACTTATCCTGTACTGATCCTGAGTTACATCCTGTATTATACTCCAGAGCTGCACTCACTATTCTGCTGGTGCAGTCACTGTGTACATACATTACTTATCCTGTACTGATCCTGAGTTACATGCTGTATTATACTCCAGAGCTGCACTCACTATTCTGCTGGTGCAGTCACTGTGTACATACATTACTTATCCTGTACTGATCCTGAGTCACATTGTGTATTATACTCCAGAGCTGTACTCACTATTCTGCTGGTGCAGTCACTGTGTACATGCATTACTTATCCTGTACTGATCCTGAGTTATATCCTGTATTATACTCCAGAGCTGCACTCACTATTCTGCTGGTGCAGTCACTGTGTACATACATTACTTATCCTGTACTGATCCTGAGTTATATCTGTATTATACTCCAGAGCTGCACTCACTATTCTGCTGGTACAGTCACTGTGTACATACATTACTTATCCTGTACTGATCCTGAGTTACATCCTGTATTATACTGCAGAGCTGCACTCATATTTCTGCTGGTGCAGTCACTGTGTACATACATTACTTATCCTGTACTGATCCTGAGTTACATCCTGTATTATACCCCAGAGCTGCACTCACTATTCTGCTGGTGTAGTCACTGTGTACATACATTACTTATCCTGTACTGATCCTGAGTTATATCCTGTATTATACTCCAGAGCTGCACTCACTATTCTGCTGGTGCAGTCACTGTATACATACATTACTTATCCTGTACTGATCCTGAGTTACATCCTGTATTATACTCCAGAGCTGCACTCACTATTCTGCTGGTGCAGTCACTGTGTACATACATTACTTATCCTGTACTGATCCTGAGTCATATCTTGTATTATACTCCAGAGCTGCACTCACTATTCTGCTGGTGCAGTCACTGTCTATATACATGTGGGGTCCCAGCTGTAAACCTCCTACAAAGTGAAAGTCAAAACTAGGATTTCCTTTATACCTTATCCAAGATCAAGTGAACTTTTGAATTCTCCCTGTCACCTGGAGCACAAGACATAAGCGTCTAGATTTAGAAATCCTCTTTAACCCATTCAGTCCCACACAATGCAGTGAGCATCGCTATGAACAATCCCTCCATATACAGTACTGGGTCCTCAGAGTCGTCTCACCTTGAATTCTCCTATGTGGTGCCTCCTCTTATAATTCTCTTTCTTCAGGGTCCAGCTTCCACCTCTATATTCAATAAGACATTTTCTGCCCTCTTGGTTGATCTTGAGGACGTCCAGCTCCTTCTGATCTCTTCTGAATCAGTGGAGGGACTGACGAGTTATGTGTGAACTAAAATGCAGAAGGAACTGAAAGAGTGAGGAAATTCTGTTTTCATCAACTTGTACTTCTTTCAAAACTGGAAGTGTTTTTCAAAACCTTTTTAACTTTTTGGATTGTCCCAAAGGTTTTTGGCAAAATTTTGCTTGTTTGGATTTTCACAAAGGTATTTTATTTTATTTTTTTTTGTTTCTCAGTATATCCCACATTGTGACTCTTTTTTTTTTTTGTAGGACTGGATCATGGTCCGGACCCTGTGGATGGCACTGTGTGCAGGAGCGTGCTGTGCCAATGAAGTCACCATGTAAATAAATGGATTGTAGGGACATGGACAGTGCCAACAACCTGATAATTTCCATGGTATGGTCTGGAAGGGGTAAGAAGTCACTGGTCTGGTGCCTAGTGCCTGCACCTTTACCAGTAGCTGGAATAGTACATCCATATCTGTCCTCTCCCTTCCTCAAGCTGGAACTTCATGATCTCCAGAAGAAGGAGGACTATAAATATACAGAATTTTAGTAAACAGTTTCCCCGTAAGCTGCCGTATATTTATAAGATGGGGTCGTGATGTCTGACTAAGCTTCATTTTATCACCACAAAAGTTCTGCATCACTCTATTATATAACACTAGTGTTGAGCGAGTCAAAGCCAAATGAATTGACTTCCATCCGAATCTCAGGAAAAATTCATGCGTCGTGGTAACGAATCAATTTTCCATGAAATGACGGGGGAAAAAAAATATATACTCACCTCATCCATTTGCACGAAAAGAGGGAAGTAACCGCACAAAATATTGCCCGCGGTGAAGTATGACATCACCACACCGGCCAGAATGCTGACGTCATCATATCACTACGCATGATTCTGCATGGTGTCTTCATTAGAGATGGCTGCGGCAGCCTCTCTAACATCAAATGGATAAGGTGAAAATTTTTTTAACCGGATTAATCCCAGTAATTTAAGATGCTGCGATCAGCGATGAACAAGGCATATGAGGGGTTAAATACCGAAGTTGCAACACCCTGAGTGTGACGAGAATCTATACCGCACCAAGAGCCTGTTACTAGGATTACAGATAGAACAACCTGAGTGTGACCAGAATCTATACCGCACCAAGAGCCTGTTACTAGGATTACAGATACAGCAAACTGAGTGTGACCAGAATCTATACCGCACCAAGAGCCTGTTACTAGGATTACAGATTACAAAAACCTGAGTGTGACCAGAATCTATACCGCACCAAGAGCCTGTTACTAGGATTACAGATACAACAGCCTGAGTGTGACCAGAATCTATACCGCACTAAGAGCCTGTTACTAGGATTACAGATACAACATCCTGAGTGTGACCAGAATCTATACCGCACCAAGAGCCTGTTACTAGGATTACAGATACAACATCCTGAGTGTGACCAGAATCTATACCGCACTAAGAGCCTGTTACTAGGATTACAGATACAACAACCTGAGTGTGACCAGAGTCTATACCGCACCAAGAGCCTGTTACTAGGATTACAGATACAACAGCCTGAGTGTGACCAGAATCTATACCGCACTAAGAGCCTGTTACTAGGATTACAGATACAACAACCTGAGTGTGACCAGAGTCTATACCGCACTAAGAGCCTGTTACTAGGATTACAGATACAACAACCCTGTGGTGTGACCAGAATCTATACCGCACTAAGAGCCTGTTACTAGGATTACAGATAGAACAACCTGAGTGTGACCAGAATCTATACCGCACCAAGAGCCTGGTTACTAGGATTACAGATACAACACCCCTGAGTGTGACCAGAGTTCTATACCGCACCAAGAGCCTGTTACTAGGATTACAGATACAACATCCTGACTGTTACCAGAGTCTATACTGCACCAAGAGCAAGTTACTAGGATTACAGATAGAACAACCTGAGTGTGACCAGAATCTATACCGCACCAAGAGCCTGTTACTAGGATTACAGATACAACACCCTGAGTGTGACCAGAATCTATACCGCACCAAGAGCCTGTTACTAGGATTACAGATACAACACCCTGAGTGTGACGAGAATCTATACCGCACCAAGAGCCTGTTACTAGGATTACAGATACAACACCCTGAGTGTGACCAGAATCTATACCGCACCAAGAGCCTGTTACTAGGATTACAGATACAACACCCTGAGTGTGACGAGAATCTATACCGCACCAAGAGTCTGTTACTAGGATTACAGATACAACATCCTGTGTGTGACCAGAGTCTACACCGCACCAAGAGCCTGTTACTAGGATTACAGATACAACAACCTGAGTGTGACCAGAATCTATACCACACCAAGAGCCTGTTACTAGGATTACAGATACAACATCCTGAGTGTGACCAGAATCTATACCGCACCAAGAGCCTGTTACTAGGATTACAGATAGAACAACCTGAGTGTGACCAGAATCTATACCGCACCAAGAGCCTGTTACTAGGATTACAGATACAACACCCTGAGTGTGACCAGAGTCTATACCGCACCAAGAGCCTGTTACTAGGATTACAGATAGAACGACCTGAGTTTGACCAGAGTCTACACCGCCACCAAGAGCCTGTTACTAGGATTACAGATACAACATCCTGAGTGAGACCAGAGTCTATACCGCACCAAGAGCCTGTTACTAGGATTACAGATACAACATCCTGAGTGTGACCAGAGTCTATACCGCACCAAGAGTCTGTTACTAGGATTACAGATACAACATCCTGTGTGTGACCAGAATCTATACCGCACCAAGAGTCTGTTACTAGGATTACAGATACAACATCCTGTGTGTGACCAGAGTCTACACCGCACCAAGAGCCTGTTACTAGGATTACAGATACAACATCCTGAGTGTGACCAGAGTCTATACCGCACCAGGAGCCTGTTACTAGGATTACAGATACAACATCCTGAGTGTGACCAGAATCTATACCGCACCAAGAGCCTGTTACTAGGATTACAGATACAACAACTTGAGTGTGACCAGAATCTATACCGCACCAAGAGCCTGTTACTAGGATTACAGATACAAATCCTGAGTGTGACCAGAATCTATACCGCACCAAGAGCCTGTTACTAGGATTACAGATACAACAACCTTAGTGTGACCAGAATCTATACCGCACCAAGAGCCTGTTACTAGGATTACAGATACAACAACCTGAGTGTGACCAGAATCTATACCGCACCAGGAGCCTGTTACTAGGATTACAGATACAACAGCCTGAGTGTGACCAGAGTCTATACCGGCACCAAGAGTCTGTTACTAGGATTACAGATACAACAACGCTGAGTGTGACCAGAATCTATACCGGCATCAAGAGCCTGTTTACTAGGATTACAGATACAACATCCTGAGTGTGACCAGAATCTATACCGCATCAAGAGCCTGTTACTAGGATTACAGATACAACATCCTGAGTGTGATCAGAATCTATACCGCACCAAGAGCCTGTTACTAGGATTACAGATACAACATCCTGAGTGTGACCAGAGTCTATACCTCACCAAGAGCCTGTTACTAGGATTACAGATACAACATCCTAAGTGTGACCAGAGTCTACACCGCACCAAGAGTCTGTTACTAGGATTACAGATACAACATCCTGAGTGTGACCAGAGTCTATACCGCACCAAGAGCCTTTTACTAGGATTACAGATACAACAACCTGAATGTGACCAGAATCTATACCGCACCAAGAGCCTGTTACTAGGATTACAGATACAACATCCTGAGTGTGACCAGAGTCTATACTGCACCAAGAGCCTGTTACTAGGATTAAAGATACAACAACCTGAGTGTGACCAGAATCTATACCGCACCAAGAGCCTGTTACTAGGATTACAGATACAACATCCTGAGTGTGACCAGAGTCTATTACCGCACCAGAGAGCCTGTTACTAGGAATTACATATACAACAACCTGTGTGTGACCAGAATCTATACCGCACCAGGAGCCTGTTACTAGGATTACAGATACAACATCCTGAGTGTGACCAGAATCTATACCGCACCAGGAGCCTGTTACTAGGATTACAGATACAGACAGCCTGAAGTGTGACCAGAGTCTATACCGCACCTAGAGCCTGTTACTAGGATTACAGATACAACATCCTAAGTGTGACCAGAATCTATACCGCACCAAGAGCCTGTTACTAGGATTACAGATACAACAGCCTGAGTGTGACCAGAGGTCTATGCCGCACCAAGAGCCTGTTACTAGGATTACAGATACAACAACCTGAGTGTGACCAGGAGTCTATACTGCACCAAGAGGCCTGTTACTAGGATAAAGATACAACAACCTGAGTGTGACCCAGAATCTTTACCGCACCAAGAGCCTGTTACTAGGAATACAGATAGAACAACCTGAGTGTGACCAGAATCTATACCTGCACCAAGAGCCTGTTACTAGGATTACAGATAACAACTGCCTGAGTGTGACCAGAGTCTATACCGCACCAAGAGCCTGTTACTAGGATTACAGATACAACATCCTGAGTGTGACCAGAGTCTATACCGCAATCAAGAGCCTGTTACTTAGGATTACAGATACAACAACCTGAGTGTGACCAGAATCTATACCGCACCAAGAGCCTGTTACTAGGATTACAGATACAACATCCTGAGTGTGACCAGAGTCTATACCGCACCAAGAGGCCTGTTACTAGGATTACAGATACAACAGCCTGAGTGTGACCAGAGTCTATACCGCCACCAAGAGCCTGTTACTAGGATTACAGATACAACAACCTGAGTGTGACCAGAGTCTATACTGCACCAAGAGCTGTTACTAGGATTTAAAGATACAACAACCTGAGTGTGACCAGAATCTATACCGCACCAAGAGCCTGTTACTAGGAATACAGATAGAACAACCTGAGTGTGACCAGAATCTATTACCGCACCAAGAGCTTGTTACTAGGATTACAGATACAACATCCTGAGTGTGACCAGAATCTGTTACCGCACCAAAGAGCCTGTTACTGGATTACAGATACAACAGCCTGAGTGTGACCAGAGTCTATACCGCACCAAGAGCCTGTTACTAGGATTACAGATACAACAACCTGAGTGGTGACCAGAGTCTATACCGCACCAAGAGCCTGTTACTAGGATTACAGATAACAACATCCTGAGTGTGACCAGAATCTATACCGCACCAAGAGCCTGTTTACTAGGAATACAGATACAACATCCTGAGTGTGACCAGAGTCTATACCGCACCAAGAGCCTGTTACTAGATTACAGATACAACATACCTGAGTGTGACCAGAATCTATACCGCACAGGAGCCTGTTACTAGGATTACAGATACAACATCCTGAGTGTGACAAGTAGTCTATACCAGCAGCCAGGAGCCTGTTACTAGGATTACAGATACGAACAGCCTGCAGTGTGACCAGATCTATACCGCAAGCAAGGAGCCTGTTACTATGGATACAGATAACAACAACCTGGAGTGTGACCTGAGTCTATACCGCACCAAGAATCTGTTACTAGGATTACAGATCACAACATCCTGAGTGTGACCAGAGTCTACCCGCCACCAAGAGCCCTGTTACTAGGATTACAGATACAACATCCTGAGGTGTGACCAGAAGTCTATACCCGCACCAGGACGCTGTTACTAGGATTACAGATACAACATCCTTGAGTGTGACCAGAATCTATACCGGCAACAAGAGGGGCCCCCCCCCACGCCCCCCCCCCCTGGTTTTTTTATAGGATTACAGAACAACTAACTTGAGTGTGGACCAGAATCTTAACAGCAAACAAGAGCCTGTTACTAGGATTAATCAGATACAAAATCCTGAGTGTGACCAGAATCTTACCGCACCAAGAGCTGTTACTAGGATTACAGATACAACAACCGTAGTGTGACCAGAATCTATACCGCACCAAGAGCCTGTTACTAGGATTACAGATACAACAACCTGAGTGTGACCAGAATCTATACCGCACCAAGAGTCCTGTTACTAGGATTACAGATACAACAACCTGAGTGTGATCAGAGTCTATACCGCACCAAGAGCCTGTTACTAGGATTACAGATATAACAACCTGAGTGTGACCAGAGTCTATACCACACCAAGAGCCTGTTACTAGGATTACAGATACAGCATCCTGAGTGTGATCAGAGTCTATACCGCACCAAGAGCCTGTTACTAGGATACAGATACAACATCCTGAGTGTGACCAGAATCTATACCGCACCAAGAGCCTGTTACTAGGATTACAGATACAACAACCTGAGTGTGACCAGAATCTATACCACACCAAGAGCCTGTTACGAGGATTAAAGATAGAACAACCTGAGTGTGACCAGAATCTATACCGCACCAAGAGCCTGTTACTAGGATTACAGATACACCAACCTGAGTGTGACCAGAGTCTATACCGCACCAAGAGCCTGTTACTAGGATTACAGATACACCAACCTGAGTGTGACCAGAGTCTATACCGCACCAAGAGCCTGTTACTAGGATTACAGATACAACATCCTGAGTGTGACCAGAATCTATACCGCACCAAGAGCCTGTTATTAGGATTACATCCACAGCTAACTGTATTACATTGTATTGTATGTATTGATTGTATGTATTACAACTACCTCTTCCATGTTAATGATCTGTATATCTACCTCAAGGCAACTGATTACCATGTATTTATAAAAACTGACGCCTCTTCATTTTACATCTTCATTTGCACCCAAGGGTGCTGGCGTCACAAACCTTAGGGACCCTGCTTTCCCTCCACAGAAAACCCATACCACCAAGGATACCTCAACCAACATCTGGCAGAAGATCCCTCAACTCCAGAGTGTGCCCCTGAAGGAATCCAGTGCTATCCTTCCACTCACTGCACGCCGGCCCAGGGAGTTCTGCTAAACTGTCAGTAGCAACTACTACACCCATCAGGTCACCACACACACACATGCACCCCTGCAGCCTGGTCTCTAAAAAAGCTACTATGATATTATCGCCCTCCACACCAACACTTGACTGATTACCTGTTACAGTTTTGGACTTAGTATTTCCGGTGTTTTCACTCAGAGATTTACAACACTACCCTTTGATTTGTAAAACACGGATTGCACACTTGTATTGCTATTTATGAAAAAAAAAATTGACCTACTACTTACTGCGTTTTTTTATTCAGATTTAAAACCCAACCCTTGCTGTTGTAAAACACAAGTTACACACTTATATTGCTATTACTGCAAAACAAAAATACCCTTGAACTGTCTGGAGATGTAAAGTAGTTTCACTTTTTCAGGTGCTTTCACTTAGAGATTTAAAACGCTACCTTCTGGACTGTAAAACACGTGTTGTACAATTATATTATACCCTGTCATTCAACCCTTCAGATGCCTCATTTATTGCTGATCATCTGAGATTATCATTAAGGTCTATCAGGGGTTAATCCAGAAAAAAAACAAAAAAACTTACCTTCTCTCATACAGGTCGCCAAAGTAATCTTTATTTAAGACATCACGCAAAATCTCACAAGGTGACATGATGATGTCATCATACGGGAAGTAACTCGGGATCGGTACGGCATAAGTAATGTAATGTATGTAGACAGTGACTGCACCAGCAGAATAGTGAGTGCAGCTCTGGAGTATAATACAGGATGTAACTCAGGATCAGTACAGGATAAGTAATGTATGTACACAGTGACTGCACCAGCAGAATAGTAAGTGCAGCTCTGGAGTATAATACAGGATGTAACTCAGGATCAGTACAGGATAAGTAATGTATGTACACAGTGACTGCACCAGCAGAATAGTGCGTGCAGCTCTGGAGTATAATACAGGATGTAACTCAGGATCAGTAATGTATGTACACAGTGACTGCACCAGCAGAATAGTGAGTGCAGCTCTGGAGTATAATACAGGATGTAACTCAGAATCAGTACAGGATAAGTAATGTATGTACACAGTGATTCCACCAGCAGAATAGTGCGTGCAGCTCTGGAGTATAATACAGGATGTAACTCAGAATCAGTACAGGATAAGTAATGTATGTACACAGTGACTGCACCAGCAGAATAGTGCGTGCAGCTCTGGAGTATAATACAGGATGTAACTCAGAATCAGTACAGGATAAGTAATGTATGTACACAGTGATTCCACCAGCAGAATAGTGAGTGCAGCTCTGGAGTATAATTCTAGAATTATGTAGATTATTATTTCTAATGTAAAATGAAAATAGTGTTAAAAAGCAAGGAACTGTTTGGAAGATAACCATAAATGATGCATTTTACCCCCTTGTATTGTGTGGTCTGTGATCTATTAGATTTACGTGTATTATTTTTTTGTACATTTTTTATTATTTTAATGGGGAAAGTTAACAAAACATTATAATAAATTAAGATAAAATAAATATACATATACAGTCTCATTCCTAAAACAGTATTCCAGTGCAAAAAATTATATTCTGTAGACACCCTCTTCCCCATATATTTATGTTTTAGTTATTTTGGCTTAATTTGTTCTCCTGTCTTCTGACAGGCTTCACCTGAGACAATGTCAAGAGACTAAAGGAGTTTGGCTTAGATTGACAGTTCCTCAGCCTCTCCCCTTTGGTCCTTCCACCCACTGCCTCATCAGAATCCCCTCCCCCAAGTTGCATCACGTTTTTTATGTCTGCACTACGCTGGAATATCCACTTCTGCAGCAGTTCTTTCACATGTGAACAAAGAAAGGAAACGGTGCTGTGCCTGATCTACAGGTTCTGGTGGTGCATGGGAGTCACCAAACATGGACATGGTCAAGAACAATAGAACTACAAGACTTCATGTCTCAGGGAAAGCCTGCAAGAAGGTGCACAAAATGATGTTTTAAATAAAGCTAGTTACTAAAATGTAAATTTGGGGACAGGATTACTATCGGAGTTTAACTCTTGCCTTGGAAGACCCCTTTAAAAGCCACTGATAATACACAGTATAACAGTAATAAAACATACACAACAGCTACGGCACATGGACAGATTCTCATCGACCGCATGTAGATGCTACTTCTTGATTTCCGCATATACAATTTCCATGGTTTCTGGAGCATTTTTAGGCTTCAGATTCGAAAAATTAATAGTGGCATATTGCACATCTCCAAAGTTCATATATAAAGAGGCGTCGCTGTTGTCCGGCACTGAATTGATCGAGTTGGTCCCGTTCTCCGTCATCTGGTTACCCTACAATCAATACAAGACGCAATTAAAATGCTAGAGCTTTTTTTTTTATTGTCTTTTTATATCTGCTTAGGACAGAGAGTCCCTGTAAGATTGTGCAAGAACATAAGAGTGTTCTAGAGGGAGGTCTCCTGCTGATACGCTGCCTCTGTTAGTCAAAACCTGCACCCACTTATGTCCAAACCAGAATAACTCTTCTTACGCTACATCAGGCGCTCACCAAATACTACAACCAATTTGATGAGATTGCAGGTAACTTAAAAATGTTTTGCAGTGTCAGCGGAAACTTACGTATGGTAAGAATTAGTGATGAACGAGCATGCTCGGCCAAACTCGCTGTTCGGCCGAGCATGCCTGCCAATGCAAGCCAATGGGGACGGATCCATTTGGTGTGACACACTAGTAAACGGATCCGTCCTCCATTTGACTTTCAATGGAGTTCATAACAGATCCGTCTTTATCTTTCCCAGCAGCTCCCTCCTCCCTCCAGCAGGTGGCGCTGTGGTAAAACCACTCTGCGCGGCGTATTTCCTGCTGGAAGTCGTCGGGAGCTACGGGGAAAGGTAAGTAGTGTCTGTGTCCTTTTTTTTTTTATTTGGGGGACTTGTGTAAACCAGACACCCCCCCCCCGCTCAGAAGGTGCCTGGTTTAGTCCCATAGACTTCAATTATACTTGGGTGCTCGATCAACATTAGTAAGAATAAAAAAAAAACTCCTGGAAATTTGGGCAAAAAAAGCTTTCAAACTTCAACCTGTTGATGCTCTTTTGAGATTTAGGGCTAATCACCGTACCCCTGATGATTAGATATGTTCTTTTTGAATTTTTTACAAGTGGCCTTAACCTGTGCCCCTCCAGCTACTCCAAAACTACAATTCCCAGCATGCCTGAATGGCCTAGAGCTATGCTGGGAGTTGTAGTTTTGCAAACAGCTGGAGGGTCGCAAGTTGAGCATGCCTACCTTAGACCATACTTATCTTCTCCAATTTTGACCATGATTTGTTGCAAAATTGCAAAGCAGGTGTTGCAGAACCCCTATTCTCCTGATAAGTGCAGATCTTGAAGGTGGTAGCTTAAATATCAGACATTTAAGGTTTACCTTGTGTTCTCTAAATGTCTTGTGTCAGTAACACAAGAACTACGAATGGAAACTGATGGTTTTAGGGTGCAGAAGCTTTAACCATTTGGTATTTTTGACCATTACATGAAAAAATGGTACAGACAAAGACTCCAACAAACTAGGTATAAAAACATGATACATAAGGAGAATTGAGGCATGTGGTAGTCCAGCCTCTTGAAATTTTTGACCAAAAGATCACCACAATGATCCTCTACCATCCCATGCCACCACTTGCCAAGTCCCCACCATTCTCTGTATCCTGGGCTCCCATGATAACATTTCAATATGGACAGTGACCGATGTAGGCTTCAGATGTCACATGTCCAGATCATACATCATCAGAGAACGAGAGGATGAGAGTAGCCCATTCCTTGTAATGAGTGGAGTAGTGTCCACATACGAGCAGTCCTTATCAATAAGTATAAGGAAGCTATGGAAACTTCTGGAGACAACATTCTGGGCTGCACTGTTGTCTTGAGAACCTCTTGGTCCTATAATGTACGGTATTAACACCCATCAGGATCACTTACATAAAGGTGCACATCGGAGTTGCTGTAAATCACGCTGCAGTCATCAGCATTAATCTCCTTCTTGTCTTCTGGTTTCTTTGACGAGTTCTTCCTAAAAAGATCAGAAGGTCATTAGCCTTCAAGGATAATTAAGATTCATTCCAATCTTCCACAACTCATGCACAATTCTGAAAGAATGGAACAGCTGTAAGATGACAGATGCAGGAGCTCCAGTTCTTTAGACTGTAGTGATTGGGTTTTCACTTCTTCTATACATTATATCCTCAACACCTTCTCAAATGGGGGGGGGGGGGATCACCCTGGCAGAAGATAATTAATGATAGTCCCATACTTGGCAGCTCTAGATACAAGGTTCACCTCTACATTGTTACATAGGACATATGGAATGGTGGACATAAACTTCACTAAAGAGATTTTGGAAGCTCTCAGTGTTGGTGGTGACTATTTAAAGTTTAGCTGTGGGGCCATATGTTAATTGCAATCAACTGTTTTTGACAGAGAACAACGATAGAGAAACTTACTTTCTGAAATGATGCACGACTAGGAAACCTCCAATGATCAGCAACACAATGACAGCTACACAACTGACGGCAGCGATCATCCCAGTGTTGGCACTTGATTGAGCTGGGGAAAAGAGAGGAAAAAAATAGATATTATTTCCAGAAACAGTGCCACGTGGTGACGCAGTCCAATTGATGTAAGTTCAATTCAGGTCTAGTGCCAGGCAAAGCCCATTGACATGAGTGATACTCTTTCAGAAAAATAAAGCAGCTTATGGTCAGTTCCTTGATTTTTTCCAAGAGTCTCTTTATTTGAACAGACAATGCCGCCCATCATACCATGGCTAGGTCAATGGTGGACAAAAGCATGAGGCTACAATGAGACAATGTTCCAATTAGTGAAAAATTCTATTTGTCCGCTTCGTTGAATTTTACAAAAAAATTTGCTTCGTGGTGAATTACTGTACTTGGTCACAAAGCGTATTTCCTTGTAAGTAGAGATAAGTGGATCATGCAAAATTTTACAAAATTTTATTCGCCGGACATTCGCCGAACTTTTCCTAAGATTCGTATATTCGACGAATAGATCCATTGAATTTGCGTACAAATTATAATATACGTATTTATATGGCTTTTAGCGAACATTCGCGTACTAATAACAAACGTTCAGATAAAAAGGTACGCAACTTCTTTGAACACGTACGCATGAGCATACAAAATGCGTACGAAAATTACGGGCTTTGCTGGAGAGGAATGGTGGAGCAGGAGGAACACTCTGAGTCGGACCCCTGGCTATATATGGATACCCTATCAGCAGATGACAGAAGATCATCCGGCTGAGACTGAGATGAGCGTGCCATCCACTCCACTTTCTCCTCCACTACAATTTTGCGCCTTTGTGGGTTATCCTGGTGGAACAACGGCCAAGTATTGTGAATACTACTAGTAGATGCTCTGGCTACAGGTCTTTTGGCACTGCTGCCCTGTGCCACCTTCTCCTTTTTTTTTTTTAGGGCTCGAGGTCTGGCTGGAACTGGACCTCTTTTACTTATCCATTCCAGACATTTTTCACTTCACTCTGTGACCCTGCAGCTGGTCTTTGTCTTGGTCCCTGTATCTCCCTGTCTCTCGCTATCTCTTCCTGTCTCTCTCCCTGCCTGATTAATTACTAGCCCTGAACTGGCTCTGCACTTGCCCTGCAGTATCTCTGATGTGTAATATGGATTCCCAGAGCAATTACACCACAATTTTCACAAAACAGGTCTCAGAGTCTCAGAACTTCAAACACAGTGCTTCTGCCTCAGCAGTCGCAGCACAAGTGATGCATCACTGGCTTACCGAGTCTGAGCCAATCAGAGCAAGCCCTGCCCACAAGGTCAGGTGACTGCTTTCTTCCCGGGCTTTTGCACGCAATAAATGAACTAACAGTAAAATTTCGCTAATGAATTGAATTCGTACGCAACAGTAACTTACACTGTCACGAGTAGGCTGGCGTCTGGAATCAGACGTTCTGTGCGGCTTTCTAAGTGACATATTTGACAGGCTATTCCCTGTGGTTTGGGTGCTGTTCACCACACCCCTTCCCCTCAGCTGTTGCCGCTTGGCAATTAGCTTTCTCCTATTTACCCCTTCCTCTCCCAGTATCCCTTGCGGTTTATATGTTCTGCTTACCTGGTTGAGAGTGGTGTGGATCTCGGCTGAGATCCAGTTGCTGAGTTATCTGCTTAAGTTACGTTTCTTCCGTTCCTTTTGTTGTTTTCCTTTGGAGTCTCCTGTTCCTCCTTACGCTTGGAGGAACTGGTTTACTCTCTTGTGTCACTAGTCTGCAGGGTTTTCTAGGGTGCATTTAGATTAGGTTCCTGTGTATGAACTTTCCTACTACCCAGGCTTGTTCATACTGGTAGTCAGCCAGGGCCTAGTCTCAGGGTCCCCTGCAGGAGGTGACCGGTTCCCTGGTTTTGTCTGTTCCCATCCCTCATGCGCTCGGTGTGGCTTCCCCCCCCACACACCAGAGAGTGGCATACACGTAGCAATAGCCTATAATTTATAGGACAAACTACGTAGCGAATGTGTACAAATCCGAAGTGAATCACCTAATATTCGGATTCGCTTCGCAGCTAAAAATTTCCAAGATTCGATACGAATCAACAAATCGGCAAATAGATTTGATCATCTCTATTTGTAAGTAGCGGGTGCAATGGTGGGGAATGGTGATTGCACCGCCCCCCATTATTGTACCCCTCAGATACCGTGTTCATAGCTGATCACAGAATCTGATAGCAATATTACCTTGTAAAATAATAAAAAATAAAATCATACTTACCTCATCCATTTGATCGTGAAGAGCCGGCCGGCACCATCTTGATTAAAGATATTTTGTGAAATCTCATTCGGCACGTGATGATTTCATCAGATCAGCCAGCGTGGTGACCATGCATGGGACGCTGAAAACGGATGATGTTTTCTCTTTTATTTTTTTTAACCTCCATTTTGGGAAGATCGATTCTCTACCATGAAGCACAAGGAAATTCGGCTTCATGGCAAATTGAATTTTCCCTGAAATGGAGTTTTTCTTCGCTAAACACTATTTCCAATGTGAGAACCTTCATCTCTAAATCATAAACATACAAAGCAGAATTTAAAAAATTACATTGTTGGGAAAATGTTTGAGAATTTTTGAAAAGAATTCTAAACTTACTGTAATCTAACAATAGGAGTTGAAGTTGTCCATGCTTATTAGAGACCATGCACTGGATAGCCCGGATATTCGCCCGGCTCGACGTAAGGGTAAGCGTGCTATTGGTCACTGCATTTACGGTCACAGTAAAAATATTGAGTTCCTTATCGCTGTGGTTAGAAGCATATAAGTTCTCATCGATATTCCATTCAATATTTGCAGTTGGGAATGACTGGATTATACAGGCACACTCGATGAGTCCTCCATGACCCCAGCAGCTGGAAACTTTCCCTGTAACTGCTCTGGGTTTATCTGCAATAAAAATATATAGATTTTAGATCTCCAGATACAGTAGATATGAAATGTTCTGACCTCGCCCAATCTTCAGAGTGAAGGATCTCAGTTTCTTCAATCAACGGGAGTCTCAGAAGTTGTTCCCTCAACTATTATAAATGTTATGACCAATACGTGGAAATCGCTACAAGAATGGACAACCCCCGAGGACCCTTTTTTCAAATAGTTTATTGGAAAATATTTCCCTCAGTTATATTTGTGTTTTTGATTTCTGACTCGTAACCCCTGAATTTATGATAATACATTGGCTTCCAGAACTTGTAGAAGTGAGAATTCCATCTTCAATAGGTTGTCCAGGCTACAATTATTGATGACCTGTCCTCAGAATTAGGGATGAGCGAACTTTTGAAAAGTTTGATTCGGCTGATTCGCCGAATTTTACAAAAAAATTTGCTTCCTGACGAATTACTTCACCACGAAGCGCATTTTTTTTTGTAAGTACTGGGTGCAATGATAGGGAGCTGTGATAGCGCGCGCCCCCCGTCATTGTACCCCTCAGATGCCGCGTTCATACATGCAAAAAAAGTGTAAAATTAACATAAAAAAAAAAATAAAATCATACTTACCTCTCCATTTGCTCGCGCCGGCCGCTGCCATCTTGCTTGAAGATCTGGAGCGAAATCTAGCGCAGTGCGAGATTACGTCATCACGCCATCTGGCGTGGTGACGTCATACGTCACTAAGCACAGAATTTCAACCGGGATCTTCAATCAAGATGGCGGCTGGCGGCCCGTCGCGAGCAAATGGAGGAGGTCAGTATGGATTTTTTTGTTTTTTACACTATTTCAGGTTAAATCGATTCGCTGACACGAAGCACAAGGAAATTCGGCTTCTAGGCAAATCAAATTTATCCTGAAATTTCGATTCGTGGGATTCGATTCGCTCATCTCTACTCAGGATAGGTCATTAATATCAGATTTGTTGAGTTTCGACACATTATATTACATTACATATACATTAAATTTAGAGTTGAGCGGATCCGAATTTCATGAAAAATTCAATTTGCCATGAAGCTGAATTTCCTCCTGCTTCGTGGTAGCACATCAAAAAATACATTTTAAAAAAAAAAATCATACTTACTTCATCCATTTGAGCGCAAAGAGCTGGCCACCACCATCTTGATTAATGATCTCACACGAAATCCCATGCACAGTGAGGTATGACGTCACCACACCAGCCAACGTCATGATGTCATCATTGTCCACGCAAGATTTTGTGCTAGATCTTAAATCAAGATGGCGGTGGCCGACTCTTCGTGATTAAAAGGATGAGGTAAGTATGGTTTTATTATTTTTTTAATTTTTTTCACTGTATTATTGGTTTCAGCTATGAACATAAACCTGAGGGGTACAATGACGGGGGCGGCAGAATCGCCACTTCCGTCATTGCACCCACTACTTACAAAGAAATATGCTTTGCGGCAAAGTAATTAGTCACAAAACAAATTTTTTTTTTGTAAAATTCAGCAAAGCAGCCAAATCAAGTTTTTAAATACTTCACTCACCTCTAATTATATTATATATTTTAGTTTCTGCCGCCGTCTTACTGCAGGTCAGCTCCTTTTTACCTAATTGGGAACTGACCTGCAGTACCTCAGCAAGGTCACTATGCAGTGTATGGAGCTGTCTGCCTCCTGTGCTGCTAGCTGGTGGGGTTCTCAGGCATCAGACCCTCTGAACTGATACTGATGATCTATCCTGAGGATAGGTCACCACTATCTGTGGCCCAGACAGACACTTTAAAGGGGTTATCCCACGAATAATGTACCAGCCCTGTACCTCAAATGAATCCAGAGATCTCCACATTCATTGCTCTGCTAGATTTATATCAAGCTGAGAGCTCAAGGAGAGTGTCTTTTCTGCTGCAGCTCAGGAGGCGTGTCCCAGTTCTCCCTATCACAGCTCAGGGGGCGTGTCTAAGCTCTACCTATCACAGCTCAGGAGGCGGGTCTCCCCTCTCCCTATCACAGCTCAAGGAACGTGTCCAAGCTCTGCCTATCACAGCTCAGGAGGCGTGTCCCAGCTCTCCCTATCACAGCTCAGGAGGCAGTTGAAAGATGAAACTGAGCATGTGCGGCCTTCTCAGTGGCAGGTCAAAGAAATAAGAAATTAAGTGGTCCTATACAGATACATGTTCTTGAACAACTCAGTAGCTATACAAAATTTTTAATGACATGCAATTACAAAAGTATTCAGATCCAGGTGCTGGTTTAAAATCTGTAGAATACTTTTCGTGGGACAACCCCTTTAACTGCAGTGTAGAGATGAGCAAATCGAATCTAACAAATGAAGCCGTCAAGATTTTTATTTTATTTATTTTTTTTGAGTTGTTAGAACTTGAATTTGTTGAGATTTTATTCAGGTGAATTTTTGAAAATTCAGTGTACATTTGAGCACATTACATGCACATGGAGGTAGAAATGATTCCTACACAAATCGAATCGCCTGGCCAATTTGTATGAATCGTACACAAACCAAATTTGAATCCATATATATGACAGAAGGATTAAATATGGAGCTTTAAATATGGAGCCTGCTCAAGGGTACAATAGCCACCTGGTCTCTGCTGTTTCAAACACCAGAAGTAAGACACCGATCGCAGACATTTGGCCATTTAGATGCAGTCAAATATGACCATGGCATCTAAATGCGGAAAAAAACTGGAACATGCACTTCTGGGTAAGGAACGGGACGATCAAATCGACTTCGGATGTTTCATTTACATAAAACTTTGTGCAGTATTAGAATGCAATGGCTCTGATGAGCCGAAGTTATTAATAACCTCATAAATTAATTTCTACTGTTAAAAACCTTTTACCGAACCTGGGTTTGAGACTGAGTTTGGTAAAAAGTTTTTAACAGTAGAAATTAGTAATAATAATAATAATAATAATAATAACAATAATAAATTCTAACAAAGTAAAAAAGTTATGACTCTGGGAAGGCAGGGAGGAATGTGCTCAAAATTAAAATGCAAAAACGAAAACTCCTCCAGGACTCTAGGGGTTAAAAAATTCACTCATCTCTATTGCAGGGAAATTTTAGTTTTTAGGAATTATTTTTATTAGAAACCTACACAACAATATTTGGCGTGACAAAACTGTTAGTACATGTAGTATCCTATCTAACCCTTTCTCTTGGCTTAACATATCCTGAGATGTGTAGAGGGCAATAATCAGCTCTTTCATAACACATGATTCAGTGATATGACGTCACGAGATTTCTTTTATATACGTTTACAATCAGCCACCCAGTGGTTGTGATGTGAATTGCAGCCAGTCAGGGCTTTGCAGACATATCACAATATTATGTTGAATTTGTTTAATGAGAGATCTGAGTATAGCATGGTGGTGGCACGAACTCAGCAGTCGCCATTTAACCCCAGTCAAGACCGCAATGTTACCGCACCGCAGTTATCATGTTATTCAACCTGCAAGGTGAAAACCAATTCTGTGTTTTGTCCATATCACCTCCCCAGTAACAGAATAAAAAGTAATCAAAAAGCTGTATGCACAGTTAAATGAGACCGATGAAAGCAACTGATTGTCTGGCAAAAAACATTCCCTTACACAGCGCTGTCAAGAGAATACGGTGACAAAAATGCAATGAATTTTTAAGATATTGTGCAAAATAGATCTAACAAATCTTAAAAAACTATATAAATTTTGATTGAAGATAACATGTATAAAACACAGTGAAGGCTATAAACCGCAGAAAAAAAATAATGAAAAATGTTAGGAAATTGCAGTTCTTTTCCTATGCCCCCAAAAATTAATAAAAATTTACTATTTTTTTTACTGTAAAATGTTATTAGAAACTATAAATTGTCCTGCAAAAAAACAAGCCCTCAAATGGAAAGTTCAAAAAAAAGTTATGGCTCTCGGAAGGCAGTGAAACAAGGCTATGTGGGCCTAACCTGGCTGCGGTGATGAACCCCGACATTCCACCATGAGGTACAGTTTTGTGATTTATTTTTTTAATCTTGATTTTCTTTACTTACAGGCCACTTTGATGTTGACCAAGGACACGGACTTCCCATAATTATTAGCGGCTTCACAAGTGAACTGTCCTTCATCGCTGAGAGATACGTTGGAGAGGATCAGACGACCATTGACTCCGGTTTGGTTAGAGCTTGGACCAGATGTTGACCAGGACAGTGAAGCCTCCGGGAGACTTTCCGCTGTGCAGAGTAAAGAGACTGTGGATTTCTCCAAGACGTATATCATCTGCTGCTCGACTGCAGTACAATCTATGGTTAAAGAAAGAAAAATGAAGGAGTAAGTAATACTGAATGGTACAATTTAGTCAGATTGGACCCTAGTAATGATGATCGAGCACCCAGTTGCTCGTACGCTCGGGTGCTCTGGTTGAGCACCCAAGCATAATTGAAGTCTATGGGAGTAAAGCGGGGGGGGGGGGGGGCCCGGTTTAGAGGGGTCCCAAAAAAAAAAAAAAACACAGACACACACACAAAAACATACTTACCTTCCCTGGCAGCTCCCGACCTGCTCCAGCAGGAAAGATGGCGTGCAGAGTGGTAAGTTTTACCACACTTCACCTGCTGGAGGGAGGAGGGAGCTGCTGGGAACGGTAAGTAAGTCAATGGGGATGGATCCGTTTACTATTGTGTCACACCAAACGGATCCGTCCCCATTGACTTGCATTGGGGTCATGACGGATCCGTCTTGGTGCGGGGAGGGGACTCGAGCATTGCACTCGAGTACATTTGGTGTTCGGCTGAACACCGAGCAGACCTGAGTGTAGGCATGCTCGGCCGAACAGCGAGTTCAGCCGAGCATGCTCGCTCAACACTAGACCCTAGACTGGTAACATTTTTTATATTTCTCATTCTACTTGATATTAGTCATTAGTCTAGATATGAATTTGGAAACAGTAGGTCCATAGACACTGCAGTGCCGAGTCTTAGCTGTAGGACTTCTAGATAGAAATAGAGTGATATTTAGGACACTTTATTCTGTGGGTAGACCGCCACTGCCCCCCCTTCCCGAATTGGATATGCCACGTACAATACTGATGTCTTCTTTTTTGAAAACATGAGAGGAAGTGTATCTTCTAAAACGTTAGTAGCTTTTATTGAACAACATCAAAATGTCATAAAGAAACATCAAAATGTATGGAATTTTGATGTTGTTCAATAAAAGCACAATAAAAAATTCTACATAAAAAATAATCTATAACACAAAAATTATCAATTTATCGAGCAAGAAAATCAACTACAACCCAGAAAACTACAGCACAAAAGTAATCTAAATCACTACAATACAAAACCTAATCTACATCACCATCTAGTGGCAGAACTAATAAGTGCAGTATCGTACATATGATTGTGTACAGGTATACATGAAGAGATTGTTTTACCTTTAGTTGCTGTACAGATTATATTTGGTGTTCTGGGAGGATCTGGAAAAAACACATGTATGTGAATAAGTAAATTTAGAATGATGCAGCAGGCACTAAGAGAGGTACTAAATACACCCAGATATTCCGCATGGCTGACCGAGAGGGATCATTTCATTCACTGCAGGAGTCACCACATCTATTCTTCGCTAAATTTGTAACTTAGAAGGAAGGCTACCTATGAATATTTAAAGGGGTATTCCCATCTCAGACAATGGGGGGGGGGCATAGGATATGCCCCCATTGTCTTATAGGTGCGGGTCCCACCGCTGGAACCTGCACTTATATCGAGAACCGAGGGAGGAGCGCTGCGCCTGGAGGAGCCACGGTGCGCTCATAGAAATGAATGGGAGCACACAGCGCAAGTGCGGCCACCACTCCCATTTGTTTCTATGGAGCCGATGGAAATAGCTGAGCCAGTGCTCGGCTATTTTCACCGACCCCAAAGAAATGAATGGAGGGCGGCTACGCAAGCGCAGTGCGCCCTCCTTCACTTTGGGGGCCCCGTTCTCGATATAGGTGCGGGACCTAAACCTATAAGACAACGAGGGCATATCCTAGCCTATTTTAGCTTTGCTGTGTAGACTGCTGCAGAGTCATCTCACTATTATTAAAGGGGTCCTCAGGATAGGTCATCAATATCAGATCGGCGGGGGTCCATGTAAGTGCTGCTTTCTGTATATTACATTGCACATAATCTCGGAAGTGCAGTGTAATAAAAGTACAGTAGTCACTTAATTCACTTGAATGGAGAGAGTACTTGTAATTACTCTATGAGACCACTCCACAGGAGACGATTGGTGGTGTAATGAACTGGTAACAGATGATCATCAGGGCCCCGCTGATCTGACATTGATGACCTATCATCCGGATATGTTATCAGTATAAATGGCAGGACAACCCCTTTAAGGGACAAGTGAGAGATTTAACACTAATTTCACACTAGTGCTAAAATCTTCCAGCAGGCCTCTCCGGCATAGCTGGAGTCCATTAATGGGACCCAGTGGGGATCCGGCCTATGTCCAGCATTAGTGCCTGCATTCTGAATATTTAGGCTGAAATAGATATTAGGGAAGCCCATAAAAAACCTCTTCCTTCACAATTCTGAATGTACAAAGAAGCAGAGCCATCATGTAAACCCTTTGTAAAAACACAGAAATGTTACTTTAAAGGAGTTATCTAAAAAATGTCGCTCACATGCCCAGGTCCCTCACATTGCATATACTTACCTGGCTCCCCACACCTCTCCTGGCCCCGCACCGCCACTGCTGATGACGCTAGGGAGGCTTGTCCCCACCTGCCATTGGCTAACCCCCCTCCCAAGCCCCCCCCCCACACCTGACACAGGAAGAAGCAGCAGCGGCGGTGCGGGGACCAGGGATAGTGCAGGGAGTGGGGGGCCAGGTAAGTATATTGAATGTGAGGGGCCCAGGCATATGGGGGACATTTTTTAGTCTCGGATAACCCCTTTTAAAAAGGCACCAAATTTATCAAACATTTGATACATTTGGGGCAAATTACAGCAAAGAAGACTTCAAAACTGATTTTGAAATTGCCCTCAAGCTAAAAAAAAATAAGGGTTTTCCAAAATATCTTTTTATTCGGGGACACTGCCAGGAGCCTGATATAATAGTAACAGCCCAGTTGGATCGGTGGACGCTCATAAGGTGGGCTTAAGTGCTTTTATTATTTTATCAGTTTCCCGGCAGCGGCCCCTAATAAAACAATTATATATCTACCTTGGACAACCCCTTGAACAAAAGAAAAATGAGAGAATGGCAGACAAGTAATTATCCCTCTGAATGTCCCATGGTTTCTTAGGGATTACTCACAGTGAACAATTATTTCAATGGTCCTGTTGGAGGTCCCATGATCATTCTGTCCAGAACACCGGTATTTCCCGGCATCACTAAGAGTAATATTGTGAAGACTGTAGACCAGCGTGCTTCCACTAGTTGGTCCTCGTTTCGCTTCATCTCCAACAAACCAAGTAATTTCAGCCGCTGGGTTACTGTCCACCATGCAGGTTATCATCTTGGTGTCCCCTTCTTTGACTATAAACATATCATTTGTGTCACCAGCTAAAAACAAAATAAAATAAAATCAGTGATAGAGGTAACAAAAAGGAGAAAGAGGTGATAGGAAGAATCTTACATATTAAAGGGGTTTGTCAGGACATTAGTAGTGTTGATCGAGCACCCAGGTGCTCGAGAGCTATGGTACTCTGGCCGAGCACTCGAGGGTGCTCAAGTGTTCGGCCAAGCACAATTGAAGTCTATGGGACTAAACCTGGCATCTCCTGCTCGGAAGAGGGGAGGGTGTCTGGTTTAAAGGGGTCCCCCCCAAAAAAAACACAGACATTGAGTTAAATTTACCTTCCCTGGCAGCTTCTTACCTGTTCCAGCAGGAAAGACGGGGCGCAGAGTGGTAAGTTTTACCACAGTGCCACCTGCTGGAGGAGGAGGAGCTGCTGGGAAAGGTAAGGTGACGGATCCGTCATGAACTTCATTGAAAGTCAATGGAGGACGGATCCGTTTAGTAGTGTGTCACACCGAACAGATCCGTCCCCATTGACTTGCATTGGGTCATGACGAATCCGTCTTGGTGCGGGGAGGGGACTCAAGCTTTGCGCTCGAGTACACTTGGTGTTCGGCTGAACACCGAGTGGACCCGAGCGCAGGCATGCCCGGCCAAACAGCGAGTTTGGCCGAGCATGCTCGCTCATCACTAGACATTAGTATTGATGATTATTTTCGGTATAGTCCACCAACATCAGATGGGGATCCAACTCCTGTTGCCGATGGCCCAAGGACTACGAGTAGGTATGGAATAAAGTTAGCAACTATTTTGTGGTGAAAATTGTCCAACAATCATCTCATTCACAAGACCATCCAGGTCAGATTATCTGTGACATATTTTTCACATTCATCTCATCATCATGTATACTGTCCTCTTCTTCATGAGGTGCACCCCTCTTGAATACCATTTGATAGTGTATCTTTGAGTGATCATCTCAAAAGGTTTTCACTGAACTTCCATCAACTTCCCTAGATATTCCGCCACGTATGAGGGGGGCATAGTTGGCAGCTATAAATGTTGGGCTGAGGTAGGACCTAACCTTTTTTCTTGTAGGCTTTGAAGTTATCAAGTCATCCTCTCAAAAGATGAATAAGTTCCAAAAAAGTAATAAACCCCAGAAATAGATAATCTGGCTTACACATAAATGAATTTCTTTAAATCTGATTTGGGTCCAAATGGATTCTACCAAATTCTACCCAAAAGTGCTCCTGGAAAATGGTTTATGACACTCTGAGGTCTCCTAGGACTCCTTTTTTTTTCTCTTGTCATTCTTTTTGATATTTTAATTCTTCCCCCCCCCCTTAATATTAGACTAAATAATTTGAAAGTGATACTGACATACATAGTGTCACAAACCAGCGGGTGTGAACCCACTGTGCCTTGTGTCCTACCTCCTCTAAGGGCGTTGTCTAAGTGAACCCCTCGATCTTCACAAATACCCCTGATGGTGGGGATAGACTTTCCGAGGGGAACACCAGGTCACTACCTCTTGAGGAGGGTTGGAACACGAGGCATCCGGTCCAGGTGGACCAGGAGATACCTGCAAAGGTACCAGAGGTACATCGCTGGTCAGAGGGACGAGTCATTACCAGGAGCAACAATGCAGGACCGAAGGATGAGGCAGAGGCGAAGTCAGACAGGCAATGGGTCAGGGCAGGTGGCACGGGAACAAGTCAGGCAATCCGGGTCGGCAACAAGAAAGTCAATGCAAGCAGGCAGGGAACAGGCGGGTAGCGGAGTCCAGTAACACAAGCAGGAGTCAGGAACACTGGAACACCCACAGAAATAATAGCAACCAAAGGCAAGACACAAGGACCTTGACACTGAGGCATCTGGAAAGAGGGCTGAGCCACTTATATATGAGCAGGAGGGACAGGGTCAACGAGGTCACATGATCCAACCCACATGATCCAAAAAGGGCACAAGATCCAACCCTCATGATCCAACATGGTCACATGATCCAACCCACATGATACAACATGGTCACATAATCCAACCCCCATGATACAACATGGTCACATGATCCAACCCACATGATACAACATGGTCACATGATCCAACCCACATGATACAACATGGTCACATAATCCAACCCCCATGATACAACATGGTCACATGATCCAGCCCCCATGATACAACATGGTCACATGATCCAACCCACATGATACAACATGGTCACATGATCCAACCCACATGATACAACATGGTCACATAATCCAACCCACATGATACAACATGGTCACATGATCCAACCCACATGATACAACATGGTCACATGATCCAACCCGCATGATCCAAAAAGGGCACATGATCCAACCCACATAATACAACATGGTCACATGATCCAACCCACATGATACAACATGGTCACATGATCCAACCCACATGATACAACATGGTCACATGATCCAACCCACATAATACAACATGGTCACATGATCCAACCCCCATGATACAACATGGTCACATGATCCAACCCACATGATACAACATGGTCACATGATCCAACCCCCATGATACAACATGGTCACATGATCCAACCCACATGATACAACATGGTCACATGATCCAACCCGCATGATCCAAAAAGGGCACATGATCCAACCCACATAATACAACATGGTCACATGATCCAACCCACATGATACAACATGGCCACATGATCCAACCCACATGATCCAACATGGTCACATGATCCAACCCACATGATCCAACATGCACCGGCCCAGAGAGAGTGCTGCAAGGAACAAGCAGCAAGCATGTTGTTGCCAGGGCTCAATGGAAACTCTGGAGCGGATGACAGAGCAACAGCACTTACACAGACAGAGCCCGGGACTGCAGCGGCGAACGGGAAGCACAGGCAGCAGATGACCGCTGAACACGGCGCCCAGGACCGTGGCAGTAAGCAGGGGAACAGTGGCGCACAGCAGCCGCTGTTACACATAGCTATAGGTAAACACCTCATTGATGGTGTTAACAAACAGCATGTTTGCATTTGTTATGCATTTTTAAATGAAAAACTGTTCCATAAATTGTCCATTATTATATACACACATGGTAGTATCGAAAAAAGCAATGGCTTGTTCTACGTTTTTTGGGGGAGCAGCAGCAGTGCAGTGTGGTACCTCAAAGACAAGGCAAGCGATGTGCAGCTCTGTAGGAGTAGTTGTAGTGGCACCAGAGGAATATCAGCTGCAGTACAGAATGGAATAGGATGAACAGGTAGACAGCGCCAATTTCATCATTGGGCTGACGATGTACAGCCACAGTCAGCAATGGCGGATCTATTCATTGTCATCAGCCAGTGATGTGTGGAAATCCTCACGGATCTTCCATAAATTCATATTGATAAAGGTAATGTTTTGGACACTTTTGCGCACTTGGGAGTCACAATTGATGTTGAGCGAATCGAGGTGAAACTAATTGAATTCGATCTGAATTTCAGGAAAACTTTGATTCGCTGTGAATTTGAATTTCCTTGCGCTTTGTGGTAGTGAATCGTTTTTTCCTAAAATGGCAGCTACGTGTGTTGTGAAAGTAAGAAGCACGGGAATGCGATATGACCCATAATGCTGTGCAAAAAGTCAATCAGCAGATCCCCTGTAATGCCTCATAACGCCTGGTCTCCACCATTTTACAGTGAACTGAGCATAGGGAGAGACGTGACAAGTGCTAGGGACAGTGTTTAACAAACCTTTTTATTGTTGAATCTTGGATAGGGACAGAGGGAGAGAACATAGGGAGATTGCAGGGACAGTGCAGGGAAAGGGTAGGTAGATTGTAGGGAGAGTTTTCAGACACTGTAGGGAGAGCATAGGGAGACTGCAGAGCCAGTGAAGGTTCTGTGTAATCGCCCTGTGCATCTTGTTCCATTGCCATGCCATTCATTCTTAATCTGTTCTGTTATACAGAGACTAACTGTGCATTAGACTTAGTCTCAACAGGCAGTCTTATATATAGGTGCATTTACCTAGTTCATCTGTTGCACCATTTATACTTAATCTGTTCTGTGATATATATACACTTACTGTGCATCAGACTCTTTGTCAATAGGCAATGTAATATAGACATGTTTACCTAGTTCATCTGATGTGCTGTTAATAATGAATCTATTCAGTTATACATAGACTTACTGTGCATTATACTCATTGTCAATAGGCAGTCTAATATATAGGCACGTTTCTCTAGTCTATCTGCTTCATCATTTATTCTTCATCTGTTACATTACTAATTCAGTTACTGTACACTATGGCCAAAAGGGCCCTCAAAAGGAACAGGCAGTGGCAAAAATGAAGCTAGAGCCGGCACAAGTAGCAGCAGAAGAGGGGTGGTAGTAGCAGCAGCTGCAGCAACAGGCTGCCTATGTCATCCAGAGGTCGTCTTTTGACCAACAATCCAGCTGTACTGGAATGGTTGTCTCGCTATTCAACATCATCTTAGGTGACAATAAATACACACAGCCAGGAATCAGTGGGTTCTTCTGACACCACACTTAGTTGGCATGGCCCAACTACCTTTGTGCCCTCACTTCTCCTGTAAATGCCTCTATATTTTGCTGTCCCTTCGACTCGGAAGTAATGCATGCTGCTGGCTCTTCTCCGCATTTCAGCGAAGACGAGCTTAGTGAGGACAGTCAGCAGCTACAGGCCAGCACAGACTTGGAGAAGAAGTCTGCTGCATCCTCCCTTAAGTGTGCAACTAGTGATGATGACAGTCAGGTGGGAGCACCAGTGAAGGACGTGGCCATGAGACTGGTGAGGTTGACATAATTGACAAACAGGCATTAGTGGATGATGATTTAGCCGATCACACGAGGGAGCCAGGTGAAGAGGGAGCATCATCACCATCAGGGGGTAAGGATGGCAGCAGGCCAGTGAGACAGCAGCAGGGTGGCAGCATGCCGATATGCCAGCAGAGTGGAAGCAGTGGAAGATCTGGAGCCAAATGCGCCTTGGGTAGACTGTCTGCTACTCAGGAGCCTAGCCACCTACTGAAGAAACCACCCAGAAGAAGTAGGACATGGAGAAGAACCTGAACAAGCAGGTGGTGACATACTTGGACTGCACCCTGTCACTCCAGATCCAAGACTAGATCATTCTGGCAGTAATGATCTGACTTTTGTGTTCTGCCACACTGGAACATTGTGACAAATGGCCCGTTACTTCTGGCCACGTGCTGTTGCTGCCACTATTATGATGCTGCCACACGCCTACTGCCTCTACTGCCATCTGCCCCAACTGTGATCTTCCACCATCTTGTGCCCCTCCTGTGTCCGGGTCAACTTTTGTGACTCTTCACGCTGCTGCCACGCTCACCACTGCCAAGCCTACTCTTAGATTAGGTATCATGAATAGATCTGCACCTGTTCTTTAGTTTTGACCCGCACCTGGTTTGGGCTGACAATGACTGATGAGAATAACTGGCTAAATAAGTAAAGTATGGACTAAGGTTAATACTGACACACAGTCATTCTACAGCTAACAGAAGGGATTCAAACACGTGTTTGGACTGCCACAACATGGATTAAAACAACTTTTTTTTTTCTCTACTACTTTATTGGCGCTGCTTCCATGCCCTTATTATGTTCCACCAGAGTCTTTGGGACACCAGCAGGGGCTCCCAGCATTTTTTTTTTTTTTGCTTTACTGAAGGATGCTGTATGTTTTTTTTGGTTTGTTTAGCTGGTGGTAAGCAAGGAGTGTTTGTGGCCTGCACAATGATATGCATATCCATATACTGTATGTGACCTGCCTGTCATTCAGACACACAGTAACTATTTAGCTACATGAAAGAACTAGCTATTTGTGTTGCTGCACTGCACAGTGATGTACACAGAAATACATTCTGGGATAGAACTAATGTATTGGGCTTTGTGATGAATTACAAAGCTACCAAATCGAATTTTTGAAAATTTCACTCATCTCTAGTGACAATGCCACTTGCCGTGCTTAAAACCCTCTCTGAGATGACTCAGGAGTCACAGTGCAGTGATTGCACAGTGGGCCAGTTCTATCTACTGTATACAATCTGCCTCCCCTGAAAACCAAGCAGTTAGCGAACAATTTATGTGCGGAGAAGTATTAGGCTAGGGCTACACGGCGACAGTTGTTGCGCAACTTTTTGATGCTCAAAAGTCGCACGACAATTTTTATAATCGAAGTCTATGGTGTCACACTGCAACATGCTGTGACTGTGACACGGCAGTCGCAAAAAATCCATACAAGATGGATTTTTCTGCGACTGTGGCGTCGCAGTCGCAGCATGTTGCAACTATTTGCAACCAGCAATCAGCTTGTGTGCAAGCTGGACTTCCACCTAGTGATGTAGTTGCTACCAAACCAGATAGTTGTGTTGATTGTTGTGCAGATCTTTGTCTTTGCACAAATTTTATTCTGCTCTGTGGCAGTTAGGTTAGGGCTACACGGCGACACATAGAGCCCTGTTACCTATGTTTGTGTCTGAATGCCCACAGTTTACATTAATCCTGCAGATCTTGCACATGGCTGTGGTTTTCCGCACTGACTTTGTATAGGAAAAAAATGCTATAGGGAGAAACACGTACAGAGCTTGGCTTAGGTCTGTCATGTTTTGAGCCTGCCCCGCATCAGTGGTATAACCAGTTCCTGAGCTGAGCACAATAGGAGATCAGGCCCTGGCAGTACTTTGGGAGGTTCTAGCCATATGTTGCTTTGCCTCTGCCCTTTATTGCTATCATAGCCACCACCTTCCTCCTCTGATGTTACTTCCTCAGCACCCTGATCTGTGTCCCAGGTCCTGTCCCAAACACAATCATTATTATAGTCCTCACCATCCTCCTCATTTTTTATTAGATTGTGATATGTCACCTACCGCTCCCCCCAACCCCCCCCCCACACACAATTATTTGCTCTGTATTTGCCCCAAATGACACTGTTGCTATGGGAATCACTGCCCCAACAGTCACCACAGTGTCTACAAGTGTCACTAGTACATTTACCAATTTACCACCACTAACACAGCCTGATCCACTACGTTCATCTGATCCTTTTTCTAATAGCAGTACAAACACTCACTCAGCTCATCAGGAAGACTTTCTTTACTGTCTTCCAAAAGACATTGGGTTTTATTACATCTTCTGAGGAAAAGAAAAGGCACCCTACTAGAAGATATGAAGACGCAGATGTTGCCTCTGGGACTGCAAGAAGGAGGAGCAAGAGGAATAATGTTACTCCTGGCTCCAAGACACAGTGTCAGACTCAGTGGTGAACACTACATCATTCTGCTGTGACTGAGAGGAGTTAGCATCTGCCCTGTTACCCTCACATTTTATCAGTAAAATGGCCGGCACAATTCTGCCTAAGTGAACCACAAACATTTCAGATTCTTTTGGCAGAATATTTTTCATGAGATTCATTTCAAATCTGATTGGTTTAGAATTGATTCACTCCTCTCTAATCTGGCTGAATACTAGCCCAGTATTCCAGTACAGACCCTCAGAGGCTCTCTTGAAGCAGGACACCTTTATCATTATCTATTATCTTTAGTGGATCAGTCCAACATGATGTATACAATGAAAAACTTTAAAGGGGTTTTCTGAATCTTTGAAACTGATGGCCTATCCTCTGGATAGGTCATCAGCATCTGATCAGTGGGGATCCATCACCCGGGTCACCACTGATCAGCTATTTGAGAAGGTCCTGGCACTCCCTTGGTCATGATGTAACTGGCCTAGGGTAAGCAGTGAGAAGGCCATGGCGCCCCACTGATAGTTTTTGGAGATCTCAACCATTAGTGTAGGATGTCATTACCTTCAATAGTGATGGTCACATCAGGAGGGTCTGCAAGAAAAAGATGGGAATAGGTTAGCTGTAATATTTAATAATTACTGTTAGATCACAAAAGCCTCATGTTATTGGAGACAGAATACAGATGTAGCAGTGCTGACTTTACTAGTGGCTCACCTTAACTGTGGATTTGCAACTTTATCTGTACTAGGGGTTGCTATGGTGCATAAGTAATATAGCATCAAAGAGTTACCAAAAGTGTTGTAAGGGTATTATACGTAATTAAGAACTAATTGGTTCTTCCCCTTTAATTATTATATTATGGTACCTTCTATATTCCTTGTGATGTAATGAGTTAGGGATAGTTAGTTAACATATACAAAGCCATTGATCTATGTCCGATGACCACCTGACTAAATTCTAAAGGGGTAACTCATGGGATGTGTGTTCTTAACACTTGACATCCCTAGGAGGGGGGGTAGGAGGTATAAACCTTTGTGCACAAAGAACAGACCTACTCTGAGAACATCATCCAGGTAGGATGTTGTAGGTTACTAACACTCTCTTGTATTACCATGGGATATCGGCCATGTGCTACCTGGGTAGTGTGGCAACAGAAGCTATCCCCATTGTATTGCAGGCCAGGTGAATATTATTTACATTTACTGTTCTGTATGTAATATGTTATGATTTGTCTGTTTTACTATATACAGGGTGGGCCATTTCTATGGATACACCTAAATAAAATGGGAATAACTCCCTGTTTGTGGCACATTAGTATATGGGAGGGTGGAAACTTTGAAGATGGGTGATGACCATGGCAGCCATTTTGAAGTCGGCCATTTTGGATCCAACTTTAGTTTTTTCAATGGGAAGAGGGTCAAGTGACACATCAAACTTATTGAGAATTTCACAAGAAAAACAATGTTGTGCTTGGTTTTAACGTAACTTTATTCTTTCATAAGTTATTTACAAGCTTCTCTTTGTTTACAGCCATTGACATGTCGCAGAGGTTAACACGTGAGGAGCAGATAGAAATTGTGTTGATGTCTGGTGAACGCAGTACCCGAGTCATTGCAGCAGATTTCAATGCAAGACACCCTACGAGACCACCCATCTCCTATGCTACAGTTAGCAAACTGCTTGCCAAGTTTATTGAAACTGGTTCAGTGTTGGATTTGCCAAAATGTGGACGCATGAAAACTGTCACTAATGAAGAAACATCAGTGGCTGTCCTAGGTTCATTCAGCAAGAGCCTACTCGCCGCATGTCACTGGAGAGTGGCATCAGTCAAACATCTCTTCGGCAGATATTAGCTACTCACAAATGGCACTCTTACAAACTCTAGCTGCTGCAGCATCTCAACGAAGATGACCCAGATCGGCGCACTGAATTTGCAGAATAGGCAAAACAAAAATTGGAACAGGACCTTCAGTTTACAGAGAACATTTTGTTCAGTGATGAGGCAAACTTTTATGTGAATGGTGAAGTTAACAAACAAAACCAATGCTATTGGTCTGACACTAACCCACATTGGATAGATCCCTCCAAGACTGATGGTATGGTGTGGTATACACCATAATGGCATTTTTGTACTTTATTTGGTTTGCATTGCATTTTTTTCCTTTGTGTGTATATACAGTATATATATACTGTATATATATACACACAAAATCACATTAAGTAAATACTTTTATCACTTAGCATGTGTAAGCCTAATTATTCACAAATCTTTGAATTCACGTTAAAACACCCAAGAAACAAAATTGACAAAATCTGCATTTTTTGTTGACTGTGCCAATTTTCCACCAAATTCTGACTGAATCTCATCCATTTAGTGATCATCAGACCTTAAATGTGTCCAAGAGGGCTTGACACTGAGCTCCTGCAAGTCTGTGCAATTTATAGCTTACTCTGCTGGTTGTTATTCATTATTACATAGTAAGCTCATACCAACCAGTGGGGGGTACTATTTCCTATACAGTTAATGCTCATCATGGCACATTTAAGCAATCTTGTGGTGACAATGATGAGAAGGGAGTAATATCTTTAAGGAGACTTACATTCCACATTTAGGATGATCCTCTGTTCTGTTACAGCCGTGTTTCCCAGGAAGGCCACTCTGCAGACCAGGGGCAATCTGTTGTCATCCTTTGTAGGGGTGAATGTAATATTGGAGAAGTAAGTTCTGGTTTGATTTGGGTATTTATTTTGGTCATTGGATAAGTCTCCATTCTTCCTATTCCATGTGATATCAGGAGAAGATCCAGCGCATGTTCCAGGACTTCTGCAGGTTACTGTCGCCATTTTCCCAGCCACCAACTTCTCCACAGAGATCTCAGGTTTGTCCGTTAACTCTAAAAATTGTTCCGGAAATGAACATTTACAGATTGGAATTAGTTATAATAAGACAATATACAAAGAGGTATCAGTAGACATAGCAGACTAGCCGGTACATATGACTGATGATACTACTGTTACCATTCCTCGACCATTAATCTAACACTACTACTACTACCACCACTACTACTCCTATTACCACTATTTTACCTCTACTGCCACTACTACTTATATTACCACTATTCTACTACTACCACCACCACTACTAATCCTATTACCACTAGTCTACCGCTACTACTACCACTACTACTCCTATCACCCCTATTTTACCTCTACTGCCACTACTACTTATATTACTACTATTCTACTACTACCACCATTACGACTACTCCTATTACCACTATTTTACCTCTACTACTACCAATATTACTACTACTCCTATTACGACTACACCTCTACTATTATCAAAATTACTACTACTCTACTACTCTACCTATTCTACTACTCCTAATTCCACTATTCTACCTCTACTGCCACTACTACTTCTATTACCACTATTCTACTACTATAAGCACTAATACTATTACTATTACCACTCCTACTTCTACAATTACCCCTACTTGACCACTATTCTACCTCCACTATTACTGTACTAGTGCTAACACTGCCACCATTACTACCATTGCTACAGCCATCAACTCTACGACAATTTCCTGACTACAGCTTCTATCATTAATACTACTCTTCTACTAACTTCACTGTACCTACTACAACCACTGTACTGCTACCACCAACTACTGCTCTACTGGTCATACTGCTCCATTACTACCATAACTACAGCTATCAACTGTAAAACCTCTAGAGTACAACTACTATCGCTACTATTACTCTTCTATTAACACTACTATTACTACTACAAACACTTTACTGCTGCTAACAGTACTACTACTCTTCTACTACCACAATTACTACTACTGCAACTTATCTACTACTACATCAACTCTACTGCTATTACTTCTAGCACTACATCTTCTACTACTATTATAACTACTGTTATTACTACTGTCATTACTGTTACTACAGCGAGTTTGGCCGAGCATGCTCGCTCAACACTAATTATTACTACTACTTTTGCTACTACTACTAGTACTACAGTTACTACTGCTACTGCAGCTGTCACTACTACTATTTCTAAAACTACTCTGCTGTTACTAACAGTGAAATGTACTATCAGACATTCTGGATTATCATTCTTGGTCTACTAAAGACACTTCTCAGGTTAAAGCACATCCGGGATGACAGCATCAGCTCTGCTACGTTGTATGTCACAATGTAACACGCCAGCAGTACATTTATAAATAGACAGTTACATTGTTTCTTCCTGTACCTGTCACTGTCAGCCGGGGGATGACATTAGTGTAACTGTAATGATTTTTCTTTACATCATCTTCCATCCTGAACTGATAGGTGTTTTCATCGCTTTTCCGGACGTCATTGATGAGCAGGGAGCAGTCTCCCTTCCAGACGTCTCCAGTGAAGAACATTTGTCTTCCTGACCAGTCGGTCGAGGCCACAAGTTGTCCTCTTGATCCTGGTCTGAACCAAAGTCCTCTGACGGATCTGCTTAGTGATATAGCGCTGGTGAATGTGCACGGGATGTGAACGCAGAGTCCGGCCTGTGCACTGAATTCCCTGGATACAGTTATCTCATATCCATTGGCTTCACAGCCGTTATCTGCAGAGAGAAGAACATGATATGCTGTAGTCCACGTATGTGAACCCATGCAGGGGGCGCTCAGCTTTATAAATGGTTGGTGATGCCCAAATCACTCATCTTTGTAAATAGAAACAGTGTTGACATGGGGGCACAATCTTCTCTCAGTCTCTCATTGTTAACCTCTACAAATAGGCCCTTCCTCCCTTCAATCTAATGTAAGGGTTGCCATAATTTGTGCTATAAGGACCACTTCTCACAGTGGATTTAGCAAAGGCAAAATCTGAAACTTAATCCATATTTTCCTTTTAAATGCCATGGACCCACGCGCAGTTTCGCCCCACTGAATGGTGCTAATTCACAGGCGGACGCACGGTGCGGTTTCCTGTGACATCCACATGGATGCCATATAAAGAAAGCATTTTCATGCAGCCTCCATTAGTGAAAACATATTACTCATGCTTCTACTATAATTAGTTCCTATGCACTGAGCTCCCCCTAGTGGTGGCTGCAGACAGCCAGCTTTCTAATAGAAGGGAAGCAGGAGATTTATCAGTGTAGTTATACCAGGTATAACTGGCGTAAATACAGTGAGAAATAGGGTATTCAGAATGAGCTTCTTATGTAGAACTGTTCAACTTTTTCTGACATAGAAATTGGATAAAGTTGGTGAGGCCAAGGGTAACTTTTTTCTTATAATTTTTCAAAAGAAAATGTATTCCCCTTAAAGGAGTTGTCACACAAAAAATATTCTACAGTTTTCAAACCAGCACCTGGATCTGAATACTTTTGTAATTGCATGTAATTAAAAATTTTGCATAGCCACTGACTTATTCATTAAAATGTATCTGTATAGCGCCATCTGATGTTTGTTTTTCTCTTATTTCTTTGTACTGATCACTGAGAAGGCCGCACATGCTCAGTTTTATCCTTCAACTGCCTCCTGAGCTGTGATAGGGAGAGCTGAGACACGTCCCCTGAGCTGTGATAGGGAGAGCTGAGATGCCTCCTGAGCTGTGATAGGGAGAGCTGAGACACGTCTCCTGAGCTGTGATAGGGAGAGCTGAGATGCCTCCTGAGCTGTGATAGGGAGAGCTGAGACACGCCTCCTGAGCTGTGATAGGTAGAGCTGAGACACGCCTCCTGAGCTGTGATAGGGAGAGAATGGACACGCCCCCTGAGCTGTGATAGGGAGAGCTGAGACACGCCTCCTGAGCTGTGATAGGTAGAGCTGAGACACGCCTCCTGAGCTGTGATAGGGAGAGAATGGACACGCCCCCTGAGCTGTGATAGTGAGAGCTGAGACACGCCTCCTGAGCTGTGATAGGGAGAGCTGAGACATGCCCCCTTAGCTACAGCAGAAAAGACACTCCCCTTGAGCTTTCAGCTTGATATAAATCTAGGAGAGTAATGACGCTCTGCCCATCTCGTCTGACGACAGCCCGGGAAGGACTGGGATCCTTTCAATTTGTCTATAGCGACTAAGCTTGGCTTTAACCAGGTCATCAAAATATGATTGGCTGTGTTGGTATCAGTATTGCAGTGAAGTAGCCATGACACTCCAGTGAGCTCTGCTACCTCTACTTTCTGCTTATCAATGGAGGTCCCGACATACTGTATGTGGGGACCTCCATTGATAAGCAGAAAGTAGAGGTAGCAGAGCTCACTGGAGTGTCATGGCTACTTCACTGCAATACTGATACCAACACAGCCAGGTCCATAGAAGTGGCCATAAATCAGCCCATTTACTTGAATCCACTGATCTGCAATAAAAGAAGCAACCACATATGTATTGGTATTGGCATTGCCGTGTCAGGTACTGTGTGGAGGTTCTGCAGTAGCCCAATAAATGCCATTGCTCCTTGGTTTTGCCAGTCATGGAGGACCCAAGGGTGGTGATGGCAGAAATGGGTCAACGAGTCTTGATAATACTAAATCCTGTTCATCCAGATTTGGGGTCCTCCCCTCTGCAGCTTCTCTCTCTCCATGGGAGAGTTCTTCCTGGTGTTATGTCAGAGCCGTTCTATCTGCAGACATCTCCTACTACCCCTTCCCTCTGCAAACGAGAAGCTGCAGCTTCATCTCCTTCCTCCGTAATGGCCTCATCTCAACGTCTGAACATTGAGAGCCTGCAGGTGGGGAAAGGAGAAGTACAGGCTGCTAGAAGATGAGGAACAGCTCAATTTCCCATGATAATATATGATGGTTTCATGTATTTCTCCATCTCCTGTGTCGTGGGCCAATCCACTGCTCTGCACAAAATAACCACCACATATAAAGAGTCTTTAGAAATGGTGGTCAGTGACGGCTGGGGAGACAGAGGTCTCAGAGCTGATGGATGGAGGATTTCAGTAGGAAATACACGTTGCGAAAAATTATAGTCTTGGTGGATTTGTAAGTGGAGCTTTATCTTCACTTATGCAATACTTACCCCATATCTGTAGTATCAGGAAGGTAAGAACCAAATAATACTCAAGGCTAAATAAGGTCATCCTGGCATCCAGCCTAGCTTGGTCGGCATTTACTGGAGCGTAATGTCCCTGTAACAGAATAAAAAATATTAATGCAACTCAAGAGAAGAGGCGTCAAATAGAATCAAAGACACGTCCAAGTAGGGAGACACCTAACTGATCGGCACAGATATGACCCTTAGTTGGATGCAGTGTCGGACTGGCCCACCAGAGGACTGGAGGATCCTCCGGTAGGCCCCAAGCCAGGAACCTATATTTAGGGCCGGATTATCATTGGAGCATTTGGAGCTACTGCTCCAGGCCCCGGCTCCAATGATTTCGGGGGGGCCCCGCACCCCTGGTGCCGCCCCCCGCTGCCACATACCTCCCAACCATCCCGGATCCAGCCTCTGGCAGCTGTCTCTGCATCCATAGGACGTAGAGACAGTTGCCTGTTGCAGGAAGGAGCAGACAGCTGAAATCGGCTGTCTGCTTCTTCCATCCTCCCTCCTGTCCCCCCTGCAGCTCTCCATACCTCCCAGGCATGCCTCAGGTCTCGGCCCCCTTCAGACATGAGAAGAAGATCTCCTGCTCTGATGATGCTGGCCCTGCTGCTATGAAAAAGGTAAGTATAATTTTTTTTTAACTTTCTGTACACTGTGTTTATTATCTCTGTACTGTGACATCACTGTGTTTATTATCTCTGTACTGTGACATCACTGTGTTTATTATCCCTGTATGCTGACATCACTGTGTTTATTATCCCTGTACTGTGACATCACTGTGTTTATTAACCCTTGTATTGTGACATCACTGTGTTTATTATCTCTGTACTGTGACATCACTGTGTTTATTATCCCTGTACGGTGACATCACTGTGTTTATTATCTCTGTACTGTGACATCGCTGTGTTTATTATCTCTGTACTGTGACATCACTGTGTTTGTTATCCCTGTACTGTGACATCACTGTGTTTATTATCCCTGTACGGTGACATCACTGTGTTTATTATCCCTTGACTGTGACATCACTGTGTGTATTATCCCTGTCCTGTGACATCACTGTGCTTATTATCCCTGTCCTGTGACATCACTGTGTTTATTATCTCTGTACTGTGACATCACTGTGTTTATTATCTCTGTACTGTGACATCACTGTGTTTGTTATCCCTGTACTGTGACATCTCTGTGTTTATTATCCCTGTACAGTGACATCGGGGTGTGTATTATCCCACTGCAGGAAGAGGTAAGTGGTCTGTGTTTGTGTGTTTGTTTTCTATTTTTCAGGGTCGTGAATGCAGAGGACTACGTCGGATTCGGTGGACTACGTCGGACCAGCTTTTTTTTTTTTTAATAAATGGTCAAACAGGGGTCTGGGGGAGTGTTTATTTCAATAAAATGTTTTATACTGGTGTGTGTGTATTTTTTTTTACAATACTACAGTTTTAGTAATTGTCCTGTGACATCACTGTGTCCGAATCCGACGTAGTCCTCTGCATTCACGACCCTGAAAAATAGAAAACAAACACACAAACACAGGCCACTTACCTCTTCCTGCACTGGGATAATACACACAGCGATGTCACAGTACAGGGATAATAAACACAGTGATGTCACCGTACAGGGATAATAAACACAGTGATGTCACTGTACAGGGATAATAAACACAGTGATGTCACCGTACAGGGATAATAAACACAGTGATGTCACAGTACAGGGATAATAAACACAGTGATGTCACAGTACAGGGATAATAAACACAGCGATGTCACAGTACAGAGATAATAAACACAGCGATGTCACAGTACAGGGATAATAAACACAGTGATGTCACCGTACAGGGATAATAAACACAGTGATGTCACCGTACAGGGATAATAAACACAGTGATGTCACAGTACAGGGATAATAAACACAGTGATGTCACCGTACAGGGATAATAAACACAGTGATGTCACCGTACAGGGATAATAACACAGTGATGTCACCGTACAGGGATAATAAACACAGTGATGTCACCGTACAGGGATAATAAACACAGTGATGTCACCGTACAGGGATAATAAACACAGTGATGTCACCGTACAAGGATAATAAACACAGTGATGTCACCGTACAGGGATAATAAACACAGTGATGTCACCGTACAGGGATAATAAACACAGCGATGTCACCGTACAGGGATAATAAACACAGCGATGTCACAGTACAGAGATAATAAACACAGCGATGTCACAGTACAGAGATAATAAACACCAGTGATGTCACAGTACAGAGATAATAAACACAGTAATGTCACCGTACAGGGATAATAAACACAGTGATGTCACCGTACAGGGATAATAAACACAGTGATGTCACAGTACAGGGATAATAAACAGTGATGTCACAGTACAGAGATAATAAACACAGTGATGTCACCGTACAGGGATAATAAACACAGTGATGTTACCGTACAGGGATAATAAACACAGTAATGTCACCGTACAGGGATAATAAACACAGTGATGTCACCGTACAGGGATAATAAACACAGTGATGTCACAGTACAGGGATAATAAACAGTGATGTCACTGTACAGGGATAATAAACAGTGATGTCACAGTACAGGGATAACAAACACAGATATTTCTTTATGGTGGGCCCCAAGAATTATTTCCTCTGGTGGGCCCTAGGTACTCCAGTCCAACCCTGGTTGGATGCTATCTAAAGACTCATCGATTTAAGAGTTACCGGGAAGAGGATCTCTAAATTTGCCAGAGCAGAGACTGTCCAGAGGACCCAGCGCATACATTCTGTCAGGTTTGTGGGCCAGGACCACCGCTGTCCTACTTTTCCAGGCAGGCACAGACATCACTCTGCTCTCCCTGTGTGAATTGGGACTAGTCTTCAGTGAACTTTTCTTTCGGCACTGTGGAAGTTAACGCATTCCTTCTGCCCCCGTCCAGGTGCTGTCTAAGTTGCTAATCAGTCTTCCTATTTAGCTAGGCTGTGGATCAACCGCCTTGCCTGGAGCTTTGCGAAGGTGATCTCGTCTCTGAATACCCAAGTACCGTACCTTGCCTGTCTACTGATTCTGATGTTTGCCGTCTGCCCCGACTTTGGAACTGTGACCTGGACTACACTGGTATTTTGCCTACCCCAACCTTGGAATTGCTATTTGGAATACGCAAGTATTCAGCCTGACCTGACTTTGGACTGTGTTCAGACTAAACTTTTTGCCTGAGTTCTTGGTGCTTCCCACCAGGGTCTCTGAGCCCCATGGGTCAGTGCTAACTACACCAGGACTACTCCAGGAGGTAGCAGCCTGGTTGTTTTCCTGAGGCGAAATCTAGATTCCTGTATAGGGATTAAATGGTGAAAATCAGGGACGTGCCAGGACAACTCCATTAGGTTTAGCCCAAAGTCAAGCTGGTTAGTTGACACGGTGGGTTCACACCCACTGCCTGTTACATATTTGTTACAATTAAAGCGGTTGTCCAGGATTTTGTTCTAAATACCTAATCAGTGGAAGTTCGACATTCCACATCCTCGTCGATCAGCTCTGATCTGCAGACAGGGGCGGACTGGGAACTTAAACTGGCCGTGGAAAAAATACTAAAAGTGGCCCCATTATGTAGTCGGGCCCAATTGATGGAAGGCAGGGCCAGCAATACCATATTGTGGGACATAATACCACCGAACAGAGCCAAATACCACAGTCCATCACAAAATACATCCCCAAAAACTTCCAATGGCCGGTCATGAGAAGGGTCTAAGTGGTCTCCTGGTCATCGGCCCACCGGGAAATTTCTCTGTAAGGTCTATGGCCAATCCTCCCCTGTCTGCAGAGATTTTGGCACCTGAACAACATGGCTCCAGAGCATAATTGAAGTCTATTGGAGTAAACCAGGCACCCTCCGCTCGAAAAAGCGGGGGGGGGGGGGGGGCCTGGTTTAAAGGGGTCCAAAAAAAACCACAGACACACACACACACAAAGACATACTTACCTTCCCTGGCACCTCCCAGGAAAGACGGGGCGCAGAGTGGTAAGTTTTATCACGGCGCCACCTGCTGGAGGGAGGAGGGAGCTGCTGGGAAATGTAAGGACAGATCTGTCATGAACTCCATTGAAAGTCAATGGAGGACGGATCCGTTTACTATTGTGTCACACCAAACGGATCCGTCCCCATTGACTTGCATTGGGGTCATGACGGATCCGTCTTGGTGCGGGGAGGGGACTCAAGCATTGCGCTCAAGTACACTCGGTTTTCGTCCGAACACCAAGTGGACCCCAGCGTAGGCATGCTCGGCCAAACAGCGAGTTCGGCCAAGCATGCACGCTCAACACTAATGAATTCATTTGTCATAAATCGCTATAAATCAGGTATATCCAGGCCACTCTGCCTTAGGGTACCGCCACATGGAGCGGCCGTGCTGCGGTGAAGGTCTGTTCAGCCAATAAGCCTGCAGCTGTCTTTCATGTAATAATGAAGACCACACAGTATAGTCGGTCTTTATTGTTAATGGCCGCACTGCACCTTTAAACAGGGGGTGTTGCTGGTATGAGGTTTGGCTGGTTAGGTGGGGTCACAATATGCAGATTATTGCTGTTCTGGTCTGCAATCTCCTGCGGGTTATCTGACAATAAACGCAAAATATTAATCAGTTCTGGCATACCCACTTCTCCAACCTCAGCGCTCTCCTGCCCTTCAGGTGCCCTTCTTCTGCCATCTGCTTTTCCTCCTTTTCCACTTCATCTAATATCGATGAGAATATGTTATCGGGAACATCCAGCTTCTCCTCCCTCATTATCTTTCTGACTTTACTAGGACATGGAGACTTTGAAGGATGATTTGGAAGACGTAAAGCCAGCAAAAAATGAGGATAGTCATCAGTAAGACCTGGCCCCTCTAAGGGGTACAGACTGAATGGTATTGGTTGGCACGCTGGCACCGGAATAATAAAGGCTTCCATCTTATTGAATTACATATCTTAGCTTACAGCTGATGTAGGAATAAGTAAATGTAGAAATAAATAAATAATAAATAAAACGTACGCAGAATAAGTCTCCCTGCACTCTCCCTGCAGTCTCCCTGCAGTCTCCCTGCACTCTCCCTGCACTCTCCCTGCACTCTCCCTGCAGTCTACCTGCACTCTACCTGTTCTCCCCCTCTCCAATATTCTTCTTTTAATGGTTTTCAGCAACACTGTCCCCAGCGCAAGAGCACTTACCACGTCTCTCCCTAAGCTCCATTCATAGGACAATGGCAGAGAACGTTGCGAATCAACGTTTTCATAAACTTCGGACCAAATTTCAGTTTTAATGCTTCGTTTTGCTCAACACTAGTCACCATATTTTGAGAATCATAACTTTATTTTTCCACGGAGTTATGCAAGTGCTTTTTTTGTGGGAGAATTTGACTTTTTTATTGGTACCATTTTAAGATGCATACATTTGATTGCTTTTTATTCTATTGAATTCTATCTATTTAAAAAAAATATTATTTTTATTCTACCTCTATTTGAAGTAGAAAGAAACAGAAGTTCTGGAATGTTTTTTTTTTTTTTTTTTTTTTTTTTTAATGTTTACCATAGGGTTAAACATAATGGGGCATCACAGATTCAGCAATATTATAGTTTATAACATAGTAACATAGTTTATAAGGCCGAAAAAACACATCTGTCCATCCAGTTCTTCCTGTTTTCCTACAAGTTGATCCAGAGGAAGGCAAAAAACCCCTGTGAGGTAGAAGCCAATTTTCCTCACTTTAGGGGAAAAAATTCCTTCCCGACTCCAATCAGGCATCAGAATAACTCCCTGGATCAACGACCCCTCTCTAGTAACTATAACCTGTAATATTATTACCCTCCAGTAATGTGTTATGTGTTGTTCATTTTGTGACATATTAATTTTTTTTTACTGGGGAAATGTTTTTTTTCTTGTTGTATATATATATATATATATATATATATATATATATATATATATATTTTATTAAACTTTATTTTCCCATTTTTAGCCCCACTAGTGGATTTACATACTAGGAGACCTGATTCTACAATACACTGCAATACTTCTGTAATGCATTATATAATACTGTCATACTGGCGGGCAGCCTATTAGATCTTCCCTCTGGCAGGGTCTAATAGGCATGTTTACATGGCAGGCCTATGGGGCCATTCTTAGGTGAACCAGCTGTCACTGTAACCATTAGTGACAGGGGGAGCCCCCTTCTCTCAGTGTAGCCACTTAGATGCTGCAGAATGGAACATGTTAAAGGGGTTCTCCGGGAATTAAAAAAATGAACATACGTAAATATTACTTTATAAATTATAATAAATAAATTCCCAAATACCTTTCAATAGTTCTAATGTCTCGTTTTGTCTAGGGAGCAATGATTAGGAGAAATAAAATGGCCGCCGTCCTATTAGTGTACACAGAACCTGTCCTAATCATACAGGAGGACAAGTTACTTCACAACACTGAGGTAAAGAGCTGCCTCATCCTCCTCTCTGCTCTGCTTGTCAGGGATTATCGTCCTGAATACAGATGATAAGATCTTCAGCTGAATCTCTGTAGGAACGGACTTCATGAGGAGACATGAAATACAAAGGGGAGGTGGGGATGTGGCTGTGTGATTAGGACAGGTTCTGTGTGTACTAATAGGGCGGCGGCCATTTTGTTTCTCCTAATCATTGCTCCACAGACAAAACGAGCCATTATAACTAATGAAAAGTATTTAGGAATATATTTATAATGAAGTAATATTTAGGTGTTTTCATTTGAGTGATTGGAGTCATTGGAGTGATCTCCTATCCTGGTTGTCGGAGCAGGGGCAGGTCTGTGTAACATATAAGCGCACCCATGAGATGTCCATGATCAAAATGTACATCCTGGTATGGAAACTAGCACCTGATCAGAATGTGCTTTTTCTCAATATTCAGGCGGAAGCTGAGATTTGAGATGTTGTTTGCCGGGACGTCTTATAGTAGAACTGTCCTAGTTCTGCATAACGTCATGGGGAGGATGATGTAATCCCTAAAATTTCCTTTTCTTTGACCAAAAATAGTAGCCGCACAGAGTAAAGGAAATCTTTTTGACTCATTGACTCAATGAAAGGGTGAGTTTGGAAAAAAGAAATGATCAGTAACGAATTACGTTTGAACAGGTAGTGTACGTTAGTTTAAGGATCTGATCTGAGCATTTACAATGAGGTGACATAAAGGCAGCAAAATAAACATATAAATGAGCAGGTAAAGTGATACAACGCTGAATGTAAAGGAACAGAGGACAGAAACAAAGCTACAGGATTGTGTGGGAACATTGTGTCATCAGTATTGCTACATATAATGAAACATCATCGCGCAGAAACTTTATAACCTGCTAAATGACAAGAAGGAACCACATGGTGTAAGGTCCATATCACTAAGAGAGGCAACAGGTGTGGGTGACCAGAAGTATGGGAATGACATGCAGGGGCGGATTGGCCATAGACCTTACAGGGAAATTTCTTGTTGGGCCGATGCCCAGGGGGCCATCTGGGCCCTCCTAATTGCCAGCAAGTGGAAATTTTTGGGGATGTATTTTGTACTGCTGGCAATATTTTGTGATGGACTGTGGTATTTGGCTCTGTTGGGGCGGTATAATGTGCCACAATATGGTATTGCTGGCCCTGCCTTCCATCAGTTTGGACCCAACTACAAAATGGGGCCACTTTTAGTATTTTTTCCAGGGCCACTTTAAGTTCCCAGTCCGCCCCCGATGACATGGTATGGAGTACTAGAAAAGAGAACAAATATACAGGCAATAGAAACAAAGTATAAAAGAGTTGGGGGCGGCAGTGACATACATAGCAAGGATCACACCAGGCCCCCCACACAGGACAGAAGGGTTTCCGCCTGAGGCTACTTTCACACTAACGTTTTTTAATTTCGGTATTCAGCTCCGTCATAGGGGCTCAATACCGGAATAAAACGCTTCCGTTTTGTCCCCATTCATTGTCAATGGGGACAAAACTGAACTGAAGACAACGGAGGCTCCTAAAAGCTTTCCGTTCCGTCTTCAGACCGGAGAGCAAACCGCAACATGCTGCAGTTTGCCCTCTGTCCTGGGCATCCGCACCAAGACGGATCCGGAATGACCCTCAATGCAAGTCAATGGGGACGGATCCGTTCAATGTGACACAATGGTAAACGGATCCGTCCTCCATTGACTTTCAATGGAGATCATGATGGATCCGTTCCAGCGATGCTTAAAGATAATACAACCGGATCCGTTCATTACGGATCCACATGGTTGTATTATCTGCACGGATCCGGCGGGCCCCTTGACCCGCCAGATCCATGCTTAAGGCTAATGTGAAAGTAGCCTGAACCCCATTCAATGACCCTTGGGCCATTCTCCCACTGCCTCATTTGCTAAAAGTTTTTCCTTTAGAGGGTAGAGTCCTGACCAAGTTTTCACCCCCAGTCAAAGAGGAGATAATCCCAACTAAGACTGGGCCCCCTCTTCCCCTGGGCCTCATAGCAGTCGCATGGTTTGGCGCTATGGTAGTTACACCCCTGTGGTTCGGGTTTATATATACCACTTCATCCGAACACCGAGTGCACCCGAGCGTAGGCATGCTCGCTCAACACTAGAGCCTTATATTGAGTAAGATCTCCCTGTGTGCTGATGATTAAATTTGCCCCCTAATGATGTTGGAGCAGCAGTTACACTATCAGCAGGAGAAAGTGCCCAGGTGCCTAGACTTAAGAAATTGTTGGTTGGTTGTCTTCTCAGGCTACTTATCTCTTGTTGGTAGGGTGTTTAAAGCACAATATGGCAGGTTCTTGGAAGGGCGGTCTAGTGGGTTACCCTCTCCGCAGTAATGGCCAGTCTCATCTTATAATCTCTTGGACTTTGGGAATGAGTGAACGAAGGATATACAGAGGTAGCAATCTCTAACTTGACAAGGCACTGACAGTCCCGAATATGGTCCCTGCATGCTACACTGGTTCTGGAGGGTTGACAATCATTGGACTCTGTGTTTAAGAATGATTTAGGATGTCCTGGTTCCCTCAATTATCTGACAAAATAGAGACAACCCGTAGACCATGGAGCATGCACCGATAGACAGGACAACACAGCAGTACTGCACAGACTACTCAACAGCTCTGCAACCCTCAGTACACAGTTCTACAAGTCCTTACAGCCACCTTCTCCATATTCTTCTTCTTCTTGACTTGGCATCAGAGATGAGCGAATCATTCAAAATTTGCTTCGCTGAATATTCGTCGAACTTTTCAAAAGACTCATACTTCATACAAATCTATTCGGCCGAAGCTGCATACAAATCATACGTTATTATGTGGTGTTTTGAGAACATTTGCGCACTAATAACGGACATTCAATTTTAAAAGGTATGCAACTTTTTGGAACATGTAAGCATGAGCGTACAAATTGTGTACAAATCCTCAGCGTACTATTGTCTAGCGATTACGTAATACACAAGCACGCATGATGCTAGGTTTTGCTGGAGCGGGAGGAACGCTCTGAGTCTGACCCCTGGCTACATATGGATACTGTATCAGCAGATGACAGCAGATCATCCAGCTGAGACTGAGATGAGCGTGCCATCCACTCCACTACCTCATCCACTTTCTCCTCCACTACAATTTTTCACCTCAGTGGGTTAACCTGGTGGAACAATGGCCAAGCATTGTGAATTCTACAAGTAGATGCTCCGGCTACAGGTCCTTTGGCACTGCTGCCCTGTGCCACCTTCTCCTTTTTTTAGAGCTCGAGGTCTGGCTGGAACTGGACCCCTTTTGCTTATCCATTCCAGACATTTGTTACTTCACTCTGTGGCCCTGCAGCTGGTCTTTGTCTCTCTCCCTATCTCTCTCCCTGTCTCTCTCCCTGTCTGATTAATTACTAGCCCTGCACTTTCCCTGCACTTGCCCTGCAGTATCCCTGATAGGTGTAATATGGATTCCCAGAAAAATAACACCCCAATTTCAACAACACAGGTCTCAGAGTCTCAGAACTTCACACACAGTGCTTCTGCTCGTCTCAGCAGTCGCAGCAGAAGTGATGCGTCACTGGCTTACCGAAGCTGAGCCAATCAGAGCAAGCCCTGCCCACTAGGTCAGGTGACCGCTTTCTTCCCGGGCTTTTTGCCGCCTATTTCCGAACCAATATCGAACCAACAGTAAAAGTTCGCTAATTAACTAAATTTGTACGCATCAGCATATAAAGTAACTTATACGTAGCATTAGCATACAATTTATCGGACAAGTGCATAGCGTATGCGTACAAAGGTTTAAGAACATTTAAGATTTGAACGGCGCGAATCTGAAAAAAATCCAGATTCGCTTCGGAGTAGAAAATTGTGTAGATTCGTAACTCATACGTAACTTATAGGTAGCATTAGCGTACAATTTATCGGACAAGTACGTAGCAAATGCGAAGAAAGCTTTAAGAACATCTAACGGAGTGAATCTCAAAAAATTTGGATTCGCTTCACTGCGGAAAAATTTCCAAGATTCGTAT
>ONZH01008817.1:0-166476 GCA_900303285.1 Rhinella marina
GTGGTGATGGTAAGTTCATTAAAAGAGTTCAAGAGGGGCCTGGATTTATTTCTGGAGGGTAATAATATTACAGGTTATAGTTACTAGAGATGGGTCGTTGATCCAGGGAGTAATTCTGATTGCCTGATTGGAGACGGGAAGCAATTTTTTCCCCTAAAGTGAGGAACATTGGCTTCTACCTCACAGGGGTTTCTTTGCCTTCCTTTGGATCAACTTGTAGGAAAACAGGCCGAACTGGATGGACAGATGTCTTTTTTTGGCCTTATAAACTATGTTACTATGTTGCTATGTTACTATTACAATGCTGTGTGGTTTTTATCTTCAGTTGTGTCGGTGGTCTGCAGTGTTTGGTTCTCGGCGGAGATCCTGTTGCTCCCATAGTTACTGGAAAGTTAAGTGTTTCCTTTCTCTTTTGCATTTAGTTTTGGTTTGTCTGTGTATTGTTTTCCCTTGCCCTTTGTTTTAGGCCTGAGGTAGACTCCTGTCCTGCTTTCATTCCTGGAGGAACAGGTAGTCTCAGTCCTGTCACTATCGCCATGGTCTTATAGGGTATAATAGGACTCTATGTACTCCTGCCTATGAACTTACCTACCTTTTGGATTCTGTTCATACGCTCCTAGGCCTTGTTCCTTGTTCCCTCTCTTTCTTCGTCGGGTGTGGTGTCTCCCTCCTACACATGGGCGTGACAGTAACATTGTCTTACATCAGAGAATAATAAAAGTTATGTTTTAACAAGTAGTTTGGTATATGAAAAATAAGACAACTATTAGTCACTAGACTATTTGTAAATAATAAAAACTCAAAATAGGCATAACTGCCTCCAAATGCCTCCAAAACTGGCAAAATCAGTTTTGAAATGAGACTTAAAAAATAAGACAGTGGAAAACGCTCATGCAGACACTATAGTAAATGTGCCCCAGTGATTTTTTTCTATAGCATTTTGGTAAGATACGTATGTGTTTATTGAATTTAAATGTACAAATGTGTCCTTAGCCACTAATACATTCTCCCCACTGTGCTTTTTACCACAAAAAATGCAAAAAAAAAAAAAAAAAAAGACTATGGGGCACATTTACTAAAGTGTTTTCTCCTGTGTTGTCTCCTGTCCTTTTTTCCATGGATTTTAAAGGGTTTTCTGAGATTTTAATACTGATGACCTATCCTTTGCATACTGTAGGTCATTAGTATCTGATTGATGGAATCTGGGACCACCTGTTCAGCTGTTAGAGCAGGCAGAGGCGCCCACAGTTTTTTGCTGCTTTCCCTAGGCCTGTTAGTGGCGCTGCTCAGCCCCATTGAAGTGAAAGTGGCTGAGCTGAGATACCAAGCACAAGCGTTGCAAAATGTATGGCACTAGACTTGGTGAGCAGGGAAAAGGCACTCACAGGTCCCTTCTCAAACAGTTGATAAGTGGGAGTCCTGGGTGTCAGAGCCCCACTGATCAGATGCTGATGACCTATCCAGATGATAAGTCATCAGTAAAAAAAAATCCCAGAAAATCCTTTTAATTTTTTTTTTCTAAACAACTGCATGAACCACTTTTTTCTGGCATTTCTTCCCCTTAGGCCTATTTCACCCCGGCATATATGTCGAGAGGCAGCTAGACAAATACCGCTGCACGCCAGAACAGCCTGCCGGAAGAAGTAGCAACAGTGTGCTGTCCACATCTTTTGTGGCCCCATTAAAGTAAATGGGTCCACATCCGATCAGCAAAAATATGCTGACTGGATGCAAAAAAAAAAAAAAAACTGTCATGTGAATGAGCCCTTGGCCAGTTTTCCTTTAAACCAGTTTTGATAATTCTCCTCCAGAGTGTTTTATTACCTTATGCTTTTTGTATGCCTTGCATTTCTTTTATTAACCCCTTCCCAACCAGCGCTGTACATGTACGGCGCTGCGGGAAGGGACTTGCCGCCTAGTGCCGTAGTGGTGCAGGATCTGCGGCCGCCAGATTAGCTGCTGTTTTCACCAATGCGGGCGTACACAGCAGGGGTCCGGCTACTGGGAACAGCCGGCCCCCTGCTGTGTACGCCCGCATTGGTGAAAACACTGATGCGGACGTATTAACCCTCGATGTGCGCTCACCGTGGCACATGCGATGCGGGCGTGTGTAAGGAGTCTCCATCGGGTCCCCGTGCTGCTGTGACGGGGACCCGATGGCTTGGAAGGTAGCCCAATGCCTTCTTTAGGCATCGTGGCTGCCATCTCTGCGAGCCTGTGAGATCCAGCCCCATTAAAATACTGAAGTATTCTAATGCATTGTAAAGGGGATCAGACCGCTAAAAGTGAAAAAAAGGAAACAAAAAGTTTTTAAAAAATTTTTACAAAAAAATAAGTTTCAAGTAAAAAAAAAAGCGCACTTTTCCCAAAATAAAGTTAAAAAAAATTGTCAAAAAAGGGGAAAAAAAGAAAAGTATGACATAACAGCCATGTTTTTCACCTTGCCTCACAAAAAGTTTAATACCACGCAATCAAAAAGGCGTATTTACCCCAAACCGTCATCTCGTCCTGCAGAAATTTAGACCCTACCTGAGACAATCGGCCAAAAAATTTAAAAAAAATGGCTCTCAGAAAATAGCAACACAAAAGAAAGATTTTATTCTGTACAAAAATGCATCTAATATGTAAAACTTAACAAAAATAAAAATGTTAGACATATTGGGTATCACCACGTCCGTAACAACTTGCCCTATAAAAATATTACATGAGATGGCCCCCAGGTGAATGCTGTAATGCTGTAAAACATTTTTTTTTAAACTATGCCAAAACAGCCATTTTTCCCCTCTTGCTTCAAAAAAGTGTAATAGCAGGTGATCAAAAAAGGCATATTTAACCCAAAATGGTACCAATCAAACCGTCATCTTGTCCAGCAAAAAATGAAACCCTACCTGAGACAATCGGCAGAAAAATTTAAAAAAATATGGCTCTCAGAAAATGGCAACACAAAAAAAGATTTTATTCTGTTCAAAAATAAATCTAATGTGTAAAATTTAACAAAAATAAAAATGGCATACATATTGGGTATCGCCGCGTCCGTAACAACCTGCTCTATAAAAATATAACATGAGTTGCCCCCTCAGGTGAATGCTGTAAAAATATTTTTAAAAAACTATTCCAAAACAGCTATTTTTTTCACCTTGACTCACAAAAAGTGTAATACCAAGCGATCAAAAAGTCTTATGTACCCCAAAATGGTACCAAGGAAAACATCACCTCATCCTGCAAAAAATGAGCCCCCACATAAGACAATAACTCAAAAAAATAAAAATCAATGCAAAATCTGAGCTGCAAAATCCATATGGCGCTCCTTCTGTTTTGAGTCCTGCCATGTACCCCCACAGCAGTTTACCACCACATATGGGGTGTTGCGTGTTCAGGAGAAAATGGGGAACAAATTATTGGGTGCTTTTCTCCAGTTACCCCTTGTGAAAATGAAAAATTTGGGGCTAAAGCAACATCTTATTGGAAGAAATGAAACTTTTCATTTTCACAGCCAAGTGTTTCCAAATTTCGTAAAACGCTTAGGGGGTCAAAGTGCTCAGTACCCCCTTAATATATTCTTTGAAGGGTGTAGTTTCCAAAATGGGGTCACTTTTTGAGGGTTTCCACTGTAGGGGTACGTCAGGGTCTCTCAATTACAAAATGGTGCCTAAAAACCATTCTAGCAAAATCTGCCTCCAAAATTCGATGGCGTTCCTTTCCTTCTGACCACTGCCACAAACCCATAGAGACGTTTACCACCACATATGGGGTATTTCTGTAAACTGCAGAATCAGACCAATGTATATTGAGGTTTAGTTTGCTGTTAACCCTTGCTGTGTGGCAAGAAAAAAATTATTAACTTGAATAATCTACCAAAAAAGTGAAATTTTTAAATTTCAGCTCCATTTTCCTTTAATTCTTGTGGAACACCTCAAGGGTTAACAAAGTTTGTAACATCAGTTTTTTATAATTTGAGGGGTGTAGTTTCTAAAATGGGGTCATTTATGGGTGGTTTCCATTACGTAAGCCCCTCAAAATCACTTTATATCTGAATTGGTGCTTAAAAAAATGGGTTTTTTTTACTAAAAAAGTAAAATGACATTTATAAAATGACGCCAACATAAAGTAGACATATGGGGAATGTAAAATAATAAACATTTTTGGAGGTATTACTATGTATTTTGAAAGTAGAGAAATTTAAATTTGGAAATTTGCAAATTTTTCCAAATTTTTGGTAAATTTGGAATTTTTTTATAAATAAAAATGAACTGTTTTGCTACAAATTTGCTACTGTCATGAAGCACAATATGTGATGAGAAAACAATCTCAGAATGGCTTGGATAAGTAAAAGCGTTCCAAAGTTATTACCACATAAAGTGACACATATGTCAGTCAGATTTGCAAAAAATGGCCTGGGCAGGAAGGTAAAAACAGGCCCGGGGTTGAAGGGGTTAAAGTGTGTATTTCTCACTTTGTAAGGCATACTTTTTTCCCTCAAAAGTGGGAGGAAAATGGCAGTACCTCCTATAAAGTGAATACTAGTTAGTGTTTCAGATATGGAAGCACTCACTAGTATGTGGGAGGCACATGGAGCAGTAACTGTAGCGCTGTTAGTTCTTGCTGTACTCGCCGCTCCCTGGTCTTCCTTGGGCCCAAGCTGCACTGTCCTTACAGCATACAGCATCAGGATATAGTCCGTGCACTATGACCTGATGCTGTACGCAGTCAAGTCACAGTGCAGCACATGCCTGGAGAAGACCAAGGATCGTTCCTGTAGGAGAGACTTCCCGACCTGCAGTATAGTGGTGGAGCAGAAGAGGTACTTTAATTATTTCTATTCTGATGGGGATCTAATCTGAGGTCTGATCTGACATCTGATTTGGCGGTCTGACATGGGGGTCTGATATGGGGGTCTAACATGAAGTTCTGATCTGAGGTTTGGATATGGATGTCTGATTGAGATCTGATATGGGGGTCTGACATGGAGGTCTGTTGGGGATCTGCTTTGGGGGTCTGATCTGAGGATTTGATATGGGGGTCTGATTTGAGGTCTGATATGGAGATCTGACCTGAGGTCTCATATTGCAGAGAGAGCATGATTTTCCAAGTATTTGAAGAGGATCCCCAGGCATTTTGTCTAATTAGCACTTGGTAATTTGAGTAAATGCAGCTGAACAGGAAAAGAAACAGTCACATCTGTTCAGGACCCAGGCAGAAGAGCCCACGACCTGTGTAAGTGCAGTGGAGACGGCAGCATCAGCAGAGTGAAGAAGGGTAAGTACTATATAAAACATCTTCCCTCTACTGGTTATTTCCAAGCGTTCATTAGAAGAAGTGCCCCGAAAACCCCTTTTGGTTACGTGCACACGAGTGAAGGTGAACACACATAAAATCCGCATGCATTTCTGTGCAGATTTATTTCATTTCTGCAGCATATCCAAACCAAAATCCACAATCTCTAACAGCAGTTTTTGGTGTAGATTTGATGTGGTTTTGCCACAGATCTCACCCTTCAATTGAAAAGGGTGAAATCCGCAGCTAAAACCACAAACATAATTGACATGATATTAATTTGGAAATCTGCACGGCAGGTCTATTTATGTATGGGAAAAATCCTCAAAGTGTACATGAAATTTGTCTCATCTCATAAACTTTGCTGGTACTGTAATACGCTGTGGTATTTCCACAAGTTTTTGTTGTAGAAAATTTCTGCGACTGAAAATGAGGCTTGCAGAAATCCATGCACTTGCCAGTAAAACAACCTCATTCACAAAAATGAACTAATTTTCAGTTGTAGAAATTTCTGCAACAAAATATGTTGCATGTGAAGGCACCTTTAACCCTTTCTACACCAGAGGTTTTTTCATTTCTGCGTTTTCGTTTTGCACTCTCTGCCTCACCAGGCTGCCTCAGAGACATAACTTTTTTTTAGTTTTCAGTTTACGTAGCCGTATGGGTGCTTGTTTTTTTGCGGGACAAGTTGTACATTCCCACGCCACCATTTAATATTGCATAAGATGTAGGTGGAAGCAGAACAAAAATTCCAAATGGGGTGGAATTGGAAAAAGAAAACAATTCTTCCACAGTTACATAGTAACATAGTAACATAGTTTGTAAGGCCGAAAAAAGACATCTGTCCATCCAGTTCAGCCTGTTCTCCTCCAAGTTGATCCAGGGGAAGGCAAAAAAACCCTGTGAGGTAGAAGCCAATTTTCCTCACTTTATGGGGAAAAATTCCTTCCCAACTCCAATCAGGCAATCAGAATAACTCCCTGGATCAACGACCCCTCTCTAGTAACTATAACCTGTAATATTATTACCCTCCAGAAATACATCCAGGTCCTTCTTGAACTCTCTTAGTGAACTTACCATCACCACCACCTCAGGCAGAGAGTTCCATAGTCTCACTGCTCTTACCGTAAAGAATCCTCTTCTGTGTTTATGTACAAACCTTCTTTCCTCCAGACGCAGAGGATGTCCCCTCGTCACAGTCCTCGGGATAAATAGATGATGGGAGAGATCTCTGTACTGACCTCTGATATATTTATACATAGTTATTAGATCTCCCCTCAGTCGTCTTTTTTCTAAAGTGAACAACCCTAATTTTGATAATCTTTCTGGGTACTGTAGTCCACCCATTCCAGTTATTATTTTAGTTGCCCTCCTCTGAACCCTCTCCAGCTCTGCTATGTCTGCCTTGTTCACAGGAGCCCAGAACTGTACACAGTACTCCATATGTGGTCTGACTAGTGATTTGTAAAGTGGCAGGACTATGTTCTCATCACGGGCATCTATGCCTCTTTTGATGCAACCCATTATCTTATTGGCCTTGGCAGCAGCTGTCTGACACTGGTTTCTGAAGCTTAGTTTGCTGTTCACTAAAATTCCTAAGTCCTTTTCCATGTCAGAGTTACCCAATGCTTTACCATTTAGTATGTACTGGTGACTTGCATTATTCCTTCCCATATGCATAACCTTACATTTGTCAGTGTTAAACCTCGTCTGCCACTTTTATGACCAAGCCTCCAGTCTATCCAGATCCTGCTATAGCAGTGCACTGTCCTCCTCTGTGTTAATTACTTTACACAGTTTAGTGTCATCTGCAAAAAATGATATTTTACTGTGCAAGCTTTCTACAAGATCATTAATAAATATATTGAAGACAATAGGACCCAATACAGACCCCTGTGGTACCCCACTAGTGAAAGTGACCCAATCTGAGTATGTACCGTTAATATAATGTACCGTAAATAATGTAACCACCCTCTGTTTTCTATCACTGAGCCAGTTACTTACCCACATACAGACATTTTCTCCCAAGCCAAGCATTCTCATTTTGTATACTAACCTATTATGTGGTACAGTGTCAAACGCTTTGGAGAAGTCCAAATATACGACAGTCAGTATGAATGCAGCGATAACTTATATGTACAGTTTTTCTTGCGTTTTGATACTGATGAAATAATAAAAACCTTGGAAAAAAATCAGTTTTATTTTTCGTGGCCATATTCTGACCCCTATAAATTTTTTATAGTTATGTGTACGAAGCTGTGTGAGCAATCATTTTTTGTGGGGCGATCTGTACTTTTAATTGATACCATTCTGGGGTGTGTACAAGTTTTTGATCGCTTTTTATTTATTTTATTCTTTTTTTGGGGGGGTTGGGGGGAATGAAGTGACCAAAATTCGCCATTTGCTGTTTGGGGAAAATATTTTTATAGTATGTTTGTTTGTTTTCGCACATTTTTTTTCTAACTTTTAAAAACTTTATTATTTTTTTAAACACCTTTTTATAGTTCCCATACAGAACTATAACAAGCAGTCATTAGATTGTTATTCTGATAGACTCCAAAGCATTGGAGTCTGATGATTTTACTAATTTCCCATGAAGCCCTGCTACAGACGAGGGCTCCATAGGAAACACTGTGCAGCAGCCTCCTTTCATTCTCTATGACAGGGACTGCTGCATACAAACTATGGCTCCTCCGATCGGCACATGGGAGAGCTGGAGCATACCCGGAAGCGCGCGCTTCCATGTTTCCAAGTGCTTAGATGTCGTGGTCAGGATTGACCACGGCATCTGAAGTGTCAAATGTCCGACCTGCTGTATGAAATAGCAGTCATTCTGCAGCTATGGCGACCACTATACTCAGGAGTGGGCTCCATCTTCAACTCCTTCCCAACCAGCATTGTACATGTATGGCACTCCAGGATGTGCTTTAAGCCCCAGAGCCATACAGGTACGGCTAAGGTGGGCATTTAGACCACCCTCAAAAGCCAGACTTTAGAACCCCGCCCTCGACTAACTCTAAGCCACACCCCAATCCTGTTAGGTCACGCCCTCTCCCTGCACAGAGCCGATGGAGATTTAAAAATTAAATGCAGGACCAACTTCAGGTCAGCTACGGGCTGGGTGGAAGGGCACAGTGCTACTTTCTGAGCGCGGGCTGTTAAAAAGGAACACTCCTGCATCTGTCCAGGCCCTGTGCCAGACAGAGGACAGGGGCTCAGAAAGCAGGACTATCCGGCCTAAAACTGGACCTCTGGACACCCTAGGTATGGCGCACTGATCAGGTAGGTGCAGGAGCTTTGGCCAATCGATCAGCAGCAGGGGCCTGGTAGTCACTGACAGCCGAGCCCCTGCTGTATACGTCGGCATTGGTGAAAACATCAATGTCGATGCTTTAACCCTTGCTATGCTGCAGTCAGGGGTGCACCAACAATGAGGCGAGGTGAGGCAATTGCCTCAGGCAGCACCAAGTAGGGGCAAGGTGGGGCAGTGTGAAGGCCCATGGGCAATGAATGCTTCCTCGTCTCTATATATTCAACTGCATTGCTGTACTCAGGACAACAATACAGTTGAATGCTGCGAAGGGGCATGGGAGCAATGTTTCCCTGGCCCACCGTTTCCTCTAATAAGCTTTAGTCCTAGTTCCTTTAGCCTGTCAGAGGCCGGAGTCATCATTATTGTGCTGCCTGAGCCGGGCTGCATGGAGATCAGGGCACAGACTAGAAGAGGTCTGTGTCTTGCACTGCATCGTTGACAGCAGAATGGAGGTAAGTATTTGAGCTTATTATTAATTATTATTATTTGGCAGCATGTTGTTGGGCCACAATGGGGTGGGGGTCACTATTTTGTAAATGGAGAGTACTATTAATGGAGAGTACTATTGGGACATTGCGGCTGTAAAAAGGAGCAACGTTTTAATGGGGCAACTATAGGGACATATGTTCTATGGGGTGGTTTTTTGTATTGACCCACGTTATGAGGGAGCATTTTTTATACTGGCACATAAGGGGACATTTGTTGTACTTAGCGCACATTATAAGGGAGCATTTTTGTACTGGCACACATTTCTAAGTTGGCTACTATGGGGACATTTGTACAAGGGGCACTAAAATGTTTTTTTGTACTTTGACACATTATAAGGGAGCATTTTTGTACTGGCAAACATTATAAGGGGTCATTTTTTGTACTGGCACACATTATAGGGGGAATAATTACTACTGGGGGCACTATGGGGGCATTATTAAATCTGTGGGCAAAATTATGGACATTGTTACTAGAGATGAGCAAATCGAAGTTGAAGAAGTGGAATTCCATCCAAATTTCAGGAAAAATTTGATTTGCACCAAAGTCGAATTTCCTCATGCTTCATGGCTGCTGCACATGTTAGGACATGGAGAAAAGAACACACTGAGACTTCCGGTTCCATGGAAGGCAACATGTGCTAGCAACTCCGTCCCCTGTAGCACCACAAAGCTCATTATCCCCTACAAACTGACTGCTTCAACACTGCAAGCAGTCACAAAAGTCTACTTGAATAGCCGATCACCGGTCTATGGACTGATTTGTGATACCCATGGGGAGCAAATCTCAAAGAAATCCTGCGAAGCCCTGCAAGGTGCCAACAGAGGCCAAAATGGCGGCGCAAACAGAAGAAGATGGAGCCGATCATGATGGATTCAGAAAACTCTAGCCCAGATACGGAGGGTGATAGGCTGGACATAGACTATAAACATCTAGCTGTGGAAGTTGCTATAAACATCTAGCTGTGGACATTCTACCTGACCTCCAGGAAGCTCTCTCCTCCACAGTGTCGCAGTCCTTTGCGGCCCTGCAATCCGAGGTCACACAACATCCCACACGCCTCGACTAGTTGGAGGACAGAGTGGCAGCAGTTGAAGCTGAGAGTGAATTGGCCCAGGCTCTGTGAGTCTGAACTACCGGAGGCCCTGGGACTATCGACTCGTTGTAAGGTGGAAAGGGCACATAGGGTGGGAGAAGTGTCCCACCTGAAACAAATGACAGAATAGACCATCTGCAACATCAGCTTGTGGTAACAGACCACGTCAAGTGATTGTAAAGTATCTAGATTATTCGGACAAGGTAGCCATATTGCGAGCTTACAAGCAGGGCTGTGGTTTGGTGACACTGCAAGGCCACTGAATTCTAATATTTGGAGATTTTTCTGCTAAAGGGACTGGCCGCAGACATGCATTCGCCCCTATCTGCTCCACACTCTTTAAAAACCAAACCCGCTTCTCTCTTTATTATTATTTATCTTCATCGATGCAGAAGAGGCCGTCCGCGTCCTGATGGGCTCTCACCTATACAGATGATACCTTGAGAGCCCATCAAAAGAGGAGTGATAGGGATGGCCACAAGCACAGACCGGATGCCCTCCGCCGAGAAACAAGGATCTCCTACTCCTGGTCTTCAGGATTTAGGATAACTGAACAGCAACGTCCCTGAGGGAGATAAGTATTCCGCTTCATATTCACATGTTGGGGGTTAATATGTTAACATGTTAAAATGTCGAGAGTATAACCTGAAAACTGTGATTGGAAGAAGACACTAGATGGGAAACCGTTTGTTGAACTTTAATGCTTGATTCTGATTTTTCTTATACACCTGATGGCAGTGCCCACGCTGATGGCAGGCGCTGCAAAGACCTGCCGGCTGGAAAGTCGACATTTGAGTTAGCCCCTATCACCTCCCAGTGAGCTATTGATAAAGCAGAAGGGGGCTCTATGTGTTATTACTAGAGATGAGCGAGCATACTCGTCTGAGCTTGGTGCTCGTTCGAGTATTAGGGTACTCGTAAGTGCTCGCTGCTCGGACGAGTATCTCGCCATGCTCGAGGAAATGGCAACTTCCGCATCGTGCATTTTTGTCGCCTAAAAACTCAGCCAATCACAAGCCAGGAGACTCTGCGGTACACCCAGCATCACGTGGGGCCCTTAAATGTCGATAGCAGGGGTTGGCTGGCCTGATCAGGTGACCCTGGAATATACTAGTGACTGGCCGCGGTGCTCGGCTCAGATGCTGTCTGGATGTCGTTAGGGATAGAGCTGCTGCGTTTCAGGGAGAGTGTTAGGGCCTGCATTTAGTTTTCTGTTAGGCAGGAATCACCCACAAAGAACCCAACAGCCCTTCTAAGGGCTACAAGACATTTTTTTTTGTCTCCTGGCTTGGCTGGCTGGCTGGCACTAGTAGTGCAGCTATCGCCATATATAACCCCCCCCCTTTTTTTAATGTTATATCTCAGTGATACAAATCCATTTCACACAGCAGTGTGGAACCATTCTGTGTGTCACAGTTCAGCTGTCCACTCACTCCTATCCGTATTTTCTGTCCAGGTGACACTTTCTGTACGTCACTTAATACAACCAAGTCTTTTGCTGCCTGTCACGTATATAGCTTGATCCCAAAAATCTCTGTGCGACATTTGTCTGGGTCGCAGTCTAAATAGCCACCGTCAGTAGGGTGTCAGTTAGCTCTACGATAGTTTCTGCACGTCACGTTCCCAAAAAAACAAAACTCCAAAAAAAAATTTTTAAAAAAATAGTTTTTTGTTGTTTTAGCTCAGTGATACAAATCCATTTCACACAGCTGCGTGGAACCATTCTGTGTGTCACAGTTCATTACACTCACTCCTATCCGTATTTTCTGTCCAGGTGACACTTTCTGTACGTCACTTAATTAAACCAGACTGAACAAGTTTGTGGGTTTCAGTACAGCAGGCCCATTTAATTTTTATTTTTTATATAATACACTTATATACTGAAAATGTTGAACCCCAGGGCTAAGAGTCGAGGACGAGGGCGTGGGCATTCAATTACTGCAGGGGGCAGAGGCCGTGGTTCTGGGCAGGGTGAGACAGTACCTGCTGATGAGGGAGCAGGGGAACGCCGCAGAGCTACACTCCCTAGCTTCATGTCTCAACTTACAGGGACACGTGGTAGAGGACTGTTGAAACCACAACAGTGCGAACAGCTGATGTCGTGGATTGTGGACAATGCTTCAAGTAATTTGTCCACCAGTCAGTCTTCCACGCAGTCCACCCACGTTACCCAAGGGAGCACTCTTCTGGCTCCTCTACCTCAACCTCCTTCCCCAGTCTGCCCCCTCCCAGGAAAATTTGGAATGCGATCCGGCATACTCTCAGGAACTGTTTTCTGGACCCTTCCCAGAGTCACAAACCACTTCTCAGGTTGCTGCGGACCTCGTTCCCGATGCCCAAGTTTTCCAACTGTCGCAGTCTGTGGGTGATGATGATGATGACAATGTTGAGTTAGTGGAAGAAGTTTGTAAAGAGGTGTCGGACGATGAGGAGACACGGTTGTCAGTGGTGAAGTTGTTGTCAGGGCAGGAAGTCCGAGGGGGGAGCAGACTGAGGAATCGGAGGATGACGAGGTGACTGACCCAAGCTGGGTTGATAAGCCGAGTGAAGACAGTGCCTCTGAGGTGGAGGCGAGTGCTGCACCAGAACAGGTTGGAAGAGGCAGTGGTGTGGCCAGAGGGAGAAGCAGGGCCAGAGCTGGTGCATCAGCAGCAACTGTTTCATGTAGTGAAGCTCCCGTGGCGAGGCCTAGATGTTCGCAAGTCTGGAGGTTCTTTAAAGAAAGTGAGGATGACCGACGGACTGTGGTGTGCAACCTGTGCCACACCAGGATCAGCAGGGGTGCCACCACTACTAGCCTAACCACCACCAGCATGCGCAGGCATATGAGTGCTAAACACCCCACTCAATGGAACCAAGGCCGTTCACCACCTCCTGTGGGTCACACCACTGCTCCTTCCCCTGTGTCACTCGCTGCCTCTGCTAGTCAACCCCCTGCCCAGGACCCCGGCACAAGCGCCTCCCGCCGGAAAACCACACCTTCGCCTCCACGATCCTCCACAGTGTCCACCAATGTGTCCCAGCGCAGCGTTCAGCTGTCTTTACAGCAGACGCTGGAGCGCAAGAGGAAATACAGTTCCACCCACCCACATGCCCAAGCCCTCAACGTCCACATCTCCAAATTGCTGAGCCTGGAGATGCTGCCCTATAGGCTGGTAGAGACCGAGGCCTTTCGCAATCTCATGGCGGTGGCTGCCCCTCGGTATTCGGTCCCCAGCCGCCACTATTTTTCCCGATGTGCCGTCCCAGCCCTACACCAGCACGTGTCAGAGAACATCCTCCGTGCCCTGACCAACGCTGTTTCTGAGAAGGTCCACCTAACCACGGACACGTGGACAAGTGCTGCCGGGCAGGGACACTACATCTCACTGACGGCACATTGGGTTAACTTGGTGGAGGCTGGGACCGAGACTGACCCTGGGGCCGCTCATGTACTGCCCACACCGAGGATTGCGGGGCCTACCTCGGTCACGGTCTCTCAGACGTACTATGCCTCCTCCTCCGACCCCTCCTCCTCCTCCACCTCCTCCTCCAAATTACCATCCGTGGGCACGGCGCCTTCAGTCGGTAGCTCTAGGTGCAGCAGCAGTGTCGTGGGTAAGCGCCAGCAGGCGGTGCTCAAACTGCTGAGCTTAGGTGACAAAGGGCACACCGCCCAAGAGCTGTTACAGGGCATCACGGCGCAGACCGATCTGTGGCTGGCACCGCTGAACCTCAAGCCAGGCATGGTTGTGTGTGACAACGGGCGTAACCTGGTGGCGGCTCTGCAACTCGGCAGACTGACACATGTGCCATGCCTGGCCCACGTGTTCAATCTAATAGTTCAGCGGTTCCTCAAGACATACCCCAATCTGTCTGATTTGCTCACCAAGGTGCGCCGCATCTGTGCGCATTTCCGCAAGTCGACCACAGATGCTGCCACTCTCAGGGCAGCGCAGCACCGCCTACAACTGCCCGCTCACCGACTGTTGTGCGACGTGCCCACGAGATGGAATTCAACATTAAACATGTTATCCAGAGTTTACCAGCAGCGCAGAGCGATTGTAGACTGCCAGATGTCAACTTCCACCAGAACTGGTAGTCAGGTCACTCAGATTCCTCAAGTCTACAATGAGGAGTGGACGAGGATGTCTGATATCTGCCAGGTGTTGAGCAACTTTGAGGAGTCAACACAGATGGTCAGCGGCGATGCCGCCATTATCAGCCTCACCATCCCGCTGCTTTGGCTGTTGAAAAACTCACTGCTCAGCATCAAGTCGGATGCTTTGCGCTTGTCACAAGAGACGGTGGAGGAAGATACGTCGCTTGATAGCCAGAGCACCCTCCGGTCTGTTTCTCAGCGCGTATCGGAGGAGGGGGATGAGGAGGAAGAGGAGGAGAATGTCGGCGAGACAGAAGAGGGTACCAGTGCTCAGTCCTTAACTCTTGAGCGTGTATGGGCTGAAGAGGAGGACTTGGAGGAGGAGGAGGAGGAAATGGAGAGTCAGGCCAGTGAGGAGAGGGAATTCTTGCGTGTTGGGACTCTGGCGCACATGGCAGACTTCATGTTAGGCTGCCTATCCCGTGACCCTCGCGTTAGAAGCATTTTTTCAAACACCGATTACTGGGTGTTCACTCTCCTGGACCCACGGTACAAGCAGAACCTTTCCACTCTCATCCCTGCAGAGGAAAGGAGTATGAGAGTGAATAGATATCAACAGGCCCTGGTGCACAAGCTGAAACAATCCTTCCCATCTGACGCCGCTAGCGGCAGAGGGCATGGTTCTGTGGGCCAAGTAGCGGGGGAGAGGAGCTGAGCAGGCAGCTTGTCCAGCACTGGCAGGGGAACGCTCTCCAAGGCCTTTGCCAGCTTTATGTCACCCCAGCAAGACACTGTCACCTGTCCACAGTCTAGGCAGAGTAGGGGGGAGCTGTACAGAAAGATGGTGAGGGAGTACCTAGTTGAACATACCAACGTCCGTAGGTATCACTCTGCTTCATACAACTACTGGGTTTCAAAGCTGGACACGTGGCCTGAACTGGCGCTGTACGCCTTGGAGGTGCTGGTATGCCCTGCCGCTAGCGTGCTGTCAGAGCGGGTATTCAGTGCAGCTGGTGGCGTCATCACCGATAAGCGTACACGCCTGTCAACTGACAGCGCTGACAGGCTGACGCTTATTAAAATGAACAAAGCCTGGATTTCACCGGAATTCAAATCTCCTCTGGGGGAAAGCAGCTAAAGATTAACATTACTTATGTAACCGATTCCTCTTCTCTACTCCTCCTACTCCTCCTCCTCCTCCATATCGTCTTTGCCTAACGCTGACCAAAAAAACGCTATTTTTCAGAGGTCCAACTGGCACTCTTTTACCACAATTTTTCAGGAGGGCCCCCTACAGGCCCTCTCTTCAAACAATTTTTCCGGAGGTCCACCTACAGGCCCTCTGTCCAAACAATTTTTCCGGAGGTCCACCTACAGGCCCTCTCTCCAAACAATTTTTCCGGAGGTCCACCTACAGGCCCTCTCTCCAAACAATTTTTCTGGAGGTCCACCTACAGGCCCTCTCTCCAAACAATTTTTCTGGAGGTCCACCTACAGGCCCTCTCTCCAAACAATTTTTCCGGAGGTCCACCTACAGGCCCTCCAGTTCCAGTTTCCAGTTTTATTTGCGCAAACTGCGTAAATTTTTTTTTTTTTGGGATAGGTGTGAAAAATATTACCTGCGTATCTATATTGCCCAACATTGGATACGGTAGCAACAAGAAGACCAAACACATGCTGCCCACAGGGTTCCGCAAATTCCTGGTCCACAATGTCAAGGAGCTCGAGGTTCTGTTGATGAGCAACAAGTCCTTCTGTGCAGAAATCGCCCACAACGTCTCCTCAAAGAACCGAAAGACCATTGTGGAGAGAGCGGCACAGCTCGCCATCAAAGTGACGAACCCCAACGCTAGACTGCGCAGCGAAGGGAACGAATAAATATCTCTGTGGTTATTTGTGCTAAATAAAAGTTAAATAAACACAAAAAAAAAAAATTTGATCTGTTCCTGTGCCTGATCCACCCAAGTTGAATCTGTCCCATCATGAGAAAGTCCCCCCAAGGAGTCCCCACTGTAAATTGCGTCCCATACAACTACCTCACCCCCCGACACCTGTGTCTCGCCATTGTTCACCACCACCTCCTCAGACAACACTGATAAATCCCCACTGTCAGCACACGGAGACAGCAAAAGGTCTTGCGAATTGGGGCAGAGAATGTTCTGGGGTAGCACATCAGAGAAGGGGTGACTACGGGGTTCCAGGGAGTACGTGACCACATGCAATCTCCATCCAAAAAGTCATACTGAGGCTCACCATCATGCTTTACACTGCAATCTTATTACTGAGGCTCACCACCATGCTTTACACTGCAATCTTATTGAAAGACAGACAATCAGGGGTTCACCGCCAGGTTGTCAGGCAGCATTTTTAAGTGGGTCACCATTACCGTGTCCCTGAAAATTGCCTTGGGGTCATCGCCAGACTATTTTTATGAAAGGCCATGGGGTTCTATACACACAGTGCTGACGGAAGCCCATCAGCCTTTCTAAACACAATTGAATCTGTCCCATCATGAGAAAGTCCCCCCAAGGAGTCCCCAATGTAACTTGCTTCCCATACAACTACCTCACCCCCCGACACCTGTGTCTCACCACTGTCCACCACCTCCTCAGACAACACTGGTAAATCCCCACTGTCAGCACACGGAAACAGCAAAAGGTCTTGCGAATTGGGGCAGAGAATGTTCTGGGGTAGCACATCAGAGAAGGGGTGACTACGGGGGTTCCAGGGAGTACGTGACCACATGCAATCTCCATCTAAAAAGTCATACTGAGGCTCACCACCATGCTTTACACTGCAATCTTATTACTGAGGCTCACCACCATGCTTTACACTGCAATCTTATTGAAAGACAGACAATCAGGGGTTCACCGCCAGGTTGTCAGGCAGCATTTTTAAGTGGGTCACCATTACCGTGTCCCTGAAAATTGCCTTGGGGTCATCCCCAGACTATTGGCCAGATTTAGAAAAAATGGTGCAATTAGGGAGCCTCAGAGGCATCCCTACATGCTGCCCCTTCTGTTTCCTGTCCATTTCCGTGGTGTTTCCATCATTTTCTGAGGTTTCCAGGTTTTCACCCAGCCTTCCCTAGGCAGAGCCCCGGTCCCCTGCAAAAAATGCTCGAGTCTCCCATTGACTTCAATGGGGTTCGTTATTCGAAACGAGCACCCGAGCATCGGGAAAAGTTCGACTCGAATAACGAGCACCAGAGCATTTTAGTGCTCGCTCATCTCTAGTTATTACTTTTACTTGCTTTTTTATTTTTCTTTTACTATTCTTCTCTTTACTTTTACACTGATTTGCTTTGTGGAAACTACTGTGTGGGGTCACTCATGTTTAATGTTCCTTCTTATAAAAAAAGTGAAGTCAGTTATAATGTGCCAGTAGAGATCTCTCTACTTTTGAAGTTTGCAGGGAAAGGTTCTACCCTTGGCAACCTATCACTGTTACAGGTTAGAGTTAGGGTAAGGTTCCCCCTTTGAAGATGGTGTCTCGGAATATAAAGGGCTTAAGGTCCCCTAGCAAACGTATGATGGTCCTGAAGCATCTTAGGCGTTTGAAAGTGGACATTGCTCTCCTACAGGAAACTCATTTGTCAGAAAGTGATTTATTGCATATGAAATGTCCCTGGGTGGGGGAGGTATATGGTTCGGAGGTGGTGGGGAAAAAAGCAGGAGTACTTACACCATTGCAGCGTGGTCTCCCTTACACTGTGCTAACACACAACCATGACGATGTGGGAAGGATCTCACACCTACATCTGACCTCTCCAACTGGTGATATTAGCATATATAATATTTATGGCCCTAATGGGCCTAATGTGGAATTTTTCGTCACTCTTGGAGGGCGTTTATCCTGGGATTCTCTCGAAATGAGAATTATAGGAGGAGATCTGAATGCAGTGGTTAGTCAGGAGGAGAACAGGAGAAGGGGGGGGGGTGAGATGGGGAATAAGCAGGGAACTAAAGATATGAGACTGGCCCATATCATCAGAGATGCAGACTTAGTCACATGGACACTATTCAACCCTGAGGTTAGGAAGTACACACATTTCTCGCCTGCCAATTGTTCATGGTCACGTCTAGACTACATCTTAATTAATAGGAGGAGTATGGGGCGCTTCTCGAAGCTAAAAATAGAAGATATGGTTATCTCTGATCATTCACTGGTCTCGATAATGCTCCAGGAGTGTATACCTAAGGGAGAAGACTTTCTCTGGCGATTTCCCTCTAACCTGATCAATGATGAGGACATCCGGAACCTTCTTTGAGGCTGTGGTTAGAGTAGGAACAGGATAATGAGGAGATATCTAATCCTCAGCTACTATGGGATGCGGGAAAGGTGGTACTCCGAGGAAGAATTATGGCCTAAATGTACAATAGGAAATGCTGGGTCAAGCTAAAACTTGCCCAGTTGAGTGACATTCTGAAAGATGCTTACACTGCTTTCCAGAATGGCCCATCCCCTTCCTTTCAGAACAGGTAGAAAAAAGCTAAAGTAGAATATGAGATATGGCTCCAAAAATGGGAAAACTTATCACAATCACGGTGGGAAGCATATTTATTTCATTATGAAAACAAAGCAGGTAGTCTACTAGCCAGATTAGCCAAAGGCTAGAGACCCTCAACCACCATACTGACCCTTAGAGATGGACATGGAGGGGTGAGCTCTCATCTGAACGAAAGAAATAAGATCCTGAGAAACATTTATGACACTCTGTACAGATCTCGTCTGAAACCAGCAGAGGTAGTAGAAGACTGGTTGAAAGACATCCCACTACCAACATATCAGAACTAGACAGGGAATCACTTAATGCCCCAAATTACCAAAGAAGAGGTCACTAAATCCATCAAAAACCTAACCTTGGGTAAGGGTCCTGGACCCGATGGTTATACAGGGAAAATCTTTCGTATATTATCCCAGGACATAGCCCCAACGCTCTGCCAAATATACATGGGATTCATACATGGTATACCAACTCAAACAAATACAGCACACATAAAGGTATTGCCAAAACCTGGTAAAGACCCTACATTAGCAGCATCATATTGCCCGATCTCATTGATCAATTTCGATCTTAAGATACCTTCTAAAATACCAGCTGACAGACTGGCACTTGTATTGCTGAGGTTGATATCCCCAGCACAATTAGGTATTGTACAAGGGAGGGCGGCAGTTACAAACATTTTCAGGGTTCTGACGGTCCTAGATAAGATGAAGATGCACCCTGCGGCTCATCCCCAGCTATACTGTAATTACTATTGATGCTGAGAAAGCTTTTGACAATGGAGACTGGGGATGGATGGGAAGTGTATTGGACCGTATGGGCTTCCGTGGACCATTGCAACAATAACTTACGGCACTATATACTAACCCTCAAGCTAGAATATACACCCCTGGATTTGTCTCCAGCCCTTTCAGCTTGTGCAAAGGCACCACGCAAGGCTGCCCGCTCTCCCTACTTATTTTCAACTTGGCAATAGAACCCTTGTCCCGCGAACTAGGAATGATAAACAATATGGAGGGTAGCAGGATAGGCAGTACAGAGCTCAAACATGCACTCTTTGCTGATGACCTGTTGGTTTTCTTGGAACACTCACTCAGAGACCAGAAACACCTATTCAAGCTCTTGGCAGAGTTTGGCAACCTGTCAGGTTTCAGGGTAAGCGCAACCAAGTCGGAGCTTCTCTTCTTGGGCTGCAATCCATCAAGGGAGGAGGCCAACCTCTAGAGATACCAATACAAATAGCTCCTAGATCCATAAAGCATCTGGGTATCCACACTGAGAAATGACCTGAATCCCTGTATATATGAAACTACCCACCACTGATTAAAAAGATTCTAGTTGATATACAGCGCTGGATGAAATGTACATTGTCACTAGGGGGCATGGTCAGCTTTTAAAATGATGTGTATACCTAAACTCCTCTCCCCCATACAAACCATTCCTCTCCTCCTCAAACACTCTGATATTAACACTCTGGAATCTGCATTTAGATCTTTCCTATGGATGGGAAGGAGGCCTAGGATATCGCTGGCTAAGTTCCAACTACCCAAAACTTTGGGAGGCCTAGCATTGCCAGACCTGAGGTGTTATAACTTGGCCAGCCTTATGAGACATTGCATTGACTGAAACTTTGGCACAAACTTCTATACCAACCATACCCTAGAGGCACAATTAATGCACCTATGGAAGCTAGAGGCATTACTACACACCAAATTTGATCCTCTTGAGGAAGCCAGTTTAGGCGAAACGTACGTTGGGGTGAGGCTGCACTGGTCGGTATTTATGTAACATCTATGTTTTACCAATGTACTACTGCTGGTGACTGTTGTATACATTACTAGTTTGCTTCTCCTCAACACTTAAGAATTGTGTTATTTGCATTCCTTGGTTGAATGCCTTATGTGTTACTCCTGAGTGCTGTCTGTGAAGCTTTAACATCATGTATTACACTGATTGCCTTTTGTAGGGTTTTATACAATTGGGCTGTGTTCCCATTAGTCATTCAGCTTATATCATATTGATTACCTTCCTTGTGCATCTGTGTTTTTCTATGTGTTACCACATTGCCACTTTTTTAATATTTATTTGTATGTGTCATATATATGTGTTTTTTAGAACGCAAAAATAAAGATTATATTTTATATGAAAACAGTATTGTCACGCGAGGTCGGCGTCGCGCTCCCTCTGCACGACATCGCCGGACCTCTCCGCCCCCCTAGAGACGAGCAATAGGGAATTGAAGTGCTGGTCTTGTCAGCCAGCACTTCATGAGTTAATTCTCTGTTTGGGTTTAACCATGTGGTGCTGATCACACCACATGGCTACTTTGCATATTGTTTGGACAGCTTGCTCCGCCTCAGGTCATGTGATGCTGGCCACATCACATGATCCTGGGTGGGCTATTTAAAGATGGCAACTGCCTCACTCAGATGCCTGTGATTAGTTTATACTTTTGATCAGTGCTTGTGCGACCTTGTGTTTTGGATTTGCTATTTGGACTCTGACTTTGGACTTGGACTTGGACCTCTCTTCTCTTTACCCCTGGTATTTACGCTATCTCCTGTGTTTTACCCGGCTTGCTGACTACTCTATCATTGTGTTTGTTCCGTCTGTGTTTTGTCTCTCCCTGTGTTCCCTTTCCCTCCCTCTGCACTTACCCAGTATAGGGAACGTCTTCGTGGTTGTCCGCGGCCGCCTAGGGCCGTTTGAGGCAAGTAGGTAGGGAAAGAAGGGGGGTTCAAGTACAGGGCACACCTTCCCTTGTCTCCCCCGTGACAGAATCACAGGCCGTATCATATGGAGCAATTGCGGGTGCTCACGGACCAGGTTCAGGGTATGGCGCAGATGATGCAGGACCTGGCCGAGAGGCTCCTACATCAGGAGCAGCTACAACCTGCACTAGTAGCGGCTCCCTCCACATCTAACCCCATTGTGGAACCTCATGTTAAATTGCCGGATCGGTTTTTGGGGGACCGGAAAACTTTCCGTTCCTTTAAGGAGAGCGTAAAATTGTATTTTCGCTTACGTCCTCACTCCTCGGGTGCCGAGCAGCAGCGGGTAGGAATAATTATTTCCTTGCTGCAAGGTGATCCGCAGGAATGGGCCTTTTCTTTACCGCCTGACTCCCCAAGCTTGCAGTCTGTGGAAGCATTTTTTCAGGCCTTAGGCCTATTATATGAGGAGCCTGACTTGACTTCTGTAGCTGAGACTCAGCTCAGAGACATTCGGCAGGGTAACCGTCCAGTAGAGGATTACTGTGCTGAGTTTAGAAAGTGGTGTGTTTCCTCTGGATGGAATGACCCTGCTTTGAGAAGCCAGTTTAGGGTGGGGCTGTCTGACCATCTTAAGGACTTACTTGTCAGTTACCCTACTCCTGACACCCTAGAGGCGGCCATGACACTAGCCATTAAACTGGATCGTCGAGTGAGGGAGAGACGGAGGGAACGTTCAGATATTCCTCAGGGTGTCGTCCTGCCTGAATCCCCTCTTCTGAGTCCACCTTCTACCAGGGTCCCGGAGGAGTCCATACAGTGGGGAGGAACTTTGAGAGATCAGAGACGCTTGAATGGAACCTGTTTCTACTGCGGTGAGACGAACCACTGGCTCCAGCAATGCCCGAAACTTCTGCCCTCTAGAGAGCTTTCTGCCGGAAGTAAGGTAACCCCAGCGGTGGTAAGGAGGAAAGTATTATTACCTATCTCCATTGCGTACAACCAACTCAGGGGGTCCGGTAAGGCTTTTGTTGATTCTGGTTCTGCCCTTAATTTTATTGATTTTGATTTTATACAATCTGTGGGGATTCCGCTAGTTCCTTTAAGGAGGGTGATTGAAATTATCGCACTGGATTCCACTCCATTGAATAATGGGAGAGTGGAGTTTTGTACTCCTGAGGTTGTATTAACTGTAGGAATTACCCATACCGAGACTTGTTCCTTCCTTGTATTAAAGGATTTACCTGCCGACCTTGTTTTAGGTCTGCCATGGTTACAGGACCACAACCCTGTGATCAACTGGTCGGTAGGTGAATTGGAAAAATGGGGAATGAATTGTGACAAATGTTGTAAATCAGTATTGCTGTTTGGAGGTACCACTGAGTCTCTTTCCTTGCCCAAGTATATCGGCGATTTTTCGGACGTTTTTTCCATGTCCGAGACTGAGTTCCTCCCTCCTCACCGGCAATATGATTGCGCCATCGACCTTATTGAGGGATCCAAATATCCCAAAGGTCGCATTTATAATCTCTCTACTCCTGAACGTCAGTCCATGAGGGATTATCTCAAGGAGAGTCTGGCCAAGGGTCACATCCGGCCTTCAGTTTCTCCCATGGGGGCAGGTTTTTTCTTTGTTGGTAAAAAGGATGGAGGATTGAGGCCCTGTATCGATTACAGGGAGCTCAATAAAATCACTGTTAAAAACAGATACCCGTTGCCCCTTATTCCTGACTTGCTGAATCAGGTCCAGGGGGCCTGTTGGTTCACCAAGCTGGATTTGAAGGGGGCATACAACCTAATCAGGATTCGTGAGGGGGACGAATGGAAAACTGCTTTTAATACCCCGGAAGGTCATTATGAGTACTTGGTAATGCCTTTTGGGTTAAGTAATGCTCCGGCAATTTTCCAAAACTTTGTCAATGACATTTTTAGACCATTTATTGGGAAATTTGTAATTGTCTATATTGATGACATCCTGATTTTTTCGGCAGACTGGGAAAGTCACGTATCTCACACCAGGCAAGTGCTGGAGGTGTTGCGTGAAAACAAGTTGTTCGTTAAAGGGGAAAAGTGTACCTTTGGTGTTCAGGAAGTGGCCTTTTTGGGATACATTCTCACCCCTTTTCTTTCAAAATGGACCCAGTTAAAGTACAGGCCATTGTGGATTGGGTGCGACCTTCCTCTTTGAAGGCGCTCCAGCGATTTCTGGGGTTTGCTAATTTTTATCGTAAATTTGTCAAAAATTTTTCTGTGGTAGCCAAACCCATTACGGATTTGACTCGCAAGGGGGCTGATCTGGTCAATTGGCCCCCTGCAGCTATTGAGGCCTTTGAAAGGTTAAAGCAGTGTTTTATTAATGCTCCTGTGTTGGTCCAGCCTGATCAAAGTAAGCCTTTTGTAGTTGAGGTGGATGCGTCTGAGGATGGTGTGGGGGCTGTACTGTCCCAGGGGTCTTCCACCTTAACTAATCTTATGCCATGCGCCTTCTTCTCCCGCAAGTTCTCTCCTGCCGAGAGGAATTATGACATTGGTAATAGGGAGTTACTTGCAATCAAGTGGGCATTTGAGGAATGGCGTCATTTTTTAGAAGGGGCAGTTCACCGCATTACGGTCCTCACGGATCATAAGAATTTAATGTTTTTAGAATCGGCTAAGCGATTGAATCCTAGACAGGCGAGGTGGGCTTTATTCTTTACTCGTTTTGATTTTTGTGTTACCTTCAGACCCGGGAGCAAGAACGTTAAGGCCGATGCCTTATCCCGAAGTTTCAAGGCGTATCAGCCTCCTGACGTCCCTCCTGAGCCCATCCTGCCAGCTGATATCATCGTGGCCGCTACCTCATCTGACCTCGCTTCTGAAATCTCGGCAGGACAACATCTTGCTCCCATTGGTACCCCCAATGACAAATTGTTTGTGCCGGCTCATTTGCGATTGCAACTGCTGGGTGAGTGCCATAATTCTGTTTTGTGTGGACATCCTGGCATCAATGCCACCAAGGAGTTGGTCTCTAGGCAGTATTGGTGGCCGTCAATCTCCAGAGATGTTCAGGCTTTTGTAACTGCGTGTAACACTTGTGCCAGGTCCAAGAATACCAAGACACGACCTATGGGTGAGTTACATCCTTTACCCATACCTAGTAGACCTTGGTCACATCTGTCCATGGACTTTATCACAGACTTGCCGTGCTCTGAGGGTAAAACCGTGATATTTGTGGTGGTTGACAGATTCAGCAAAATGTGTCATTTTATTCCTTTGTGTAAATTACCCTCTGCAAAGGTCTTGGCGTCCGTGTTCATGGATAATATTGTCAAACTGCATGGTGTTCCTGAGAATATCGTTTCTGATAGGGGAGTACAGTTTGTGTCTAGGTTCTGGAGGGCGTTCTGTAATAAGATTGGTATCTCTTTGTCCTTTTCATCAGCCTTTCATCCGGAGACCAATGGTCAGACTGAACGTCTTAACCAATCCGTTGAGCAATATCTCAGATGTTATGTTTCTGATAACCAACATGTGTGGGCCAGATTCCTGTCTCTGGCTGAATTTGCAATTAATAATCGTGTTAATTCATCCTCTGGGATGTCGCCGTTTTTCTGCAATATGGGTTTTCATCCACGCTTTGGCTCCTGTTCCCCATCTGCGTCGGTTGTCCCAGAGGTCAATGATTTTTCTCAAGAACTGTGCACAGTTTGGGCACAGGTTCAGTCGAACCTGGAAAAGGCCCAAGGAGTTCAAAAAGCTAAGGCTGATAGAAAACGTTCTAAGGGTGTGAATTTTAAGGTTGGGGATAAGGTATGGTTATCGACTAAAAATCTCAACATGAGGGTACCATCCTACAAGTTTGCACCTCGCTTCATTGGTCCTTACAGGATCACCAAGGTGATCAATCCGGTTTCTTTTAGGTTATGTTTACCCGACTCCCTTCGTGTTCATAATGTTTTTCATGTGTCTTTGCTCAAACGTTATGTTGCTCCCGTTGGTCCTGAGGAACAGTCTCCTCCTCCGGTTGAGGTAGCAGGACAAATGGAGCATGAGATTGCCAGAATTGTGGATGTGAGAAGGGTCCGGAATTCCTTTCAGTACCTCGTACATTGGAAGGGGTTCGGTCCTGAGGACAGGTCTTGGGTACCGTTGACCAGGATGCATGCAGACTCGCTCATCCAAAAGTTCCATCTGCAGCATCCCGATAAGCCTGCTCCCGCTGGTAAGGGTCCGGTGGCCCCTCGTGAAGGGGGGGGTACTGTCACGCGAGGTCGGCGTCGCGCTCCCTCTGCACGACATCGCCGGACCTCTCCGCCCCCCTAGAGACGAGCAATAGGGAATTGAAGTGCTGGTCTTGTCAGCCAGCACTTCATGAGTTAATTCTCTGTTTGGGTTTAACCATGTGGTGCTGATCACACCACATGGCTACTTTGCATATTGTTTGGACAGCTTGCTCCGCCTCAGGTCATGTGATGCTGGCCACATCACATGATCCTGGGTGGGCTATTTAAAGATGGCAACTGCCTCACTCAGATGCCTGTGATTAGTTTATACTTTTGATCAGTGCTTGTGCGACCTTGTGTTTTGGATTTGCTATTTGGACTCTGACTTTGGACTTGGACTTGGACCTCTCTTCTCTTTACCCCTGGTATTTACGCTATCTCCTGTGTTTTACCCGGCTTGCTGACTACTCTATCATTGTGTTTGTTCCGTCTGTGTTTTGTCTCTCCCTGTGTTCCCTTTCCCTCCCTCTGCACTTACCCAGTATAGGGAACGTCTTCGTGGTTGTCCGCGGCCGCCTAGGGCCGTTTGAGGCAAGTAGGTAGGGAAAGAAGGGGGGTTCAAGTACAGGGCACACCTTCCCTTGTCTCCCCCGTGACAAGTATCTTTTGGGTGTGTTGTTGTTTCTATATTGGTGTTGGTCAACGACGTTATACACACCATTGGGCTTATTTTGAGTCAACAACTTTTTGGGGTTGATACACACCAAGTTTGCAGCAATATCTTCTTTAGTTAGAACCAGTTTATTCGTGAAAGACACCATAGCTGTTGGAAAGGTTCCCATAAAATATTCAACCTACCTGGTGAACTGGAAGTAGTGATGTATGAGGAGGACTATGACATAGTGGAAGTAACTGAGACATGGCTGGTTGATAGCTATGACTGGGCAGTGAACATACATGGTTACAGTCTGTTTAGAAAGGATCGCCAAAACTGGAGAGGGGGAGGAGTCTGCCTTTATGTAAAGTCCTGTCTAAAGCCCACACTCCGGGAAGATATAAGTGAGGGACATGAACATGTGGAGTCACTGTGGGTAGAAATGCATGGAGGCAAAAACAATTATAAAATACTAATAGGAGTTTGTTATAAACCACCTAATATACCAGAGTCCACAGAAAATCTACTTCTAAATGAAATAGACGAGGCAGCAAATCAGAATGAGGTCATTATTATGGGGGACTTCAACTACCCAGATATAGACTGGGAAACTGAAACCTGTACAAAGGAAACAGGTTCTTGGCAGTAACCAAAGACAATTACCTTCCCCAACTGGTTCAGGACCTGACTAGAGGGACAGCCATACTGGACTTAGTATTAACCAATAGACCTGACAAAACAACAAATGTGCAGGTTGGGGACACCTGGGAAATAGTGACCATAAAATAATAACCTTCCAATTGTCATTCAAAAGAGTGTTTCTTCAGGGAGAAACATAAATACTAAACTTCAAAAAAGCTAAATTTAGCCAACTAAGAGAGGCCATAGACCTAACTAACTGGGACAAAGTCATCAAAAATAAAAAATACAGTCACAAAATGGGATATTTTTAAAAGCATTCTAATATCTAAATGTGAGAGGTACATACCTTATGGGAATAAAAGGTTAAGAAACCTTAAGAAAAAAAACCAATGTGGATAAATAGAACTGTAAAGAAAGCAATAAATGACAAAAAGAAAGCATTTAAATCATTAAAACAGGAGGGGAGCAAGGAAGCATTGAAAAACTATAAGGAAAAAAATAGAATATGTAAAAGACAAATAAAAGCAGCCAAACTAGAGACCGAGAGATTAATTGCCAAAGAGAGTAAAACCAACCCTAAAATGTTCTTCAATTATATAAATGGTAAAAAGTATAAACCTGAAGGTAATGAGGAAAATAAACTGTCAGATGAAATGCAGAATATAAAAGTAAATTCCCCATTAAAAGTACCCTGCCTGACCCAGGAAGAAGTACAGTGACGTCTTAAAAAGAGTAAAATAGACAAATCACCAGGACTGGATTGAATACACCCCCGTATCCTAAGAAAATTAAGTAATGTCATAGCCAGACCCTTATTTCTGATATTTAAGGACTCTGTACTGACAGGGGGTGATCCACAGGATTGGCACATAATAACACCAATTCAAAAATAGAGAGGCACTAAAAATGTCAAAACATCAAGGTGCAAGAAGGCCTCAGATCACTCTCACCAATAATCACACAATGCACCAATCTATAGAAAATACACGTTTATTAGTTCATCAAAATTTATATAAAATGTATATGTAAAAAGTCAATGGTGGTAACTAACACACACAAAAGGAGGGGCAGGTACATAATACTCACACTAAGTAGGGTAAAATATTACAAACATTATCCGCATAGAACATAGTAAAGTGCAAGTGCAGAAAACAATACATAAAGCATCATAAGTGGCCCACAGCAATCAAAGAACAAGTATAATAAGCAATAAATGGCAATACAGACCACTGCCTCCTCCATACCCCAACGTACGTTTCGCTATGGCTTCCTCAAGGGGATTGACACTTGGGGTAGTGGGCCAATAACCCCGCCCACTACCCCAGCCCATCCCACATGCTACCCTGGCTCCTCCCATGCCACACCCCCATTTGCCAATAAAGAAATGTATACATGAACTACTTATTTATTTATTTTTTAAAATTAAGGAGACGTTTACTGAATGGGGGCAGCCACAAGGATGGATTATACTGTATATTATACAGCATGGTGTACGGATTATACTGTATATTATACAGCATGGTGTACGGATTATACTGTATATTATACAGCATGGTGTACGGATTATACTGTATATTATACAGCATGGTGTACGGATTATACTGTATACTATACAGTATGGTGTACGGATTATACTGTATATTATACAGCATGGTGTAGGGATTATACTGTATATTATACGGCATGGTGTACGAATTATGCTGTACATTATACGGCATGGTGTACGGATTATACTGTATATTATACGGCATGGTGTAGGGATTATACTGTATACTATACAGCATGGTGTACGGATTATACTGTGTATTATACAGTATGGTGTATGGATTATACTGTGTATTATACAGCATGGTGTATGGATTATACTGTGTATTATATAGCATGGTGTACGGATTATACTGTGTATTATACAGTATTGTGTATGGATTATACTGTGTATTATACAGCATGGTGTATGGATTATACTGTGTATTATACAGCATGGTGTAGGGATTATACTGTGTATTATACAGCAGTGGTTTCCTAGCAGCTATTTTACCATGAAGGCCTGCTGAACAGTTGTTGTAGAGATGTGTCTGCTGCTAGAACTCTGTGTGGCATTGACCTGGTCTCTAATCTGAGCTGCTGTTAACCTGCGATTTCTGAGGCTGGAGACTCGGATGAATTTATCCTCCGCAGCAGAGGTGACTCTTGGTCTTCCTTTCCTGGGGGCGGTACTCATGTGAGCCAGTTTCTTTGTAGCGCTTGATGGTTTTTGCGACTGCACTTGGGGACACTTTCTAAGTTTTCCCAATTTTCGGACTGACTGACCTTAATTTCAGTATTTCTTAAAAGTAATGATGGCCACTCGTTTTTCTTTACTTAGCTGCATTTTTCTTGCCATAATACAAATTCTAACAGTCTATTCAGTAGGACTATCAGCTGTGTATCCACCTGACTTCTGCCCAACACAACTCATGGTCCCAACCCCATTTATAAGGCAAGAAATCCCACCTATTAAACCTGACAGGGCACACCTGTGAAGTGAAAACCATTTCAGGTGACTACCTCTTGAAGCTCATCAAGAGAATGCCAAGAGTGTGCAAAGCAGTAATCAAAGCAAAAGGTGGCTACTTTGAAGAACCTAGAATATAAGACATATTTTCAGTTGTATATAATTCCACATATAGTAAATAATTCCACAGGTGTTAATTCATAGTTTTGATGCCTTCAGTGTGAATCTACAATTTTCATAGTCATGAAAATACAGAAATCTCTTTGAATGAGAAGGTGTGTCCAAACTTTTGGTCTGTACTGTACATACATATACATACATATATACACACACACACACACACACACACACATACATACACATACATACATACATGAAACACATAAAAACTTAGTTACTTGTCCTGACGCCACTCTGGAGGGGGCTGGGCCTTGGTCTTCTTCTTTCCCCTCTTGAGGGAGGAGGCGGGGCCAGCTGGGAGCACACAGGAGCACTCTCTAGACTCGTTAGGGTAAAAGTTGCGGTGGTGAGGGGGCCAGGAGAGGCCCGGAGCGCAGGGACGGGAAGCATCTTAATGATGCAGAGTAGGGGGCGGGGCCTCCAGTGCGCTCCGGGCCCCCCTGTGCCGCGGGCCCCGTAGCAGTGGCGTGGTCTGCCTATATGGGCGGTACGCCACTGGATCGGTCGTATCAAACCAGTTTATATGAGGGGATACATTGACCACTGCGAACCAATGGATGTCGTATATCTGGACTTTTCCAAAGCATTTGACACTGTACCACATAAAAGGTTAGTATATAAAATGAGAATGCTTGGACTGGGGGAAAATGTCTGTATGTGGGTAAGTAATTGGTGATAGAAAACAGAGGGTGGTTATTAACGGTACAAACTCAGATTGGGTCACTGTCACTAGTGGGGTACCACAGGGGTCAGTATTGGGCCTTATTCTTTTCAATATATTTATTAATGATCTTATAGAAGGCTTGCACAGAAAAATATAAATTTTTGCAGATGACATTTAACTGTGTAAAGTAATTAACACAGAAGAGGACCGTAAACTGCTACATATGGATCTGGATAGATTGGAAGCTTGGGCAGAGACGTGGCAGATGAGGTTTATCACTGACAAATGTAAGGTTATGCACATAGGAAGGAATAATGCAAGTCACCAGTACTTACTAAATGGTAAAACATTGGGTAACACTGACATGGAAAAGGACCTAGGAATTTTAGTAAACAGCAAACTAAGCTGCAGAAACCAGTGTCAGACAGCTGCTGCCAAGGCCAATAAGATAATGGGTTGCATCAAAAGGGGCATAGATGCCCGTGATGAGAACATAGTCCTGCCACTTTACAAATCACTAGTCAGACCACACATGGAGTGCTGTGTACAGTTCTAGGCTCCTGTGAACATAGCAGACATAGCAGAGCTGGAGAGGGTTCAAAGGAGGGCAACTAAAGTAATAACTGGAATGGGTGGACTACAGTACCCAGAAAGATTATCAAAATTAGGGTTATTTACTTTAGAAAAAAGACGACTAAGGGGAGATCTAATAACTATGCATAAATATATCAGGGGTCAGTACAGAGCTCTCTCCCATGATCTATTTATCCCCAGGACTGTGACTATGACTAGGGGACATCCTCTGTGTCTGGAGGAAAGAAGGTTTGTACACAAACATAGAAGAGGATTCTTTACTGTAAGAGCAGTGAGACTATGGAACTCTCTGCCTGAAGAGGTGGTGATGGTAAGTTCGCTAAAAGAGTTCAAGAGGGGCCTGGATGTATTTCTGGAATGTAATAATATTATAGGTTATAGTTACTAGCGAGGGGTCGTTGATCCGGGGAGTTATTCTGATTGCCTGATTGGAGTCGGGAAGGAATTTTTCCCCTAAAGTGGGGAAAATTGGCTTCTACCTCACAGAGGTTTTTTTTGCATTCTACTGGATCAATTTGCAGGATAACAGGCCGAACTGGATGGACAGATGTCTTTTTTTTGGCCTTATAAACTATGTTACCTTTCATGCTCTCAAAATTCATAGGCATCTGGAGACACCCGGAATTAGAATCTAAACACTTTGTGAAATGGAGGACTCCGGGTATTAAGTATGCAAAGGATGTGTGGAATATGCAAGAAAAGCATTATTATTCTTTCACTGAACTTAAGGAACTACATCAACTAAGGAATGAACACTTGTTGGCATACCTCCAACTCAAGGGGTTCCTCAGAAACAGAGTTCTAAATTTCACTAAGGAATTAATTTCCAATAATTTTGATCATTTGCTCGGTCAGGGACATAGGAAACTGACACCAAGAGACACCAAGCAGAAAAATACTGCAGAAAAGCTCCTCTCCCAATAGAAAAAGGAGTTCCCCTCCATGGACACAAAAAAGTGATTCTGCAGGGCTGGGACAGGACAAGAAAGGTAATGAGGGGTGGAGGGAAACACATTTTCGGATGATCCACAAGGCCATATCCATATATATTCCAGTATACTTTCCACATTCAATCCCAGATCAGATTGACTAACTGCCCAAAGTGCCACCTCGGAGGCTCTGATCTGTACCATGGGGTATGGTCTTGCCTAGCATCGAAGAAATTTTGGAAATTAATCAGGTCTCAAATTAAACATCATCTGAGACTATTGATTCCACTGACTCCTGAACTTATTCTGTTCCATGTTCCTCCTGAGGGGAAGAAATTACCCCCAATAATCCATATCTTACTTCTAGCGGCTAAACAATGCCTCTTCGGAGATTGGCTACAACCCAGTGTCCTATCAGGGACAGATGTTTTCTGCCAAATTAAAATATGCTTTAATATGGAAAGAGTAGAGGCAGAACAGTACAAGGGAAGGTATGTTAAGATATTTTTTGGGAGATGGAAGGTCTTTGTCAATGCGGTGTTCTCGGATGCCGAATTCAAAGAGCTGATGAAACCATTTGTGTCTTCTAAATGGTACCTAAAGAGGAAAATTGCAAACATCCTGGGGAGACTTACATAGTTACATAGTCAATACGGTTGAAAAAAGACACATGTCCATCAAGTTCAACCAAGGGTGGGGGTAGGAGTGATAAAGGGGAGGGGGACGGGTAACCGTAAGACATGACTCTACATTTTTTAATATGTGGTGACCTTCTTTTTCTCTAAGAATTTATCTAAGCCTGTTTTGAAGCCCTCAGCTGTCTTTGCTGTGACCAGCTCCTGCAGTAGACTGTTCCACAGATTCACAGTTCTTATAGTAAAGAAGGCTTGTCGCCCCTGGAGTCTGAACCTTTGCTTCTCCAGGCGGAGGCAGTGCCCCCTTGTCTTTTGAGGGGATTTTACCTGGAACAGTTTTTCACCATATTTTTTGTATGGGCCATTTACATACTTATACAGGTTGATCATGTCCCCTCTTATACGTCTCTTCTCAAGACTAAACAAGTTTAACTCCTTCAATCTTTCTTCATAGCTAAGATGCTCTATGCCCCTTATGAGTTTAGTTGCCCGTCTCTGCACCCTTTCCAGCTCCAGGACATCCTTCCTATAAACTGGAGCCCAGAACTGAACAGCATATTCCAGATGAGGCCGTACTAATGCTTTATACAGTGGTAATATGACATCCCTGTCCCGCGAGTCCATGCCTCTTTTAATACATGACAATATTCTGCTGGCCTTAGAAGCAGCCAATTGACATTGCATGCTATTCTGCAGTCTATGGTCTACAAGGACACCCAGATCCTTCTCTACAAGTGACTCTCCCAGTGTTACTCCCCCTAGGACATAGGAGGCATGCAAGTTGTTAGTACCCAGATGCATAACTTTACATTTATCCACATTGAACCTCATCTGCCAAGAGGATGCCCAAACACTCAGTGTGTCCAAGTCAGCTTGTAACTTCTGCACATCTTCCATAGACTGGACTCTACTACAAAGCTTAGTGTCATCTGCAAAAATTGAAACAGTGCTGTTGATTCCTCCCTCTATATCATTAATAAATAAATTAAATAAAAGTGGACCCAGCACTGAACCTTGGGGTACACCACTTATAACTGGGGACCATTCAGAGTAGGAATCATTCACCACCACTCGCTGAGTACGCTCCTTCAGCCAGTTCTCAATCCAGTTACAGAGTAGATTTTCTAATCCAACCGACCTTAATTTACCCGTCAGACGTCTATGAGGGACCGTGTCAAACGCTTTTGCAAAGTCCAAATACACAATATCCACAGCCGCCCCTCTATCCAGACTTCTACTCACTTCTTCATAAAAACCAATCAGGTTAGTCTGACAGCTTCTGTCCTTAGTAAAACCATGCTGGTTATCACTTATAATACTATTATCCAAAACATATTCCTGTATATAGTCCCTTCTTAGACCCTCAAAAAGTTTCCCCACAATGGACGTTAAGCTCACCGGTCTGTAATTCCCCGGGGATGACCTAGAGCCCTTCTTAAAGATGGGCACCATATTTGCTTTACGCCAGTCCCTTGGCACTATGCCAGTCACCAGAGAATCTTTGAATATTATATACAAGGGCAAAGAAATTACTGAACTAAGTTCCTTAAGAACTCTTGGGTGTAACCCATCCGGTCCTGGAGCCTTATTCACGTTTACTTTTTTTAACGTAGCTTTGACCATATCTATATTGAATCAGTTAAGTATATTACATGAAGTATCACCAGCACTTACTCTACCGGCAGCAGCTCCCACCTCTTCATGTGTATATACAGAACTAAAGAACTCATTCAGTAGCTCCGCCTTTTCCTGATCCCCAGTAATAAATTCCCCATCACTATTATTAAGGAGTCCTACATCCTCTGACCTAGGTTTTTTTGCATTTACATATTTGAAGAATTTTTTGGGATTGGTTTTGCTATCCCTGGCCACCAGCCATTCATTTTGAACTTTTGCTGCTTTTATAGTCCTTTTACAATCTTTATTAACCCTTTTGTAGTTATTAAAGGCTATGGCAGACCCCTCTGATTTGTATATTTTAAAAGCCCTTTGTTTTCCGTGTATTGCCCTTTTAACATCCGCATTAAGCCACGCAGGGTTTAAATTTAAGCGTTTGTATTTGTTCCCCCTAGGAATAAATTCTGCAGTATAGTTACCCAGTGTAGATTTGAAGGTCTCCCATTTATCATCTGTGTTACTACTTGACAACAGCTGCTCCCAGTCTATGTCCTGGAGTGCGGCCCATAACCCTGGGAAATTGGCCTTTTTAAAATTAAATGTTTTTGATCTCCCAGCATGTTTATGCTTTTTACACTTTAGGGTAAAAGTAACTATATTGTGGTCACTATTACCAAGGTTTTCCCGAACAATTACCTCCTCAACTATCTCTGCATTGTTAGATATAACCAGATCCAACAGTGCATCACTTCTTGTTGGTTCTTCTATAAACTGACCCAGAAAAGTATCCTGCAATAAGTTAAGAAAATTTCTCTCCTTTGCAGTTGAAGCCGATCCATGACCCCAGTCAATACCAGGGAAGTTAAAATCTCCCATTATCACTACTGTACCCGCCTGGGCAGCCCGCTCTATTTGTCTATGCAGCTGATCCTCTATCTCCTCAGTGATGTTTGGGGGTCTATAAATTACACTAAAAATAATTCTTTCATTGTTAGTCTCCCCTTGTAATTCCACCCACACAGATTCTGCATTCACACAATCATCACCCACTATTGTCTCCTTCATACTCGCTTTTATACTACTTCTGACATACAGACATACTCCTCCTCCTTTCCTATTCTCCCTATCCCTCCGAAACAGAGTATAACCCTGGAGATTGACAGCCCAGTCATGTGAAGAGTCCAGCCATGTCTCAGCAACTCCAACTATATCAATTTCCTCCTCCAGTACCATGACCTCAAGCTCAGCCATTTTGCCTGCTAGACTTCTGGCATTTGTGAACATACAATTTAAATTACCATGTGTTTTTGTACATTTAGATTTAGAAATGTAATTTATTGATGTTTTCTGACTAGACATGTTTTTTCTGCTGATTTGTAACACATGGATCTCCTTATCCACTGCTGATATCATCCCCCCATGGTCCACTTCTCCACCCACCACTCTGTTCTGACCACTCTCTAACCTATCTACCACTGCATGCTTTGCTTTATTTTCTGCTTGTCCTCCCCCCCACATCCCTAGTTTAAGGTGGATTAAGAATAGCAAGGTATATGATTCTGTCTAACAGAGAGATCATTGAGAGGGGGGAGGGGGGAATGTTGGGGGTTTACATGTTGTTATGTTATTATGCTTGATCACATACAATGGACTGAATGTTCAACCTAAGTGAGGACATTGGCCCTGCATCAACAAATGCATCACCATAAAGTGGCCTGGGAGAACAGTGGTGCTAATGTAGTGGTCCAGCCTGCCGAAGCAACTGCTGCATCAGTGGCCTGCACCCCTTTACCACCAGTCAAGGCTCCACCACCTCAGCCAAAGGGACCTGTCTGTCTTTCCCATCATCTACTGGTCCTGATGCTCCTGCTCCTTGTCCTCCTATTCATCATCTGTCATTTCATCAGCAATGGATCACCGAAACGATTGCCAAGAGACAACAGTATGCATGCACTCATCCAATGGTGCAGAAGCTGAATATACTCCTGACCAAGTTGCTGGTGCTGCAGTCCCTCCTTTTCCAAGTGGTGCACTCTGCACCTTTCAGAGAACTGATGGCTTGTGCCGAGCGGAGGTGGAGAGTCCCAAGCCGTCATTTATTTTCCAAAAAGGCAGTACCAGCCCTGCAAAAATATGTAGAACATAAAGTGGGCCAGTCCTTGAGCCAGTCATTGTCTGCCAAAGTGCATGGCATCACCGACATGTGGAGCTGTAACTACGGTCAAGGACAGTATATGTCCTTTACGGTCCAATGGGTAAATGTGGTTCCTGCTCAGCCACACCAGCAACTTGGTGAGGTGATGCTGCTGCTGCTTCCACGTTCTCACTTAGTTGGTCCTATGACAATGTCTGCCTCTGCCTCCTCATCCTCCACTGTGTCCTCAGCCTCCACTGCAGGGACAATTCACAGTGCTCCTCCAGCATAACATGTGCAGGACGGTGCCACGCTGTTCTTCACCTAGTTTGCCTGGGTGAACGGAGTCACAAAGGGGAGGAACTGCTCCGCATCCATCATCAAGAATTCGAATCCTGGATTTCTCCTTGACAACTCAAAATCGGAACCATGGTCACCGACAACGGGAAGAACATGGTGTCGGCGCTGCATCAGGGAAGTCTGAGCTATTCGCCCTGCATGGCGCACGTGTTCAATCTGATTGTAAAGAGGTTATTGAAGTCTTCCACCCATCTGCAAAATATCCTGAAAATGGCCAGGAAACTGTGCTTGCACTTCAGCCACTCTTACACTGCAAAGCACACCCTCCTTGAGCTGCAAAGGCAGAATGGCATTCCCCGACATCGGCTGATATGTGATGTTTCCACCCGTTGGAACTCCACCCTCCATATGTTGGAGCGACTATATGAACAGACAAAGACCATAAACGATTTCTTAATGATACATGCAGACAGAGGTACTCCCCTTCGATGTTAGCCAATGTCTCCTCATGCTGCTGCCAACTCAACACTCTGTGGTCTCTTCATGCTGCTGCCACCTCAAAACTCTGTCACTGGGCCACTCTGTGGTCTCCTCATGCTGCTGCCAACGCAACACTCTGTGGTCTCCTAATGCTGCTGCCACCTCACCACACTGTGTTCTCCTCATGCTGCTGCCACCTTACCACTCTGTGGTCTCCTCATGCTGCTGCCACCTCACCACTCTGTGACTGGGCCACTGTTTTGACGACTCTTGCAATTCCTCATGTGATTCCTACCCTCACTACTCTGTGACTGGGCTACTGTGTTGACGATTCATGAGATTCCTCATTCAATTCCCACCCTGACCATTCTGTGACTGGGCCACTGTGTTGACGACACATACGATTCCTCATGCGTTTGTGTCCCTGCCCAATATCAGACATAATGATTTGTATTGACATGCAATGCAATTGAGTACAGCCAAAGTTAGGCAGGTACACTCAGTATTGTAAATCATTATAATACAGTGAACTCCTGTCACAGGAGCAGAATTCAGGTCGGGAAATCATGCTTCCACGCGCAGTGTGTTTCCTGGAATGAACACACTCGTCTGAAATTGGTGTTATACTTTGTCACACTACAAAAAAGTAACTGGGACTGATCACTACAGCAATAGTTTAATTCTAACAGTTCTATTGGGGCACATTTATTAAGCTTGCTTTTTTTAGAGTAAACAGGCAAATTGGCAACATCAGACTTCAATTTGCGCCTCATTCACAATTCCTTAATAAATCCGTTTTTCTTTTTTGGTTGAAGTCTGACATCTAGTGGTTGTTTTCTTGTAAGACAGGTTCATATTCACAAAGACTGGTCTAATTAGAATGAGCATGAAAATGTGGTGCAAGTGATCTGAAATTAGGCGCATGTCTCCATGAAAGAAGCAAAATGTGGCACTCAAAACAGAGGCAGAAAAGTCAAGACAAAATAGTGCAGGCATCCGTGCTAAAAACAAGGACCATGCTAAAACACTGATGTTTTATCAATGGGGACGTGTGCTATCCATGGAGAACACAGACGTGTAAATGAAGGTTTAGTTTTCAAACTCAAAATAGGTGCAACAGGTGCAAATGCCTCCAAAACAGGCACAAAATCACTTGGTAAATGAGACTTAAAAAATAAGACAGTTGGAAACAGGCTTTTTACTCATGAAAACAGATGCAGACACTATATAAATTAGGCACATTATGTCTAGATAATTATTATAGTAGTTGCAAAGGAATAGGAACAATAGTAGCCCCTGAATTTGGTGTTCAGAAAATGGCAATATAGTGTAATTCCTCTCATAGGCAGATGATTTCTCATATATTACTACTAGAGATGAGCGAATTGAAGCTGACTAAGTGGAATTAGATCTGAATTTCAGAAATTATTCGATTTGCACCGATTCAGAATTTCTTGACGCTTCATGGTAACGAATCTCATTTTTTTTCCTAAAATGGCTGCTGCACGTTAAGACATGGAGCAAGGAATTCTGAGAACGAGGGATCACCCACAATGCCATGCATACAGCCAATCAGAAGCCAGCTAGCCCTATGATGTCACAGCCCTATAAATAGCCTCAGCCATCTTGGATTCTGGCATTCTCCAGTGTACTTAGTGCAGGGAGAGACGTTAGCAGGCACTAGGGAAAGTGGTAGAGAGTGACGTTCAAACTTATATATTGCTCAATAGAAGTGTAGGGAAAGGATAGGGAGGAAAGTATTGAAGCAGAAAAGGGTTCAATGGGGGTGTTTAGAGCCTGGGTAATAGGAACAATCCTATTACACCTTGGTGCACTGACTGGGCTTCAAAATTGCCATGATCAGCCTCTCATTTCAGGTTTGCAATAGATCATACCTCTGTAATTCCAATTACTGGGTTCTTATTAGCCCTTGTGCGCCACAGTCACATGTAGTAAAGCCTTTTTTGGCGTGTATTAGTGGTGAAAAAAGAAAAGGCTGATTAGCCGTTGTATGGTGAAGTGGGAAAATTACAGCCCTTTTTGGCGTGTATTAGTGGCAAAAAAGTTTTATTTGGAGTATAGCGCTGCAGTTGCATATTGTAAAGCCTTTTTTTGGCGTGTATTAGTGGTGGAAAAAAAAAAGGGCTTACTAGCCATTGTGTGGTGAAGTGGGAAAATTATAGCCCTTTTTGGCGTGTTTTAACTTTTTATTTATTTATTTATTTATTTATTTGATCTAACAGTATGTTAGACAGAGAAGTGACAGGTCCTGCACAGGGGAGTGGCAGAGGCCTAAATGTTTCTGGCGAAGGCACAGGTCACAGCAGAGTAAGGGGGCGTGGCAGCAGGGGTCACTTCGAGAGGCCTGAGTTCCCGGTGTCATCCAGCAGTCATGTCTTGACCAGCAACACAGCGGTTCTTGAATGGTTGATTTGGTCTTCGACTTTGTCGTAAATTACATTAGACACCCCCAGCCAAGAGTTGGTGGGTTTGGTCAGACACAACCCTTAGTTGGCATAGCCCAGGAGCAGGACCTGTGCCCTCACCTGTCCTCAACCTGCCTCTGTCCTTTTCTGTTCCCTCAGCCAGAGAAGTACTGTATGCTGTGGGCTCAGCTCCACTATACAGCGAGGATGAGCTACTAGAGGACAGTCAGCATCTACTGGCCAGCCAAGATGTTGAGGAGACATCCGGAGCTTCCTCCGGTAAGCAGACAAGTAGTGATGAAGAGAGTGGTGTGGGAGCTGGTGTTGCTAGTTCCTGACCTAGAGACCGTTGAGGAGGACATCAGTGACGTGCAGACAGTACTCAATGATGATATAGCCGATCGCACTTGGGAGCCGGATGAATTAGGGGCTTCATCATCATTGGAAGAAGAGGGTGGCAGCCCGTGAGGCAGTGGCAAAGCCACTCTAGCGTGGCTGGGAGTCAGCAGGGTGCCAGCAGTGGGAGGTCGGGAGCCAAACGTTCCCGGGGTAGACCACCTGTTTCGTAGGAGCCTACCGGGCTGGAAAGTAGTGGTGCAGGGGCTCATGGAGGCAGCAGCAGTAGCAGTCAGTCAGTGCGGAGTTTTGGGGGTAAAATCACCTACTCGGCTGTGTGGCAGTTTTTTGTTAAGCCGCCGGGTTAGGTGAACATGGCTATTTGTAGAATCTGTGAGCAGAAGTTGAAGCGTGGCCAGGGTGCCAATGTTGGCACCATGGCCCTGCGTCAACATCTGCAGCATCACCATAAAGTGGCCTGGGAGAACTGTGGCTCCAATGTGGTGGTCCAGCCTGCAGCTGCCGCTGCATCGCCCAGTAGCATGCACACGATTTCAGGCAGTCAAAGGCTCCACCACCTTAGACAAAGGGAGCTGTCTGTCCTTCCCATCATCTGCTGGTCCTGATGCTCCTGCTCGTCCTCCTACTCCTCCTCATTCCGTCAGCAATCGATCAGCAAAGCGATTGCCAAGAGACAGCAGTATGCATGCACTCATCCAACGGCGCAGAAGCTGAACGTGCTCCTGGCCAAGTTGCTGGTGCTGCAGTCCCTCCCTTTCCAAGTGGTGGACTCTGCATCTTTCACAGAACTAACGGCTTGTGCTGAGCCAAGTTGGAGAGTTCCAAGCCGTCATTTCTTGGTGAAACAGGCAGTACCAGCCCTGCAAATATGTAGAACAGAAGGTGGGCCAGTCCTTGAGCCTGTCAGTGTCTGCCAAAGTGCACGGCAGCACCGACGTGTGGAACTGTAACTATACTGTCGGGGGCAGTATATGTCCTTTATGGCTCACTGGGTAAATGTGGTTCATGCACAGCCAAACCAGCAACTTGGCCAGGCGACGCCAGGCAACACCTCCATGTTCTCAAGCCGTTTGTCCTTCAACAATGTCCGCCTCTGCCTCCTCATCCTCCACCGTGTCCTCAGCCTCCACTGGAGGGACAATTCACAGTGCCCCACCAGCATAACACATGTGCAGGGCACAGCGGTGTCATGTTGTAGTACACTTTGTTTGCCTGGGCAAACTGAGTCACACAAGGGAGGAACTGCTCTGCGTCCTTCAAGAAATCAAATCCTGGCTTTCTCCTCGACAACTCAACTCAAAATCGGAACCATGGTGACCAACAAGAAGAAGAACATAGTGTCAGCAATGCGTCAAGGAGGTCTGTGCCATGCACCCTGCATGCCGCACGTGTTCAATCTGGTTGTCCTTCAGTTCCTGAAGTCTTCCACCCATCTGCAAGACATCCTAAAATTGGCCAGGAAACTTTGCATGCACTTCAGCCACTCATACATCGCCAAGCACTCCCTCCTTGAGCTACAGTGGAAAAACGACGTTCCCCAACATAGACTGATATGCGATGTTGCCACCTGTTGGCATTCCCCCGTCCATATGTTGGACTGACTGTACGAACAGAGAAAGGCCATAAATGATTTATTGATGCAAATGGACAGAGGTACACCCCTGTGTAACTTTGATGTCAGCCAGTGGCAGCTCATGCGTGACACCTGCCGTTTGCTTGTGCCCTTTGAGGAGGCCACCTTATTTGTCAGTTGCTAGGACTGCGGGATGAACAACATAATTCCATTGATTCATATCCTGGAATAAATGCTGGTAAATCTGGCTGGTGAGGGGACAGGAGACGTGGTGACTCCATCTCACAGCCACATGATCCCTCTGGGGGCTTAACTGGAGGAGAAAGACATTGGAGCACAAGCATCTGTAGCAAAATGGGTGGTTTTTCTACACAGGTAACAGTAGAGGAGCAGCAGGAGCAGCCAGAGGAGCTACAGGGTGATGAGAAAGATGAGGCAGAGGACCCAGACACACCGTGGCAGTATGCAGTGGAGATGGAGGTAGGGAGTCCCTCCGAGTCACTTGCGCAAATGGCCCGATGCATGCTCACTTGCTTGCGTAGTGAAAGACGAATTGTCACCGTTCGGCAGAGGGATGACTACTGGCTCTCCACCATGTTAGACCCTTGCTACTTTTGGAGATACAACAACTTAGAGATTAGTCTATTGCTGGAGTGACTTCTGCCTGATTGACTGCAGTTTATTGTTATGACACTAGATGTTGCTGTTACTAATGCTCACTTGTAGTCTCTCTGTGCATTTCTATGATGTGTTGTATTTCCTGTACATTGAGGTAAACTCAGATTTTTTTTCCCTGTCTGTGCCATTCACCATGTAAGGTGACCTTCAGTTATTGCATGCATGATCCAATAAACCCAGTTCCTGTTACTCCACAATGTCTAATCTAAACTGACTCGTCTGCACCCAGCAACCTTACTCTGCAACAGCTACCGGTCCAAAATGGGGGCCTTTTTTACACCCGCCAAGAGGATGGACAAACTGAACTACTATAGAGACATCCTATGTAGTCAGTTGGCTGCTGCCTATCTGCACCATCGTCCATCCTCTCGCAGGTCTGACCGGGGGGGCCCTCTGCGCTCACGTTTCACTGCCATGACTGCTTAGGGGGGTGGGGGGGGTGACAGGAGTAGTAGCAGCTCCATCAGCTGAGTCTAGAGTCGCTGATGAGCAGCTTTCATCACCACATAGTGAAGAAACTACTCACCAGCAGCTAGACATAGAGGAGAACCTGAACCAGCAGGTGGTGGCATACTTGGAGTGCACCCTGCCATCCGTCATTTGGGCAGCCAAACTGGATTTGTGGCCACAACTGGCTGAGTTTGCCCTGGAAAAGCTGTCCTGCCCGGCCCTGCCCGTAGTGTGGCATCAGTGCGCGTGTTTAGTGTGGTGGGGGCCATAGTTACCACAATGAGAACTTGCCTGTCCACCCAAAATGTGGAGAGACTGACCTTTGTCAAGATGAATCAGGCATGGATCAGCCAGGATTTCCACCCACCAATGCCTGATGCATCAGATTAGAACTTCCATGCTGCCTCACCCTGGCCTTGACAAAAGAGACCGGTTTCTTCTAGCTACCTGCCTCAACCACTATTCTGATGCTGCCACCCACCTGATGCCACTCATTTGATGTCAAGTGCTCCTTCTTGCACCCATCATCGTCAGTGGGTACTGTTACTGCCACCCACCTCCCCACTATGTCACCAGGCCACTCTGTGGTCTCCTGATGCTGCTGCCACTGTCACCTCCACACTGTTGTTGTGCCACCTCAACACTATCATTGTAGTGGCCTCTGCACTCTGTGGCCTCCTGATGATGCTACTGCCGCCACCTTCACACTCATTGTGCCACTCTGTGGCCTCCTGATGCTGCTACTGTCGCCACCTCCACACCCTCATTGTGCCACTCTGTGACCTGATGCTGCTACTGCTGCTGCCAACTCCACATTATGTCACCTTGCCACTCTGTCAGACCTTCTGCAGTCACAGGCAGGTCAAAGTTGGCAACAATCGACACTTGTTCTACATCAATTCCTTGAGCACAAACATTAATGTGTTGTTTGAAATTCAGTATCCGATGTATTTTTATGGAATAGTTTCTTAGAAACCAGCTTTCGTGCAAAGAGATGAAGATCTTTAAGGCCCCTTTCACACGGGCGATGTTTCCGCACTGGTGATGCGAACGCATTGCACCCGCACTGAATCCTGACCCATTCATTTCAATGGGGCTTTTCACATGGGAAATTTTTTTTCACGCCTGAGTTCGCCGTTGCGTGCAAATCGCAGCATGTTCTATATTCTGCGTTTTGTACGCAGCCCTGGCCCCATTGAAGTGAATGGGGCTGCGTGAAAATTGCATTGCATCTGCACACAAGTGCGGGTGTAATGCATTTTTAACGCATGGTTGCTTAGAGATGTTGTTTGTAAACATTCAGTTTTTTATCACGCACGTGCGAAATGCATCCATACGCTTCGCACCCGCGAGGAAAAAACTGAACGAACGTACGCAATCGCAGTCAAAACTGACTGCGATTGCGTGCGAATTAGTGCGGATGCGTGCCGATTTTCCGGAACGCCTCCGGACTGAATCCGCGACGCTCGTGTGAAAGGGGCCTAATAGACATGAAGTGATTAAAGTTACTGGAAGGAACAAAGGGGAGATCTAAACTCAAAACCTCAGTTTAAGACGGAGTCAAAACATGATTAGATAAATGATTTGCCTTCAGAGTATTTGATGCCTCAGTGGGTTGTCTCATGTAAGGTGTGTGTGGTACATATTAGTTTTTTCTTTTTTCCCACGAGGGTTCAGAGGAGGGAAACTAAAGTAATAACTGGAATGGGTGGATTACAGTACCCAGAAAGATTATCAAAATTAGGGTTATTCACTTTAGAAAAAAGACGACTGAGGGGAGATCTAATAACTATGTATAAATATATCAGAGGTCAGTACAGAGCTCTCTCCCATGATCTTTTTATCCCCAGGACTGTGATTGTGACGAGGGGACATCCTCTGCGTCTGGAGGAAAGAAGGTTTGCACACAAATATAGAAGAGGATTCTTTATGGTAAGAGCAGTGAGACTATGGAACTCTCTGCCTGAGGAGGTGGTGATGGTAAGTTCACTAAAAGAGTTCAAGAGGGGCCTGGATGTATTTCTGGAGTGTAATAATATTACAGGTCATAGTTACTAGCGAGGGGTCGTTGATCCAGGGAGTTATTCTGATTGCCTGATTGGAGTCGGGAAGGATTTTTTTTCCCCCTAAAGTGGGGAAAATTGGCTTCTACCTCTCAGGGGTTTTTTGCCTTCCTCTGGTCACACAACCACAAAATCTAAAGGCTGAAATGACTGTGATCGGCGTTATTGCAGGTCACAGACATTGGCTGTGGGCCTCTGCTGTTTGAGACAGCAGGGACCCACCGGCTGTGGTGCCCACTGCATGTTAGAGAAAGCACAGGTGCTGGCAGTAGCACAACTGTGTTTTTGTGGCTTTCCCTACTGCAAGCACCAATGCTTTCTCAAACAGCTGATCAGCGCGGGTGCCAGATGTCGGACCCCCTGATCAGATACTGATGATCTGTCCAGAGTATAGGTCATCAGTAAAATTATCTCCGAAAACCTCTTTAAGTGGGTGCTCTTTGGCAATTTTAAGTGAGTGTTCTTGGGCACTATTAAAAGGGTTATCCAACCCCTATAATGACCCCTCCCCCAATGCCCGGGCCCCTCCTATACATTATACTTACCTGCCACCCACGTCGCTCTGGATCCCTGCATGGCTACCGCTGTATAGCGGATGATGCTAGGGAGCTTGTCCTTATTACAGCCTGCTATTGGCTGCTCTCCCTCCATCGCCCGATGTTTTGATCTGCGCGATGGGGAGATGCATCGGCGGCCGTGTGGGGATCAGGAGCGACGCGGGTGTTAGGAAGCGAGGTAAGGATAATCTATATGAGGGCCTGGGCATTGGGGGGGGGTCATTATAGGGCTTGGATAACCCCCTTAAGTGGGTGCTCTATGGCATTATTAATTGGGTTCTCTATGGCACTATTAAATGTGTACTCTACAGCAATATTTTTTGGGTAATGTATGGCAGTATTTTCCCAGCCTCTAATGGCCGAACACAGAAAGCAGGAGATTTTATTCCCCTGTCAAGGGTTTCTAGCGCCAGTCAGAGGGAGAAAATGTAGTGATGTAGTGCATATTAAAGAGCTACCACTATGAAGAACCAACCCCCAACTGTTCTCCAAACTAGTGAGGCCATGCAGCTAGATGAGTAACTGAGCTAAATGTGGTACACTCAACACCCACTGGTGTGGCTGGTTTCATGATAAAGTGCATTCCTTAACTAAACTGAATATCAGTTAAGGGTGGCCACATTTGTATTGGTCTTAGCTACCGTTCTCCATGGCTCCAAGGGGCAACATTATTACTGAGGACAAAGAGGATTAAATTGTGGACTGAATGGCTTACTCCTCCTCTCAGTCAAAGTAGGATGATATGGAGGTCACCTCTGAGTCTAAGTTACCAAACCCCATTTTGAATTCCTAATTTTAAATATTTTTAAAGATACAGAAATGAATACCAAATTAATTCACTGAATGCTCATGCGACTTCGGGTAAAACAAAAACATTTTAATGCTGTATAGAGATAGCATAAAAATCGAAGTGCCTGATCAAATCGACTTCGTATTGATGATCCAAAGCTTGATTCGCTCAAGACTAGCAGTGGCATTTGTAACCACAGTGGTAGCAGTAGGGACAGTAGTACAACAGTGGCACTAGGGGCAAATATAGAGCGGGAAATCGGGAGGAGGGCCAAGGAGCCAACAATGATATATCATAGTCTGATAAAAGTGGCTTAGAGGTTGAGGATGACAATGATTGTGTGTTGGACAGAAACTAGGAACCAGATCTGGGTGCAGAGGAAGATTTAACATCAGAGGAGGGTGGTGGCAATGCAGAGCTGAAGCAATATACTACCAGGGCCAGATCTGCTTCTATTACAGTCAGATCGAGAGCTGGTGATACTGCTGATAATGTAGGCCCAGGCTCAAAACATGCTGGACCAAGCCAAGCTTGGCTACCGCTAGCATCTCCTGTCTGGCACTTTTTCTCCACAGTGCCAAAAGACAAATGCAGCGCATGATTAAAATAAGCCATAGGCATTCAAACACAAATGTAGGAAATGCGGCTCTATTGAACCACCTGGAGCTAGATGACAGTTACAGCAACATAGAAGTGGGCACCAAGAGTGTCCTCCTTCTTCCAGTCTCCTTTATGAAACCAGGCTGCATACAAGTGCAGTACAGTGTCCTTGTCATTGTCATCACTTAATGCTTCTCCAGCTCAGATTATTCCTTCTCCTACTCTGCTCCGTCAGCCATCGATAACAGAATGTGAGGAAACAATTTTACACACCTAGCAATCTGCTGGCGTGCAAGCTTAACCCCCACCTGATCAAGTTGCTGGTGGTGCAGTCGCTGCTGTATCACCAGTAAAGTCTGCTGCCTTAAGGGAGCTGATAGCGTGTGCTCAACCTTGCCGGAAGATACCTAGCTGCACTGTCGTGTGGCGGAGAACTTGTGTTGCTCCTTGCAATTTTTGCTGCCCGGCAAGGTGCACACCATGTTGGACACCTGAAGCAGCTGTTAAGGGGAGGGACAGTACATATCTTTCATGGCCCACTGGGTGAATGTTCTTTGTGTCAGCGGTGAGGTAGCACCGCTGATAGAAGTCCAGGTTCTCTTGAGACTTACACGTTGCAATTTTTTGCTGTGCGACAAGGTGCACGCCACAGTGGACACCTGGAGCATCTGTTACTGGGAGAAACAGTACATGTCTTTCACGACCCACTGGGTCAATGTTCTTGTGGCAGCGGTGAGGTAGCACCGCTGCTAGAAGTCTAGGGCCCTGATTTATCATACCTTCACTCCAGAATTCTGTCATGAAAAAGTCGCAAAATATAACCTTTGCAACTTTTTTTGCACTCGCTTGCACAAAATGTAAGCGATTGCGCAAAAAATTGCGACTTTTTACACTCACGCGCAAAATTTTGAGACTTTCTGCATTTTTACACCACTGACTCCAGTTTTATAAAATGGGAGGGAAAGTGGGTGTGGATAGCTATGTTAATAAGTTTCACTCCAGATTTATCATTGCAACTTTTTTTTAAAAAGTCGCCAATAAGTCGCAGGCGGGTGGAGTAGGAAAAGTGGAGTAGCTTCTCTAGACGGAAGTGTTAGGTTTAAGTACAAGCCAAATTTATCCAACCTGTGACATTTGATAAATGTTGTTGCATAAAGTACTCCAACACAGACTCAAGCAAAACTGACTTCAAATATTCTCCCCATGATAAATTCCCACCTAGGTCCTTTGACACCTCCACGTTTTTGTCAGAATGGTTCCCACACCAGGTGCTTCTCCACCTCCCCCACATACTTCTCCATGGAAATCCACCCATCCCCAAAAGAAGCAGAGTAGAGTGTCACTCCCCTTCCCCCTTTCCCCTATCACAAGTGTAAAGTGAAGCATTGGTTTGAAGCATTAGAGCTGATCAGCCTGGTTGACAGTAGCCATTTCAACCTTTGTTATGCGGCAAGGAACTCCTTGTAGAGATACACCCATTGATCCATGACATTCCATGCTAGAGCATCTGTACTAGCAAGGTAAAGCCTTGAATGATTTGGTTATGACCAGACCATCTCAGCAGGGAGTATGTGTTGTGTCAAGGTCAGACACTAGCAGCTCATCAGAGATGCCTGTTGTAGGGACACCTCCAGGAAAAACAATACCCCTGATATTTATCTTAGAGCAGACACTCATGCTGATGCAACAGGGGATGGCGGAAAACCAGCTTTCACATCTTGCTTGCCACCCTGTAGCTGTTGGGGACCCACAAGGTCTCATGAAGGAGGATTAGGAGCTCCCACTGGAGGAGGAATTGTGGTGGAGGAACACGAGGTTGACCGTCACAGTGAGGGGAGAAGCTGGAATGAATGGAGTCCTCGGGCACGTTGGTGAGCATGACAAGCCCTCTGCTTGCTTGCTTGCTTACGTAATCACAGACATATCCCCACCATCAAGCAATCTGATGATTACTGGATAGAAATTCTTTTAGACCCTCGATATCAAAACAAAATGGGGGAATGTCTCCTGTTGCTGAAAGGGAGGCCAAATTACTTTATTACCAGGATAAACTGTGTACACCTGCCACCCGTGTGTCTGACCAGGAACCCCTCCCTGAACCCCTCCGAGTCACACACCACTCCCACTGTCTCTGCTACTTCAAGCAGAAGAAGCCACAGCAGGAGTATCATCAGCATTATGGAGCAGATCTTTTTTAAATTTGTCACACCAGGTGTTCTCAAATCGGTAAACGGGGGCGTACTGCCCAAACAGCCAGGTTCATTTCTACCTGGCTTGTGGCCTTTCTCCAGCACATGTTGTATTCCCTGATACCTTTGACTTCTGGGCAGGCAGATTGGAACAGTGGCTGGAACTGGCCTAGTCTGCTCTCTCTGTACTTTCTTTTCCTGCCTCCAGTGTCATCTCTGAGAGGATTTTCAGCGCTGCAGGTGGCATCATTATACCCAAACTGACAAAGTTGCCCTCCACCACTTTATAAAACATCACTTTTGTCAAGCATGAATGAAGCATGGACCCATGAGGATTTTCACACACCTCTGTTTGAGACCATTAAATAGATCTGCCATTGCTGACTGTGGATATTTATCACTGGCACCATCCTGCCGCTGCTGCTGTCTCCCTGCCCACCAACATGTTCTGTACCATATGGCTGCTGCCACCACTGCCACAGCTGCTACTCCTCGCTGCTAATCCCCCTACTGACACACCTATTAACCCTACATGGCAGCCATCACTATGACTCCACTACTCCAGCTCAGCTATACACAAATCTACTGCCTTGTCTGTCACCTGTTGTGTTGCTACTAGTGTTGGGCGAGCATGCTCATCCGAACACTAATTTCACTCGAGTGCGATGCTTGAGTCTCCTCCCCGCACGTTTGTTGGCTGATACACAGCCAATAAATGTGCGGGGTAGGCCTGGCATACACTGTAATGCCCTAGCCATGTTTGCTACTGGCATTACAGTGATTGGCTGGCCGCAACGTGTCATCGGGTTCTATATAGCACCTGGTGACTCATGGTTCGGCACAGTCTAAGTCAGGGAGAGCTGCAGGAGAAGGGACAGATAGTGTTAGGCAGTGTTTAGAGGATTTAGAGACCCAACGTCCTTTTAAGGACTACTGTTTTACCTGGCTGCAATATATATTATTAGTACAACCTGCGCTAAATTGAGCCTAATTGTTTGGCCGCTGGTGTCAGTGACACAACCTGCGCTACATCTCTTGTGTTACATTTGCGCATCCTAAATATTTGTAACATTGAGTGTAATTTTTTCGCCGCTGCTGACAGTGACATTACCTGTGCTACATCCCCTGTATAACATTTGCGTATCCTAAATGTATGTGAGATTGAGTGTCATTTATTTGCACATACACTTACAAAACCTGCTCTACTGTACGTGTGACATACTTGGAAGCATATATACCATTTAATATATGAGCAGTAAGGGACGGGGAAGTGGCCATGCTTCTGATGGTGGCCCTGGGTGCGGTGAAACTGTACCTGCTGCCAGAGCACAAGAAACATACTCATCCACGATACCTAGCTTCATGTCCCAGTTTGTAGGGCAGTGCAGGACAACACACTTGAAGCCATAGCAGTGCAACCAGTCTCTGTAGCCAAGAGTCTGGTCAACAGAATCCTCACCCTGATCCTCCTTCCTCCCACCATGGAGAGTCTTGGCAAATAAGTGATCCCACACTCTATTATTATAGAGGAGCTCTTTTCATCACCATTCATTGATTTGGGCCTCTCCCCAAGCCCGCTTGAAGAGGGACATGAGGAGATCTTGTGCACTGATTCCCAAACTCTTGAGCATCCCCTGTCAGAAGAAAATGATGGTGGGGAATGGCAATTAGTGTGTCAAGAGGCTGATGATGAGGAAGAGACACAGTTGTCAAGAAGTGAGGTTTTTGTTAAGTCAACAAGTCAGGAGGAGGACCACTGTGAGGAAGTGGAAGAGGAGGTGGTGGACGGTGGAAAGGTGGCAGGTGGCAGCAGTACAACAGGCTGGAAGAGGCAGTGGGGTGGCAAAAGGGAGAAGGCAGGCCACACCAAACAGGCCCTCAACTGTTCCCCGGAGCACCCCCTTGCAGCAATCTCCCTGGCCAAGGGGTAGGTGTTCCGCAGTCTGGCGCTTTTTTGAAGAAAGTGCGGACAATAAAAGAATTGCTATTTGCAATCTGTGCCATACCAAAATGAGCAGCAACCTGACCACCACCAGCATGCTCGGCCACATGGCATCAAAGTGCAGTGTCCCACATATATAGTGTGAAAGGGACACAGCAAATTATCTATAACTGTGTATTTATTATAGCTATGTCACTGTAATTATTATCTTGTCATTATTTGCTGCAAGGAAAACCTATCTAAGCTGAGTACACCATTACACCATTCCAACATTAGGTGGTGCTGTTTCCTTATATATATATATAACCATGTAACTGGTTAAGACCAGAGAAGAAGCGTAGACCAGACCAGACAGAGAGAAACATCTTAAAGGGTTTCTGTCACCAGTTTTTTCGGTATGAATCAGGCTGACATTAGAGATGTGCTAATGTCACCTGATTCCAAATATATATCTGTTTTATTTACTGGTGCCCCCATTTTTATATAAAATGGACTTTTATTTTATGCTAATAAGGCCTCTAGGTGCAAGGGGCGTTACCCCTGCTCCTAGAGGCTCTGTTGATTGACAGGACCAGGCAGAGAAGAAACACTCCATTCACCATAGCTTGCAAGGACCTTCAATGATGTCATGACCATGTGATCAGTCACATGGTTTAGGAGGAGACAGGCTGTTTGTGTGATCCTAACCATGTGACTGGTGACAGAAACCCTTTAAGTCAAGTGCAGGAGGAGAAACTGGAGTTGTTATCCAACCTGAGGCTGCCAATTTATCTGACCCTGGCCAAGTCAGGTTGCCTTTGGCACTCACCATACCAAGCCACTAGGAACCCAGCTGTAAATGGATAGAAGGAAGACCAGCTTAGGTAATAGCTGAATTTATGCTTTATGGACTTTAGCTGGCACCTGAAGATTGAAGATTTAGCTTCCGGCATCAGAACACAATTGAAAGACTATAAATGCGTGCCCTCCGGGAAGAGTGGATTGCTTTCTGCATATTTAAGGCACCCGTGAAACAGTGGTTCAGAAGTATTAATGCCTGCCCTGTGAGGTTGCTCATATGAAAGATTGAAACTATATTTTACTATCCTAAGCTAGGCCTAGATCAGGTGGATTATCATCATAAGTGGATTATCATCGTAAATGGATTATAATACATGAATTACTCTCAACATAAGATCAATATTATCGCTCTACCTACATCAACTAGTAACCAGCCTAAGGAGGATTTTTCCTGCAGCATTCTCATTCTATATCAAGTGGATTATTTATAACCTATATGAGACCCTTTGCAAGACAAAGAGTAAAAAGTTTATTGTTCATACAAGCTGCTTCCTCCTCATTACTACTACTAAGGGTGTGTCTACCTTAAGACACTGGCCTCATGACAAACCAGGACCCAGCCGAACACTGACACTGCCAAAATTACCACCAAGGGCACCTTGTCTCACCATCCGGCGGAGTCCTGTGTACAGAGTGTGCCCTGAGGGAAGTCGTGTCCACCCTCCACGCAACTGCACACCAGTCCAGGGGGCAGTCAGCAGAACAGTGAGTAAAACCATCGGCAACACCACACTGTGACATATCCCTTAAGCTCATGTTTTCCCCCCTGCGGTACCAGTCCTCTGCAGAAAATTGGCGTCACAAACAGGATTCAAACCATACGCCATATGCGAACAGGATTCAAATCTGCTGCGCCTTATGTGAATAAGCCCCTTCTTGCTAACAAGAACTGTGTCTTAACTGAATGTTTATTTTTGCTAAAAATGCTTGAGGATACTGTGCCAAGCTTATACCGCATGTTTGCTGTGTTGGACATTGAAGAAGCTGAATTTTTGTGTTAATACCACTGTTTGCTGTCAGTGAATGGACTGTATATTGCATCCAAAATGGCGCCCGAACGCCTTCACAGTTAATTTTTGCTGCGCCATCATCACCCCAGAAGCAGGAAAGTCAAGTCACCGCCCATCTGAGAAGCGGGAAAATATTGTTTACTGCGCCATCAGAGACTTTACAGTATGTTGGCGATTGCAAATACTGCCCCTTGTGTTGAGGGAAATGACTGCACCGCCCCCCTCATGCAAGTGAACCTAGAGCAGAGAGGAGAATGAGGCAGCTATGTAGCTCAGTGTTGTGAAGTAACTTGTCCTCCTGTGTGATTAGGATAGGTTTTGTGTGAACTAATAGGACGGCGGCCATTTTTTTTCTTCTAATGATTGCTCCCCAGACAAAACGAGCCATTATAACTAATGAAATGTATTTGTGAATGTATTTATTATAAAATAATATTTAAGTATTTTAATTTTCTTAATTCCCGGAGAACCCCTTTAAGGAGGAGTTCTGTGCCTGTATGCTGAGAGAGCAAGATGTGCCTGTGAGCTGCTCCGACTGTGATTCCTATATGGCTGATTCACCACGTTTTGAGGGAGAAGAATATACCTCCCCTGAGATGGAATCTGGACGGTCTCGAGGATTTTACCGTATCCAGAGGCGGCAGCAGAGGAGAGCTGGACCTGCTGTAGAACCGCGATGCTACGCTAGCCCTCGCCTGTTGGATGTTTTGAAGGCTGTGGTCGCGCAAGGCGACACCCCTGATCAGACTGTACCAGACCCTGGAATAGAAGCCGGAAAACTGATCCCTGTTGGGCTGACCGCCATCTTGGAAGATGGGATGGCTCCTGAATCCTCCGATGTGACGATGGAGGAAGCCACCACTGAGCCCCTACAATGCCGGATTGTGGACCCTCGTGAATTGGAGGAGCGAGATGACCCATATTCGGATGCCATGAATGCGGACATCCTAAGGCATGCTTCCTATTGGCCCCGAGTGACACCTCCAATACCTGAAGAGGTTCTGACTGCATGGGAGTCTTACTTGGCTGCCCAAACTGAACCACAGGAAACGCAGGACCCGTTGGTGTCCTCGTCTGGACTTGAGGGCACCATCAGGAGGAAACCCAGTCGGGATGAGAATACCTGTAAGTAGGCTGGCTAGCCACTACAGAAAATGACTATGTGGAGTAAAAAAAACTCCTATATTTAGTGGGACTCCTCCATTGTTTGTGTTGTGGCAGTTCCCCACACCACCTAGGAGCCCATATTCTATTCTGCCTCATGTTTTTTCCTTTAAAAAGACACCTATTATAGGCTTAGTAAGCCATATCCCAGTTGCGCCCTTTTTGCGCATTTTATTCCCTTTTTACCCCCTTTTCAGGTTATTTAAAGGAACAATGACTATGTTTTATTGCAACGTTTAAGTGACATGCCCAGAAGGACATTTTTCTGAGTGTTTTATCCAAATCATGCCAGTTTGCCTTGTCTTGTAAAGAACTTTGACATGGACTATGTTTCCCCCTATTATGTGAACTATGCCCAATTTGTCACCGGCAAGTAAAGAAGTCACATCGCTCCTTTTCATTATTGCTGCTATTTTATAATGTATATTTTATACTGCATTTTACACTTAATGTCATTTTATAATGCTAAGTCAATTGACCCCATGTGTATGGGGTTTGTTCACCTGTTTTACAGGTGATGCTTCGCCATGTCAACAATAAGCAGAGGGCGGCTTAATTTAAAGAAGTGGGGTATGCAGTGTCCCACATATATAGTGTGAAAGGGACACAGCAAATTGTCTATAACTGTGTATTTATAATAGCCATATCACTGTAATTATTATCTTGTCATTATTTGCTGCAAGGAAAACCTATCTAGGCTGAGTACACCATTACACCATTCCAACACTAGGTGGTGCTGTTTCCTTACATATATAACCATGTAACTGGTTAAGACCAGAGAGGAAGTGTAGACCAGACAGAGAAGCATCTTAAGTCAAGTGCAGGAGGAGAAACTGGAGTTATGCCCACTTCGTGCCCTCCGGGAAGAGTGGACTGCTTTCTGCATATTTAAGGCACCCATGAGTGGTTCAGAAGTAGTAATGCCTGCCCTGTGAGGTTGCTCATATGAAAGATTAAAACTATATTTTACTATCCTAAACTAGGCCTAGATCAGGTGGATTATCATCATAAGTGGATTATCATCGTAAATGGATTATAATACGTGAATTACTCTCAACATAAGATCAATATTATCGCTCTAAATACATCAACTAGTAACCAGCCTAAGGAGGATTTTTCCTGCAGCATTCACATTCTATATCAAGTGGATTATTTATAACCTGTATGAGACCCTTTGCGAGACAAAGAGTAAAAAGTTTATTGTTCATACAAGCTGCTTCCTCCTCATTACTACTACTAAGGGTGTGTCTACCTTAAGACACTGGCCTCATGACAAACCAGGACCCAGCCGACTGACACTGCCAAAATTACCACCAAGGGCACCTCGTCTCACCATCCGGCAGAGTCCTGCGTACAGAGTGTGCCCCGAGGGAAGTCGTGTCCACCCTCCACGCAACTGCACACCGGTCCAGGGGGCAGTCAGCAGAACCATGAGTAAAACCATCGGCAACACCACACTGTGACATATCCCTTAAGCTCACGTGTTCCCACCCTGCGGTACCAGTCCGCTGCAAAAGCACCTTAATAGGTGGGCCGAACGACTGGGTCCACAATCAGTGTCTGTGGCTGACACCACTGCCTCCTCTTCCCCTGTGTTACGTGTTGGCCAATCCCCTGTCCATGACGCAGGCACAAAGGTCTCCCGCCCTGCATATGGACCTCTACAAGCACCATCGGCAAGCACATCCACTTCTGTGTCCCACCGCAGCGTACAGATGTACAACGAAAGCGCAACTACCCAGCCACCCACCCACAGGCCATAGCACTAAATGCGCACCTTTCCAAATTGCTGGCCCTGGAAATGTTGCCGTTTAGGCTTGTGGACACTGAAGCTTTCCGCAGCATGATGGCAGCAGCCGTCCCTCGTTACTCAGTCCACAGCCACAACTATTTTTCCCGGTGTGCCGTCTCTGCCTTGCACCAGCATGTGTCCCATAACATCACCCGTGCCCTGACCAACGCAGTTACTGGGAAGGTCCACTTAACGACTGACACATGGACAAGTGCTTTTGGCCAGGGATGCTACATTTACCTGATAGCACACTGGGTGAACGAGGCCGGGAGCGAGTTGTACCCTGGGATGGCACAGGTGATACCGACACCAAGGATTGCAGGCCCTACTTCCATCAGGATTTCCGTTGCAACCACTCCTTCTCCTCCCCCACCTCTTCCTCCACTTCCACCTTTGAATTGTCATCTTGCAGCACCAGTTAGCCATCAGTCTGCTTGAAGCAGTGTAGCATTGCAATGGGGAAGCGGCAACAGGCCGTGCTTAAACAAATTTGTTTAGGTGACAAACAGCACACCACCGCAGAGCTGTGGCAGAGTATAAGGGACCAGACTGAGCTGTGGCTCTCGCCACTCAACATACAACCAGGTATGGTTGTGTCTGATAATGGCCTTAACTTGGTGGCGGCTTTGTAGCTCGGCAAGCTCACACACACACATACCATGCCGGGCCCACGTCTTCAACTTAGTGGTTCAACGGTTTCTCAAAACCTACCCCAATTTGCCTGAGCTACTGGTGAAGGTGCGACGCGTGTGTGCCCATTTCCGAAAGTCATCTATGGTCTGGCAACGCTGCAGCAGCGCTTGCGATTGCCAGCTCACCGACTGTTATGAAATGTGAGCACGCGCTGGAACTTCCCGTTCCACATGTTGGCCAGGCTTTGTGAGTAGCAGAGGGCAGTAGTGGAATACCAGAATACCAGCTACAACATGGCCACTGCCTTTCCAGTCAGCCTGCTCTCTTCACAAGCAATGAGTGGGCTTGGATGTCTGAAATCTGTGAGGTTTTACGCAACTTTGAGGAATCAACACAGATGATGAGCGGCGATGCCGCTATTATCAGCATAACCATTTAGTCTCTGTGTCTACTGAAACGCTTGCGTCTCACAATTAAGGCGGATGCTTTGCATGTGGAAGAGGTGGAGATGGGGGAAGACAGTACACAGGGGGATAGCCACACCACCCTTAGTTCGTCTTCTCAGCGCGAATTGAATGATGATGAGGAGGAGGAGGAGAAGGTTTCCTCCACTACAGAGGGTAGAACCCATAGCAGATTTATTCCATCTGTTCAGGATGGATGGGCCGAAGAGGAGGAAGAGGATGAGATTGAGAGTCATCCACCTGATGAGGACAGCGAAGTCTTGTCTGTTGGGACTCGCTACACTGGCTTGCATTTTGGCCAAAACAGGTTACTGGTTGTTCACCCTTCTCAACCCCCTCTACAAAGAGAACTTCTCATCTCTCATTCCTGTGGTGGAGAGGACTAGTAAAATGGTGCAATACCAGAAGGTCCTTGTGGAAAAATTGCTCCATAAATTTCCAGCTGACGAAGCTGGCGGCAGAGGACGTAGTTCCTTGGGCCCCCGAGGAGGGGAGAAGAGGGGAACACACAGCAGTTCCAACAGAGGCAGGGCAACACTCTTCAAGGCCTGGGATAGTTTAATGACACCCTGCCAGCACCCTCACCCTGATGCACTGCCTAGTCTCATAAGGAGGAAAAAGTTTTGGAAGGTGGTGAAGGAGTACGTAGCTGACCGTGTCAGCGTCCTCAGTGATCCCTCTGTGCCTTACAACTACAACCCCCGTCCACCACAAAAAAAGGTATATGGTTCAATCTCCCTTTTCTAGTCCTCCTCCTCCTTCATATCAACATGCTTATTAGGCTGCCCTCACTGCTAATGTTTTAGAGGATCAGCTCAGCAGCAGACCCTCAATACCAGGGGTGGGATTAAAATTTTTAACAACAGGTTCCCTACTCAACGGCAGACACGCGGCGTCACGACACATGTTTATATATACATGCACTATATACATGGTACACACGCATAAATACACCATATACATGGTACACATACATATACATACACCATATATACACATATCACAAAACTTTTAAAAAGCCTAAGGAGCTAAACTACCAGCGCTGCGAGTTTTTGTAAAGCGCAGTATATAAATTACACATAGGCTACACTTACAGTAGATTTACCTGCTCCATAAACATTTTATACACATTTGTACCTAGCACTACAGACATATTTGCATACACATTATATTCAGTGCTATCCAGCATACAGTGCCACATACCTCTTACATCCAGTGACTTCTCCTCTGATGTAGACGTTCTCTTTTCTCATCTTCTCCTGTCAGACCATGATGATTTTTCACCCATCTCTCGTCTCTGCAGTTTGACAAAAAGACATCTTAGGTTCCTACTTTTCCATCATCCTGCCACCTTCAATACTTAAAATGAGCACCAGTAGAATGTCCCTTATAATGTGTGCCAGTACAAAAATAATCCCCTTCTTAGTGCCCCCAGTTGAGCTAATGTCTCCAGAGTGCCCCTATGATGTGTGCAAGTATAAAATAACCCTATATAATGCCCCTAGTAAATGCCCCACAAATGCTCCTCTCCTCTTCCCGACAGTGCCCCCATAATGTGCCAGTACAAGATTCCCCCTTAGTGTCCCCCAGAATGCACCAGTATAAATGTCCCTTCTTAGTGCCCCCATAATATGCCCCCATAGTGTTCTTCCCCCCTCCAACACCATAGTGTGCCCATAATGTGCCAGTTTAAGATGCCCCCATAGTGTCCCCTATGATGTGCCAGTGGAAATGCCCCAGATTTGCCAGTATTAATGCCCCCAGAAGATGCCCCATAGTGTTCCCCATAATGTGCCAGTAATGCCCCCATGATGTGCCAGCAATGCCCCCAGTAGATGCCCCCCATAGTGTTCCCCATGATGTGCCAGTAGTGCCCCCAGTAGATGCCCCCATAGTGTTCCCCATGTGCCAGCAATGCCCCCAGTAGATGCCTCCCATAGTGTCCCCCATGATGCACCAGTAATGCCCCAGAATGTGCCAGCAATGCCCCCAGGATATGCCAGCAGTGCCCCCATAGTCTCCTCCATGATGCACCAGTAATGCCCCCAGTACATGCCCCTCATATGCCAGCAATGCCTCCAGTAGATGCCCCCCATAGTTTCCCCAAAGATGTGCCAGTAGATGCCCCCATAGTGTCCCCCTTGTGCCAGCAAAGCCTCCAGTAGATGCCCCCATAGTGTCCCCCATGTGCCAGAAATGCCTCCATATGCCAGCAATGCCCCCAGTAGATGCCCCCCATGTGCCAACAATGCCCCCACTAGATGCCCCCATAATGTCCCCCATGTGCCAGCAAAGCCCACAGTAGATGCCCCCAGTGTGCCCCATGTGCCAGAAATGCCCCCATATGCCAGAAATGCCCCCAGTAGATGCCCCATGTGCCAACAATGCCCCCACTAGATGCCCCCATATGCCAGAAATGCCCCCTATAGTTTCCCCAAGGACGTGCCAGTAGATTCCCCCATATTGTCCTCCATGTGCCAGTAGATGCCCCAAGTTGATGCCCATTTACAGTAGTGTCACCCATGTGCCAGCAATGACCCCAGCACGCCAAGAAAAGAAAAAAAAAAACATTTATACAGTACTTACCTCCACGCTGTCAGCGATGCGATGCAGGCCTCTTGCCACCTGTGTCCCGCGCAGCACCAAGCCTAGTGCCTGCAGCCATCAGAAGAACAGGAGAGGGAGACGCCTCTCCCTGCTGCAGTGTTCATCTGTATCATCGTCCTGACAACGGCGATACAGATGAATGTAGGGAGATGAGCGCTTCCACAATGGAAGCGCTTTTCTCCTACTGCCGCACCGGATCGGAATTCAGCCTGTAATTTTAACAACCGGATCTGGAGAACCAGAGGGAACCGGCTGAATCCCATGCCTGCTCAGCACTAATGTTTTAGAGGGTCACCAGCAGGCTCTTGGCCCTAATGTTTTAGAGGGTCACCAGCAGGCCCTCGCCTATAATGTTTTAGAGGGTCAGCTCAGCACTAGACCCTCACCCCTAATGTTTTAGAGGGTCACCAGCAGGCCCTCGCCCCTAATGTTTTGAATGGTCACATCAGCAGCAGACCCTCACCTCTAATGTTTTAGATGGTCAGATCAGCAGCAGGCCCTCACCTCTAATGTTTCAGAGAGTCACCAGCAGGCCCTCACTTCTAATGTTTTTGAGGGTCACCAGCAGGCCATCAATGATAATTTTTGAAGGGTGTGTATGATTCCCTCCTTTATGTGTAATAAAGGGTGTATTGGATTGCCTGTTCCTTGTAATTTTTGCCAGCCCTTTCACTTATTGCATAGGCTTTGAGTGTATGAGTCCCACTACAACTGTACCACAATGTGAATGAGGCCTTCCTTTATGTGATATACAGGTTGTATTGGAGTGCCTCTTTCTTGTAATTTTTAGCAGCCCTTGCACTTTATATACAAGTAAATATACATAAAAGAATGCATAAAAGAAAATCAACCCTATGCAATGTGGGCGGCGGGGCACAAAATATATGTATATATGTCTATATTATAGATGATAGTAACCACCTCGCCACCTGCAATCAACTGGCTCAAAAATGAAAGTAACAGTACAAGCTCCCAAAAGAAACAAACCACACTTAGTGTCTATAAAAAGACGAATGGAGCCACTGAAGTACTATGAAAATATGAAATTATTTATTACATCACATAAAATAAATTAAAAATTCCCCCGGACGAAGGTACGCCGAAACGCGCTTCGGGGTAACGCCATCCCTGGCCCTTTACTTGGTCTACGTTTGGTGAGCAGTATTTTTTGCATTATTTGGGGTTACTATATCCTTTTGTATTGACCTCTTTCAGATCAGCAGTAGTGCTTGTTAGTCATATTTATAAGTTCCACATTGTTGGATTTATGTATTTTGTTCTCATCAAGTTTGGCTACATGTAATCCTTTGGTAACCTATACGTATCAGCCATTGTTTCTTTTTTTTTTTTTTTTTTTTTTTAATGACTTTATTTCTTTTACAATTTTAAGAAATTAATACAGCACTTCTTTTGACAAAACACAGTACAATATAAATATTTTTACAATTATTACCCTTCCCCAACCAACCCATTCCCCCTTTCCCAACTGTCCTCGGCGATTTAAAGAGGATACGGAACACACAATAAAGAGAAGAGAAAAAAAAAAGAAACCACAATTCCAGCACATCTTACTCTTCCAAGACATCTTAGCTATTTCCTATTTTTCCAGCCAAGCCAATATTTATTATATTCTTTCTCCCTCGCTTTAGAGTTTTTAGCATTCAAATATTCATATCTTTCTATCTTATCTACCAGTTTTAACCATTCCCCCATAGATGGTGGGGAGCAAGGCCCCCAATGTCTAACAATAATCATTCTACCATATAGCAAAAGCCTGTTAATCAATTTTACTTCACTATTGTCCATATCCATTATCCCCCATAAAACTCTATCTAGGGAAAGTATTACGGGAACTCCCAATCTGTTCTCAATAAATTGTCTAATCTCTTGCCAAAAGCATTGGATTATTGGGCATGTCCATATCAAATGTATCATTGAAGCACCCTCCATCTTACATTTCCAGCAGTTAGAGTTATCCCCAATCCCAATTTTATATAACAGCTGGGGGGTATAATATAGTTTAAAGATAATCTTCGTTTGGATCAGGCGGTGTGCAGGATTCTCAATGATCCGTCCCATGTTTATCAACACTTTATCCACCTGGTCCAAGTCAACAACCTCTCCCTCCCATTTTTTTTTTATAAGTGAAAGTGCTTCATCCCATTCCTCTTCAATAAGTAATTTATATATTATTGACATGATTTTTTTACTTTTTCCCCCTTTATTAATAACCTCTATCAGCTCATGTGTAGTGACGTGAAAAAGGGCTTTATTTGCCGTGAGACTATAGGCATTATAAACCTATAAATAATAAAACTTGTGTTTTTCCAATAACCCAAACTCCTGTTTAAGCGTGTCAAAAGTTTTAATTTCTCCGTGCACAAACATTTGGTGAATCAACCCTAAGTTCCTATTTATCCAAAATTTATAATTTTCTATTTTTTGGAATTTCTGAAGATTAGGAGTTAACCATATAGGTGTATTTTTAGTGCTCCCTTTAATCTTACAAATCTTTTTAATATTCCCCCATATTCTACTATATGACGAACAATAAGTAAAACTATGAAGAAGTGATTCTTGCCAACCTCTTTCCAGTATCTTCAATACATCTGTTTCCCCCTCTTTTTCCATAAGATAGATGACTACTTCATTTTTCTGCCATCTAATAATGTTCTTAAGTTGGGTTGCTAAATAGTATTTCCTACAGTTTGGGATCCCCATTCCCCCTTTCTCCCTAGGGATAGAGAAATATTTATACTTAAGGCGGGTCCTCTTCCTCCCCCATATTAACCTATTTAATTCTACCTCAATTATTTTAAACCATTTTTCTTGAATATATATTGGAGTCGCATTCCAGAAATATAAAACTTGCGGAAGCACTATCATTTTTATTATTGCCATGCGGTCAGCCATTGAGAGGGGCAGATCCAACCAGACTTTAATTTTACCTTTTAATTTTTGTACAAAGGGCTTTATATTCCACTTCATAAATTCTTGGGGTTTACTACTAATCTTTATACCAAGATATTCTATGCTATCACTTTCCCCAACTAACCTCACCTCTGATTCTTACCATTGGACTCTTGTCCCAATAGCATCATAGATGACTTACTCCAGTTTATTTTTAATCCCGATACTTTCCCATATTCATTCACTACCTTCATAATCACTGGCAAGGCTTTCCACGGGTCCCTAAGAAATAACATCATATCATAAATCTCTCTCCCAGTTGAAATCTCCCCATCACTTCCCATAGGAAATCCCACTCCACCCTGTCAAATGCTTTCATGGCATCTAATGACAGGATGGAGCGGGGCCCCTGAGCTTCTATTTGTCAGCCATTGTTTCTGATGTCGTCACTTGTATGTCTGTTATAGGTATTTAATATTATACATCTACTGCCCGCTCCTAATACCTCTATACTTGATTACAGTACAAGATTGCAACACATGTTTTATAATCCAGAGAGGTTTAAAAACAAATGAAATAGCAGGCTAAAATCGGTTACAGAGCATCTCCAGGCAGTTCAAGAGGACTGTTTTAAATCTCTGAGTGAAAACACCTGAAATAGTAGGCCGAAATCTGTTACACGTCATCTCCAGATAGTTCTAGTGTTGGTATGGGGGACGGAGGGAATTACATTACACATGTTTTACAATCCAGAGAGTACTGTTATAAATCTCTGAATGAAAACACCTGAAATAGAAGTCTCAAATTTTCACAGGGCATCTGCAGGCAGTTCAAATGTTGGAATGGGTTGCACAAATCTTAATACAAGGGTACAACATTTTTTTTTACAATCCAAAAAGTACTGTTTTACAACTCCTTGCAATCCCAGAGAAAGCCTGTCCGTAGTGTCCTCTCTGTCTTCCCTGCCCCCCTCCTAGTGGGGCACCTTTTTTTTGCCTAAGAGGCAACAAAACACCCCCATGCACTCTGGCAGATAGTGAAGAGAATCTGCTGTTGAAGACCTGTGTGGGAACAGTCAGCATTTGGACTGCCCTGAGGAAAATGGTCAGGGGAGGCGGAGGACCCCAAGCATAGCGATGCTAGTGGCGGAAGTAGCGGCACCCGTAGGAAATAGTAGCAACAATGGCACTCTGGGCAAACATGACTCCGGTAGTCACAAGGGGGACCATGGAACATATAAGATATATCAGTCTGATAAAAGTGGCATAATACTGTGGAAGCAGCCGGCCCAAAACATCCCAAGGCTAAGGCAAGCTCAGTGGCAGCTAGCTCTATGCAAAACACACAAAAATCTATCATATGGCAGTTTTTATTCACGCTACCAGAAGAAAGCAGCATTGCCCTGTCAAAGCTCTGTAACAGTAAAATAAACAATGGGCAGTTAAACACAAACATAGGCACCACAGTGCTACTGAACCACATGAAGTGGAATCAACCCATCCCGTGGGCAAACAGAGGTGACAACCAGCTACCACAACACGAGTTCCCTCCTTCTCCCAGTCAACTTTGTTGCAGCCAGTCCAAATCCACAGGTAGTACTTCAGATCATTGTGATCACTTTCTGCTTTTCCCACTCAGGGTCCTCCTCCACTACTTTGTCAGCCATCGATAATTGTATGCGTGCCAGGAAACAACTTTACACACCCACTGCAAGCCGATGGTGCACAAACTTAATTTTCACCTGGCCAAGTTGCTGGAGGTGCAGTAGCTGCCATTCCATTTAGTAGAGTCTGCTGCCTTTAGGGAACTGATTGTGTGGGGTCAGCCTCACTGGAAAATACCTAGCCTCCCTCCCATTTCTCCCAAAAAGCCATCCCTACCTTATACCAGGGGCGTTGCTAGGCTAAAACATTCAGGGCCTGGGCCCCTGATGTTTTCTCCCAGGCCCCGAATGTCCTGCCTGTTAGACAAATACAATTGTATTGCCCTCCTCAGGACTGCAAGATAGGAAGGACCTGTGATGACATCACAGGTCATGTGATCAGTGCCATCCAATCCTGCACTGGTCACATGACTGTGACATCATCACAGGTCCTTTCCCCTGTCTTCTAAACTGAAGAGGAGAATTGTGGGGAAGAAGCTGCAGTGAGCACTGCTACATCAGAAGAGGTAAGTGAAGGGAGAAGCAGAGGGATGCTGGGAGTTGTGGTTATTTAACTGGGACTGTATGTTAGGGCAGAAGGGATGGATGTTATCATGGGACTATGTGTTGGAGGTGACTTGGGCAGGGTTCTGTTAGGGTACTTTCACACCTATGGCATGGGACTCCGGTAGGCTGTTAGGATCCGTGCTGCCGCTGGTGCACGTGTGGGGCCAGAACTACGCTCCTGCCCCATTCACTGTAATGGGGGGCAGGCAATGGACCCGGCTGTAGCACGGCAACTCCTGCCGCAAGGCGGCCAGAACAAAAGTACAGCATATTGTACTTTTGTTCTGGCTGCCTTTTGGCAGGGTTTGCCATGCTGTGGCTGGATTCGTGGCCCTCCTCCATTACAGTGAATGGGTCCAGAGCGTAGTTCTGGCCCCACACGTGCACCTGCTGTAGCTCGGATCCGGTGGGCTGTTCACCCACCGGAACAGCCTGCCGTAGTCCCCTGACGCAGGTATGAAACTAGCCTTAGGCTACTTTCACACTTTTGTTGTAAGGGTCCGTTTGTGAGATTCGTCACAGGCTCTCATAAATGGTCCAAAACTGATCAGTTTTGTCCTAATGCATTCTGAATGGAAAAGAATCCGTTCAGTCTCTGTTCGGTTTTGGAGGCAGACACTAAAACGCTGCTTGCTGCGTTTTGGTGTCCGCATGAAAAAACTGATCCAAACTGGCTATTTAAAAGATAATACAACCCGATACTTTCAGAACTGATGCAGATGGTTGTATTATCATGATGGAAGCGTTTTTGCTGATCCATGACGCATCCAGCAAAAACGCTGGTGTGAAAGTATCCTTATTTACATTGGTCTATGGCGTGGAGTGATGTTATTTACATGGGACTGCATGTTAGAGGTGGCTGAGGGCAGGTTTATGTTATTTACATGGGACTGTGGGGTGGAGTGATGTTACTTACACGGGACTGCATGTTGGAGGTGGATGTGGGAAGGAAGTGATGTTATTTACATGGGACTGTATGTTGAAGGCGGCTGTCGGAGGGAGTGATATTTACATAGGACTGTATGTTGATGACGGCTATGGGAATGATGTTATTTACATGGGACTGTATTTGAAGGGGGCTATAGATAGAGAGGAATGTTATTTACATGGGACTGTATATTGGAGGGGGCTGGAGAGATGGTGTGATGTTATTTACACAGGAGGGAAATAGCTTTATTTACATGGGACTGTATGGCGGAGGGGCTGAGGAATTATAATTTCTGAGGACACTAAAGGGAGGAATATAACTACAGTGGGCACTTCAGGGTGAGCATTATAACAGTAGGGGGAGCAATATAAATACTGGGGGCACTGTAGGGGTATTATAAATCCAGGAGACATTAGGCGTTCTTATTACTACTGGGGGCTCGATAGGAGTGTCTTATAGATCTGCCTTATTTCTACTAAGAGCACTATGGGGGGCCTTATTACTACTGAGGGGTCTGTAGAGAGCTTTATTACCAATGGGGGAACAATAGGGGGCCTTATTACTACTGGAGGCTCTGTGAGGGCATTATTAATATTGGAGGACTCTTCTATTAATGGGGACAATTTTGGGGAGCATTATCAGTGCTGGGGTCACTGTAGGGTGCAGTGTTACTAATGATGGAATTACTACTGGTAGGACTATTACTATGGGGGGCACTATTATTTCTTCTGGATAGCATTTGGGGGTATTGGGGGCACAGTGAGCAGCAGGGACTCCAGGTTGGGGGATGATGATAGAAATGTGAGGAAGCTAATATGTCTGTGTGTCACACTCTTCAGAGACGAGGAGTGGCTGAGAGAAGTTGTCTGGACTAAGTGGAGAAGATGATGATAGAGAGGATCTACATCAGAGGAGACATCACCTGGGAGGCCCTGGATGTGAGGTATGTGCTGCTGTATAGTAGGGTTGGGGCGAGGGTCGACATATTCATTGGGGCTTGGGCCCCGGATCTTTTGAGACCCTAGCAACGCCCCTGCCTTATACTCTCAATGTTTGTTTGTGCAGAAGTGAAGCAGCACCCCAGAAACAAGATTAGGTCTTTTCGACCCTTCCAAGTCTGTGTCGGCTTCTCTCCCACACCAGGCACTTATCCGCCTCCAACTTCATGGGCAGCCTCCAGTTCCCAACAGCAGCATTGCACAGTATTGCTCCCACCCCCTCTCCCTCCTATTGCATGTCTCAAGTCAAGTGATGTCATGTAGTGTTGGAACTAATCGTCCTGGTAAAGAGTAGTCACACAGGCGAGAAAAGTGCATCAAGCAGCAAACAATTCTGCTGGCTGCGACCCCGCCACCTCCAACTGGGTAAGGTGGAGGCAAAAGAGTGGCTGGACTTTACCTGGGGGAAATAGCACATGCTCTCTGCATGGTGCACGTGATTAACCTAGTCATGTAGCGCTTTTTAAAAGCGCTCATAAAAAAATGACTAATTTTTAGTCTTTTATTTTATTAAAGAAATGATGATTTACCTCAAATTTTACTGATCCAGACTGGGCAGCATCAAATGCATTAAATAGGTAATGTGCATACATGCTTGCATCTGTGGAGAAAAATACAAAATATAGGTTATTCGGCAAAAAAAAAACATATTTATTACATATAATATGTTATACATAACCCTTCAGGTAAAAGCTGAAAATAGTTGTTTATTAAGGTTACAGACACATGTAGCAGATGAAAACCACAACATCCTCCAGTTCTACCTCAAATCAGCATGGTTTTCAAATGATTAATAATGCTTGTAGTATCTCCTGAGGAAGCAGGTGCGAAACACCTAGAAACTGATGTGGGAGCCCTCTCCACTTCCTGCTTCACATTTCCACTGGTCTCCAGCGTTCTCCCCTCAGGCCGCACATAGTGCTGCTGGCTGTGTGAGGAGTGCAGAAGGCTCAGGAATTGGCCTTCTGCACAGCCAGCAGCATGATGTGAGTGTGGGAGCGCGTCATCAGGGAAGAAGGTATGTGTTTTTTTTTTCTTTCATAAAGCTGCAGTCTGGAGAGGGCACTGAAGGCAAAAGGGGGACCTCAAGTAGAGTGAGGGGGCACAAAAGTGGGCATCTTTACTGAGGGGGCACCTAATCTAGTATAACTACTGTGAGGGGGCACCTAATCTGGCATAACTACTGTGAGGGGTCACCTAATCTGGCATAACTACTGTGAGGGGGCACCTAATCTGGCATAACTACTGTGAGGGGCACATAAACTGGCATAACTACTGTGAGGGGCACCTACTCTGGCATAACTACTGTGAGGGGGCACCTAATCTGGCATAACTACTGTGAGGGGGCACCTAATCTGGCATAACTACTGTGAGAGGGCACCTAATCTGACATAAATACTGTGAGGGGCACATATCTGGGCATAACTACAGTGAGGGAGCACTAAAGTGGGCATAACTACTGTGACAGGAACAAATGTGGGCATAACTGCTGTGAGGGGCCACAAGGAGGACATAACTATTGTGAAGGGGCTACAAAGTGGGCTTAATTACTGTGAAGGGCCACAATGTGGGCATTAGTACTGTGTGGTAGCACATAGGGGAAATGCCCTAGATTACCCTGCTATACATCGGCATAGCTCAGTTTTACAGGACCTGCACAGCATCCCCTACTGGGGATTTCACAAGGGCAGTTACCATCCCTTCCTCATGTGATTATTCTTTTTTTCTCTATCACCACAGGGACCTTGTGGATCCAGTGGACATCATGCCGATGACAGCGACACCCTGGATGAGGTAGGACCAGATTTTATTAGTTGGGACTGGGTGAGTGTAGCTATGCATTGGGCTTAATGTAAAATAATTTTTGCCGCGGAGCGCTATGTGCGCCGCCTAACTAACGTCTCTTTGTATAAATGGGGGGGGGGAGGATCTGAAAGCCTAGCTACATCTCTGATTTGTGACTAACTTTAGTAGGGACCCGGCATAAAGTACAATAAAAATGCCAGACCCCATTACATGTCAAAAAAACCAGGGGGAAGTGGGGGACACTGCTGGGGGCATTACTGGGGTTACAGCGGGTACAACCGGGCACGGTGGGGGGGAGGCCCGATCCAAAGTTTGCACTGGGGCCCATAACGCTCTAGTTACGCCCCTGATGCTATCACTTTCCTATATGTTGTTATGCCTACCTTGCTATTATTATAGGTGATACAGGGACATTTTGATATAATGTATATATTATATATTTTTGTGCTGTAAATGTCCTGCTATAACTTATTATAGAAGGAATTGGTTGTCAGAAGTAAGCATTACTTCTTGCACTTCTTTTTATTGTTTTTATTTTATGGACATTATCTATAGATTGGGTAACAAAGATAGTTTTGGTAACCTTTACATTGAGTATCCATTTTTGTAATGAATTATATTACAGTACTAGCTGAAGGAAACGGCTTTGCCTAGTGCCTACAGACTATCAGAGGCCGGAGCAGGCGGCGCAATGACGTCATCGCGCCACCTGAGCCGTACAGCGCGGGACACAAGCCGGAAGGCCTGCATCGCATCGCTAACAGAGGCAAGGAGGTAAGTATTAGTGTTTGTTTTCATTTACTAAACTGCATGGCTCACATGGGGACACTATGGATGAGAAGGAGCACTATGGGGGGGCCCTATATGTACTGGCACACATGGGGGCACCCTATATGTACTAGCACACATGGGGGGCACTATGGAGGAGGAGGAGCATTATGGGGGGCCCTATATGTACTGGCACACATGGGGGGCACTATGGAGGAGGAGCACTATGGGGGCCCTATCATATATACTGGCTCACATGAGGGGCACTATGGAGGAGGAGGAGCACTATGGGGGGCCCTATCATATATATTGGCACACATGGGGGCACTATGGGAGAGGAGGAGCACTAGGGGGGCCCTATATATATATACTGGCACACATGGGGGGCACTATGGGGGAAGAGGAGCACTATGGGGGCCCTATATATATACTTGCACACATGGGGGGCACTATGGAGGAGGAGGAGCACTATGGCACACATGGGGGGACTTTGGAGAAGGGGGGAGGAGCACTATTGGGGTCATTATATAGGGGCATTATACTGGCACACATTATGGGGCACTATACGGATTTTGGCTGAACTGGGGTCACTAAGAGGGGGGCACACATTATGAGGGCACTATGGGGACATTGGCTCTACTGGGGACACTAATTATTTCTATTGGTGGGACTTTGGGGAGCACTATTACTGTGGGGGGCACCCTGGCACAGTATCAGCTCAGCACAGTTATTTTTGGGGAGCATTTTGGTTACACTTTAGTGTCAGGAACACTGTTTTCTGAGCGCAGTTATTTTTGGTGGACATTATGTTTGCACTATTAGTGTCGGGCACTATTTGCTGGGTGCAGTTATTTTTTAGAGCACTGTGTGCCAATAATTACTGAAGGCGGTAGTATCTATGTGTAACTAGTATTTGCAGGGGGACTGTTCTGCAGTATAGTTTTGGGGAGCACAGTGTCTCAGTATTGGGGGTGGCAGGATGGGGTGTTCAAGAAGGTGGGAAGAGGATGGAAAAGTAGGAAACCAAGATGTCTGTCAAACTCTGCACAGAAAAGAGATGGCTGAAAGAAATCATTATGGCGGTCTGGTTTGAAAGGAGAAGATGAGGACAGAGAACGTCTACATCTAAGGAGACGTCACTGGAGATATGAGGTATGTGGCCCTGTATTAGGCTACTTTCACATCAGAGTTAGTGTTTCTGGTAGGCTCTTCCAGCAGAGAACAACCTGGCGGAATTCACCAGTTCCGGCACTACTGGATGCAGAATGCCCACCGGCCCCATTAACTACAATGGGGTCTAGCAGAGATCCGGCCACAATCTGTCAAAAATGCCGAGAATCAGCGGGACACAAACCGCTGCATGCCTGAGTTTGTGTCCGGCCAATTCCATGCATTCTCTGCCGGATCAGGTGGCCGGAGTGTAGTGCAGTGCTGCAGGTGTGAAAGTAGCCTTACCCTGTACGTTTTGTATAGCTGTATGTAATGTTAGGACACCACAGGTTAGGTTGAGAATTTGGTTTGGGGGGGGGGACCAAGGCACATTCTTTGCACAGGGGCCCTCTGCTGTCTGTGTCCTCCCCTGCATAGCTCTAAGGGCTCGTTCACACGACCGTATGTATTTTGCGGTCCGCAAAAAACGGATCAGCAAACAATACGGAAGACATCCGTGTGCATTCCGTATTTTGCGGAACGGAACAGCTGGCTCCTAATAGAACAGTACTATCCTTGTCCGTGATGCGGACAATAATAGGACAAGACTCATAATCTTGCGGAACGGAAATGCGGACATACGGAAACGCAATGCACACGGAAGACCTTCCGGTTTTTTTTGCGGACCCATTGAAATGAATGGTTCCGCATACGGTCCGCAAATAAATGGAACGGACACGGAAAGAAAAATACGGTCGTGTGAACGAGTCCTAACAGTGACGTCACTAGTTGCTCCACAAGAGCGCAAGCTTTTTAACTTACAGGAACGGAACAATGCCACTGGCAGGGGGCGCGCTCCATAACATAGATATCGGACCTATCAATTGAGAGACAGCACTCCACTTTTTGTGATGAAACAAGTGACTTTTTATTTTCAGCCGAACATATTCATATATAATTTACAAGCAACGTTTCGGGCATTAGGACTGCACTTCTTCAGGCTGATAATACATGTGAAAAAATAGTGAGAATATTAAGGTAAGTATATGTATTATAACACACATAAACATAGAATACCTGAATCTAATCTAAAGCAGAACATTGTACATATGAAGAGATCACAGATAAACTATGGCATGTTATAATGCACCTACCTGACTTCAAAAAAGAAGAGAATATGTGCATATATCAAAAAATAAGTAAGTATGATGTAATTGGTTAATATGCATAATATGTTCTGTACGTTCAAAAGTGTGCTTATGGTGTATCGTATCCTATACATAGTGCATATCACGCCAAGGGTAAAGAAGGTTCCTAAATAATTGCCATATAGGACCATAAGCTGACATAAATTGCAGTAAACAGCGTACATGTTGTGTTGTCAAATCTGCATTCTAGCATGTGAGATCGTATAACAAATATATGGAATCCGCAGTACATCTGATATATAAAGCTGAGTGTATGTGTGTGTGTGTGTATGTCCGCTAAAGGAATCCGCACTGCTGCAGCTACAATCACAAAATTTGGCACACATGTACATCAGGTGTCCGGGACGGTTTTAGAACAGTTTTCAACTCTCCAGGACGTACCGTTCCTAAGATATTCCCAAAAAATGCATTAGCCAATAGTAGCCTGGTCACATGACCCTTATCAACCAATAGAAGCTCACAGGCACACATCAGGTTTCTATGACCACCTAGCCAGTTCACTGCTTTAGGTCTGCATTAAAGAGGCAGAGCACTGTGGATGACAATGGTAAATGGGTATTCCCGGTTACCATAACTATAACTTATGTTTTAGACTAACTCATCATCAATCATTACCTCATATAATGTAAATTTTACATATTTTCTGTTCAGTAGTAATAAAAGATGTTTTCTTCCACTGCTACCCACCTTCCTCCTAAATTACTATGGCATCGACCTGTAATTCCGGCCACCGTCAAAAGAAGGACTTAAAAGCACCACCCCCAGATCCCACTAAGTCACGCCTCTGACTCAGTCAGGCCACGCCCCTTCCATGCTGCATTTGCCCGGGATTAAAAATATTGGTAAAAATCACCTTCTGTCAGCTGCAGGGGTGGGGGGAGCTTGACTTTCTCCCTGCAGCTCATTGCTCAGACTGCACAGTGCTGCTGCTGAGAGTGCTGCTACTGTGTCCATCCAGGCCCTGCGCTTGACAGCGGACAGGGAGTTTGAAAGCCAAACCATCCAGCCTAAAACAAGACCTCTGGCCACCCTAGGGGCAGGCTGATGTTAGGGTGGCCAGATGTCCGGCTTTAGGCTGGACAGTCCAGTTTTCTGGCTACCTGTTCTCCGTCCGACCCAGTGCCTGGACAGACACAGGGATGTCCACCCTTTCAGTAGCTCACACTCAGACAGCTTCTCCTCCATGTCTTCACGGAGCCAGGGGGGGCATGGCCTCATGTTTAGTGATGTGTCTTCATGGGAACTGGGGGCGCTGTTTCACGTTTGGGGTAATGGCCGGTGAGGTCTGGCTTTCTGGGGTGAAGACAGTGGCCACTCTAGCTGCTGTGGAGGTCACAGTTAAAGGGGCGGGCTTCTGTAGAGGTCACTGTTAAAGGGGTGGGCAGCTGTAGAGATCACTGTTAAAGGGGTGGGCTGCTGTAGAGGTCACTGTTAAAGGGGCGGGCTGCTGTAGAGGTCACTGTTTAAGGGGCGGGCAGCTGTAGAGGTCACTGTTAAAGGGGCGGGCTGCTGTAGAGGTCACTGTTAAAGGGGCGGGCCGCTGTACAGGTCACTGTTAAAGGGGCGGGCCGCTGTAGAGGTCTCTGTTAAAGGGGCGGGCTGCTGTAGAGGTCACTGTTAAAGGGGCTGGCCGCTGTAGAGGTCACTGTTAAAGGGGCGGGCCGCTGTAGAGGTCACTGTTAAAGGGGCAGGCACTGTAGAGGGCACTCTCGATATCTTTTAACGACACACACACACAAACAGTAAAAGAAATAAATTAAATATACCCGGGCGAAGCCGGGTCCTTCAGCTAGTCATGTATAAAAGATAAGGTAAAGGTAGAGGTACATAGGATAATGATCCCAATAGCAGTTAGCATATATGAAGATGCGTAAGGTAGGCAGGGTGGCAAATACAGTGGCTGCTGTGCCATAGAGATCAGGGAGAGCAGCACAAAACATGATAACGAGCAAGGTAACATATCTGAAAGAGAACCGACCAAGGGCCACGTGCACTTACCAAAGAGTTTTGGAAACTGATCATGCCGGCTGCGCTGTCCGGCGATATGTTAGGCAAGTATATATAATGTGGGTGATGAGGTCTAGGAATGAGCGTCATTTCCTGGGCGCTAGACCTCCGGTCACGTGATCTAGAAGTGATGCGGACGTGCAGTCCGGTTTGCGCATGCGCACTGTGCCGCTTGGGCGCGTCGGCCATATTGGTAGAGGGCAAGCATGCCCAGCTAGGGGCAAGAGTAAGGGGAAGGACTATGTGAATGATTATGAAAAAATAATGGTTGAGTAAAATATACTTAAAGGAGTGCAGGAGCATGAGTAAACAATATTAAAACGTGTAATCTAGTTTGATAATGCGAGTATGCCAGGGAGTACATATAAAAGGGCAATGGGGATGGTAGGTAGGGTACTCTTATACAGGGGCATAGCTAAAGGCTCATGGGCCCTGGTGCAAGAGTTCAGCTTGGGCTCCCTCCCCTCTGCGCTGGTGCACCTAGCTTTTCTGCCGGCCAAGTCAAAAATTGAACCCCCCCATGCTAAATTCTCACCCTAACCTTTTCCCTCCTAACATTACGTATATCACTACTGAACATACAGGGTAAGGCTACATTCACACGACAGTTGTTTTTGCAGCCTCCTGTCACGGAGTGGGTATTACAGAGCACACAGGGACGGAGAATGGGACACGGATCCAGAGGACTTTATTACATCACAGGGAAATCACTCCACAGAACACGGACGAGCACCAACTCACACGGCTAACTCTGAGACAACAATGAATAAATCCGGGGGTGCCACCCGGTACTCCGACACCAGCAATTCAATCCCCAATCGTCCTGGGTACTCTGCTACTTGAAGGACGGCTCTTCCTAGCCAAGAGTGGATGGCAGACGACCCCCAGTCTTTACTCCGTTCTTGTGGCACCAGGTCCTGGCCTCAGCATCAGGTCCTGGTCCATCCAAAGCTCCCAGCACACTACAACTACCCCCAACCTCCTCTCTCCTCTTCTCCTAGGGAGAAACAGGCAAGGGGCGTGAATAATTACCAGCCCCCCAACCTCCACTTTGCTGACCAGCACCTTATAGAAGATTCATAGGTGAGAGGTGAAGAGCCTTCCCCCACCTCCGCATTCCAAAGTGTCCTGTCTCCGAACCGTCTGTCCAATGTTTATTTATTGAAGTCCCCAGTAACTCACCCAAAGGTTTACAGCCCCTTCCCCCTGAATGTCTGTAGAATACAGGAGGCCATACCTTGTCACATCCCTTCCCCCTGAATGTCTGTAGAATACAGGAGGCCATACCTTGTCACACCTCCGATCTGCATATTTTGTGGCTCAGATGCCGACCCATTCACTTAAATGAGCACTGTGTGCTGTCCGCATATGTATGTCCATTCCTATTTTTGTCCGTTTTGCGGACAAGGATAGGCATTATTACAGTGGATCTGCAAAAAAAACGGATGCCATACGGAACATCATCCTTTTTTTGCGGATCCGCAATTTGCAGACTGCAAAACACAATGTTCGTGTGAATGTAGCCTAATACAGTGCCCCATACCTCTTACATCCAGTGACGTCTCCTCTGAAGTGTATCTTCTCTTTCCTCATCTTCTCCTTTCAGACCAGACCACCATTTTTCAGCCATTTCTCATCTCTGCAGTTTGACAGAAAAAAAAATCTTAGTTTACTACTTTTCCATCATCCTCCCGTCTTCTGGACAAATCATCCTATCACCCCCAGTACTGTGCCACTAGTACCACATAGATAGTGCCCTTCAATAACTATTGGCACACAGTGTCCTAAAATAACTGCGCCCAGCAAATAGTGTCCCTGACAGTAATAGTGTAAACATAACGCCCCCCAGAAATAACTGGGGAGCACTATTACTGTGGGGGGCACCCTGGCACAGTATCAGCATAGCACAAAGTCCCAACTAATAATTCTCTGCCAGAGTGCACTTGTTAGTAATAGTGCCCCCAACAGTACTAATGTCCCCACTGTGCCCCAGAAGTAATAATGCTTCCAATGTGCCAGTAAGAAGTGCCCCAATAATGTGCCAGTAAGAAGTGCCCCAACAATGTGCCAGAAGTGCCCCCAAAATTTCACACCAATAATGTGCCAATAAGAAGTGCTCCCCACCCATAGATTCCCCCCAAATTATGTGCCAGTAAGAAACGCCCCAATAATGCAACAGAAGTTCCCCCCATTGATTTCCCCCCAAAATCATGTGCCAGTAAAAAGTGTCCCACCCCCATAGATGCCCCCCAAATTATGTGCCAGTAAGAAATGCCCCAAGTGCCATGTGCCAGTAACAAATGCCCCAGCGCCCCCATGTGGCAATAAAAATGCCCCCCGTGCCAGTAAGAAATGCCCCAGGGCCAGTAAAAATGCCCCCAGTGCTCCCGTGCCATTAAGAAATGTCCCCAAGTGCCAGTAAGAAATGCCCCCCAGTGCCCCATGTGCCAGTAACAAATGCCCCCAGTGCCCCCATGTGCCAGTAACAAATGCCCCCAGTGCCAGTAAAAATGCCCCCAGTGCCCCCATATGCCAGTAAGAAATGCCCCAGTGCCAGTAAAAATTCCCCCAGTGCCAGTAAAAATGCCCCCAGTGCTCCCGTGCCATTAAGAAATGCCCCCAAGTGCCAGTAAGAAATGCCCCCAAGTGCCAGTAAGAAATGCCCCCAGTGCCAGTAAGAAATGCTCCCCAGTGCCCCCATGTGCCAGTAACAAATGCCCCAGTGCCAGTAACAAATGCCCCCAGTGCCCCATGTGCCAGTAAAAAATGCCCCCAGTGCCAGTAAAAATGCCCCCAGTGCCCACAATAGAGCTCCGGTCCGTAATTGCAACAATAAAAAAAAAATAAACACTAATACTTACCTCCATGGAGCCTGCAGCCTATCAGAGGAACGGTCAGGGGAGACGCCTCTCCCTCCCCTGCCCCGCAGTACATGCATCTGTATGATACAGATGACTATGGAGATGAGCGCTTCCACAATGGAAGCGCTCCTTTCCCTCTGCCCCGCCGCCCCCAACTGCGCAGGGCCGCGATGCACCTTGCCTAATTGGCGGTGCGGCCCTGCAAGTGGCAAGGGGGGCCCTCGGGGCCCCCCTGGCTTAGGGGCCCGGTCGCAACTGCGACCACTGCGACCCCTATAGCTACGCCACTGCTCTTATATGTATATTAAGTAGAGCCTATATATTGTGAAAGTAATTCGTCAGCAATTAGTAGAGGAGAGGCAATGAGGATAGTAGGGTACTCCTATATGTATATAAAGTAGAGCATGTGAATTGTAGGCTTACTACCAATGTACAATGTAAGTTACAGTGTAGGTAGTAGAATCATTGTTCAATATACCAGAGGGAAGAAGAGACAAAGTAGAAGACCACTAAGATGACATAAATGGTTATCATACATATTACAGATGGGTCTAGGTGGACCGCCCATAATCCTGAAAATGATGCATGAGTCCGGAGGATCACAATGGACGAGAACGAGGGAGCAGAGGGATACATCAGGACCATATCGCGTGCTTAGCGAGCGTCACCGCCCGCTATGGGACGTGTACGGCCCTGTAGGTGACATAAAGAAGGAGAGAAAAGTTAAAATGCATATATGTACAATACATTCATAAATTCACATCCCAACAGTAATCTCTATTAAGTCTATCCGGGTGTAGTGTGTTCAAACGTCTTATCCATACCATCTCCTTCTCACGAAGTAGGTGTTCACGGTCCCCACCTTGTCTGGGGATGGGGGGGGGAATTCAGTCAATGCCCATGTGGCCTTGGCTACGTGGGAGAAATTATCCAAAAAATCTAAGATAGGATCTCCCAACATAAGTCTAACATTCGTACACGTAAAATGGATGCCCCTTTGGTTGACCACTTCATCTCCTTCAAACACACAATTAGCCAACTCCGCTACCAGGTCATTGACTGGATCCCCCCCCCAGACGAGGTGGGGACCGTGAACACCTACTTCGGGAGAAGGAGATGGTATGGATAAGACGTTTGAACACACTACACCCGGATGGCCTTAATAGAGATTACTGTTGGGATGTGAATTTATGAACGTATTGTACATATGCATTTTAACTTTTCTCTCACTTAGCACGCGATATGTTCCTGATGTATCTCTCTGCTCCCTCGTTCTCGTCCATTGTGATCCTCCGGACTCATGCATCATTTTCAGGATTATGGGCGGTCCACCTAAACCCATCTGTAATATGTATGATAACTAGGGATGAGCGAACCGAACCGTAACGAACCAGATTCGTTACGAACTTTGCCAAAAGTTCGGTTCGTCACCGAACCGAACTTTGAGAAAGTTCGTAACGAATCTGGTTAAAATTACAACAGCGACGCAAAACTGTACTTTTTTCACAGAATAGACCAGGATACACTAGTCAGACCACATATGGAGTACTGTGTACAGTACTGGGCTCCTGTGAACAAGGCAGACATAGCAGAGCTGGAGAGGGTTCAGAGGAGGGCAACTAAAGTAATAACTGGAATGGGTGGACTACAGTACCCAGAAAGATTATCAAAATTAGGGTTATTCACTTTAGAAAAAAGACGACTGAGGGGAGATCTAATAACTATGTATAAATATATCAGAGGTCAGTACAGAGATCTCTCCCATCATCTATTTATCCCGAGGACTGTGACTGTGACGAGGGGACATCCTCTGCGTCTGGAGAAAAGAAGGTTTGTACATAAACATAGAAGAGGATTCTTTACGGTAAGAGCAGTGAGACTATGGAACTCTCTGCCTGAGGAGGTGGTGATGGTAAGTTCACTAAGAGAGTTCAAGAAGGGCCTGGATGTATTTCTGGAGGGTAATAATATTACAGGTTATAGTTACTAGAGAGGGGTCGTTGATCCAGGGAGTTATTCTGATTGCCTGACTGGAGTCGGGAAGGAATTTTTCCCCCTAAAGTGAGGAAAATTGGCTTCTACCTCACAGGGTTTTTTTTGCCTTCCCCTGGATCAACTTGTAGGAAAACAGGCTGAACTGGATGGACAGATGTCTTTTTTCGGCCTTACAAACTATGTTACTATGTTACAAGGGATTATTACTCCTATAATCCCTTGTATCCTGGTTTTCTGTGAAAATCAAGATGTGTGACGTCACCCCACAGCCAAAAAAAAGTAAAAAAAAAAGTTATAAAAAAAGTTTAAAAAAACTGAGGCTCCATAGTCCAATCCGTTGATTCACCTTGGCCAAGCGTTCTTCCCAAGACTTCCTTCCCGAACCAGACTCCGAGGATCTTGATGAAGTCTGGTTTCACGGTAAAGGGGGCAGAAGAAGCCAGTTGCCAGTCCCCAAAGAGCATGGCTTCCGACTTCCCGCAGTTGACTTTGGCCCCTGAAGCTTGTCCGAACTCCTCGCAGGTCTGGACGAGTGCAGTCACCGAACGCCGGTCAGCGCAGAAGACGGTCACGTCGTCCATGTACAGCGAGCACTTGACCTCGAAGTATCCTGGTGCGGTGATCCCTCTGATCTCTCCATTCTGCCGGATAGACTCCGCGAAGAGTTCTAGAACACAAACAAAAAGGAGAGGTGATAGAGGGCAGCCTTGTCTGACTCCGGAGCAAACCGGAAAGGGGTCAGTCTTCCAGCCGTTCACCAACACCATGCTGCAAATATCAAGGTACATCAGGTTAACAAATGAACAGAACCACTCACCTTTGGGGCACCTTCTGCCAGAGAACTCTTGGCAAACCTTGATCTGCCCTTGGAGTCTCTACCACTTTTTAGTGATGAGGAGGAGGAGGAAGTCCACTAAAGTCAGCGGGTGGAACGTACTGAGACTCCAGAGGAGGTGTTGGCTGTAAGCTCCTGTCCCGTGACCGAGAGTACACGCTACACGTTGCTGCTCTGCTGGGTGCCGTCAACCCCGTTTAGCCACAACAAAAAAAGTTTAAAAAAAAGTAAAAAAAAAAAAAAAGTTTAAAAAAAAAATTAAAAGTGAAAAAAAGTTAAAAAGTCCATATTAGGAAAGGCTCTGGCTGTTTCAGTCATCCCTCTAGTTTCATGTCTCTCCTGGCTAGAGGCTTTAGCTGACAAAGTGAGGTTACCATCCTGTAAGGTTTTCTCCGCTGTCACATCCAATTGGGTATCCTTGTGGACTCCCAGCCTTTCAGGGATTTCATGGCGTGTGCGCACCCCAGATGGCGAGTCCCCAGCCGCCACTACATCTCTGGCAAAGCTGTCCCATCACTGCACAGTAATGTTCAGACAAAGGTTGGCGACTCATTGGGACTCTCGGTGTCCAAGACCGTGCACCTAAGTGCTGATGTCTGGTCCTCTAATTATGGGCAAGGGCAGTACATGTCTGTTCCTGTCAACATCCTCCCAAAAGACCATCAGGAAGTTGGCCCATTCTTGCCACTGTCACCTCCACGGTGCTTTAGGGGGCCAGCAGCGGGAAGCACAAGTTCTGCCTCCACCACCTTGCAACCATCCGCCGCTTTGACTGCAGTCCAACCTGCCCCGGTGTCTTACCACCGATGTCAGGCCCGGCGCTCTCAGGCTGTCCTTCTGGGTCCAAAAGAATACAGTCATGGCCAAAAGTTTTGAGAATGACACAAATATTATATTTTCACATGATCTGCTGCCCTCTGGTTTTTATGTGTGTTTGTCAGATGTTTTTATCACATACAGAAATATAATTGCAATCATATTATGAGTAACAAAAGCTTATATTGACAGTTAGAATGAGTTAATGCAGCAAGTCAATATTTGCAGTGTTGACCCTTCTTCTTCAGGACCTCTGCAATTCTCCCTGGCATGCTCTCAATCAACTTCTGGACCAAATCCTGACTGATAGCAGTACATTCTTGCACAATCAATGCTTGCATTTTGTCAGAATTTGTAGGTTTTTGTTTGTCCACCCGTCTCTTGATGAATGACCACAAGTTCTCAATGGGATTAAGATCTGGGGAGTTTCCAGGCCATGGACCCACAATCTCTATGTTTTGTTCACTGAGCCATTTAGTTATCACCTTTGCTTTATGGCAAGGTGCTCCATCATGCTGGAAAAGGCATTGTTGATCGCCAAACTGCTCTTGGATGGTTGGGAGAAGTTGCTCTCAGAAGACGTTCTGGTACCATTCTTTATTCATGGCTGTGTTTTTAGGCAAGACTGTGAGAGAGCAGATTCCCTTGGCTGAGAAGCAACCCCACACATGAATGGTTTCAGGATGCTTTACAGTTGGCATGAGACAAGACTGGTGGTAGCGCTCACCTTGTTTTCCAGATGTCCCAAACAATCGAAAAGGGGATTCATCAGAGAAAATGACTTTACCCCAGTCCTCAGCAGTCCACTCCCTGTACCTTTTGCAGAATATCAGTCTGTCCCTGATGTTTTTTCTGGAGAGAAGTGGCTTCTTTGCTGCCCTCCTTGAGACCAGGCCTTGCTCCAAGAGTCTCCGCCTCACAGTGCGTGCAGATGCACTCACACCTGCCTGCTGCCATTCCTAAGCAAGCTCTGCATTGCTGGTAGCCCGATCCCGCAGCTGAAACACTTTTAAGAGACGGTCCTGGCGCTTGCTGGTCTTTCTTTGGCGCCCTGGAGCCTTTTTGGCAACAATGGAACCTCTCTCCTTGAAGTTCTTGATGATGCGATAGATTGTTGACTGAGGTGCAATCTTTCTAGCTGCGATACTCTTCCCTGTTAGGCCATTTTTGTGCAGTGCAATGATGACTGCACGTGTTTCTTTAGAGATAACCATGGTTAACAGAAGAGAAACAATGATGCCAAGCACCAGCCTCCTTTTAAAGTGTCCAGTGGTGTCATTCTTACTTAATCATGACAGATTGATCTCCAGCCCTGTCCTCATCAACACCCACACCTGTGTTAATGGAGCAATCACTGAAACAATGTTAGCTGGTCCTTTTAAGGCAGGGCTGCAATGATGTTGAAATGTGTTTTGTGGGATAAAGTTAATTTTCTAGGCAAATATTGACTTTGCAAGTAATTGCTGTTAAGCTGATCACTCTTTATAACATTCTGGAGTATATGCAAATTGCCATTATAAAAACTGAAGCAGTAGACTTTGTAAAAATTAATATTTGTATCATTCTCAAAACTTTTGGCCATGACTGTACTGTCCAAAACATACTGGGTGCAATCAAGAGCTGCTAAAGCTGCCTCCTCAACTTGTCTCTTCTCAATAATACTGGTCTGGGTGCAATCAAATGCTGCCTCCTCCTCCTCCTCAACTTGTCTCTTCTCAACCATACTGGCCTGGATGCAATCAAGTGCTGACTCCTCCTCCTCCGTCAATTGTCTGTTCTCAACCATACTGGGTCCAATACAGTACTATTACTGCTGCTGGTTCCACTGTCAAATGTCTGTTTTCCACCCTACTGGGTCCAAGGCAATGCTGCCGGCAATGCTGCTCCAGCGGACATCTTCAATGCTGTCAAATGTTGTCGACCTGGCTGAGGTTTCACTATTTTTGCACTTTGATTTTTTCCACTTTTTTCATTGTAATTGCAACTAAACGAAACTATACCCTATCAGACTCCCACTATTGTAGCTGCAATTAATCAGCCGTTATAGCAAGGTTCGTTTTAGGTTCGGTTCGTACGAATCCGAATTTCACGAAAGGTCACCGAATCGAACCGAACTTTTCAAAAGTTCGCTCATCCCTAATGATAACCATTTATGTCATCTTAGTGGTCTTCTACTTTGTCTCTTCTTCCCTCTGGTATATTGAACAATGATTCTACTACCTACACCGTAAATTTCATTGTATATTGGTAATAAGCCTACAATTCATATGCTCTACTTTATATACATATAGGAGTACCTTACTATTCTCATTGCCTCTCCTCTACTAATTGCTGACAAATTACTTTCACAATATATAGGCTCTACTTTATATACATATAAGAGCAGTGGCGTAGCTATAGGGGTCGCAACGATCGCAGTTGCGACCGGGCCCCTAAGCCAGGGGGACCCTGAGGCCCTTTCATATGTACTCCCTCTATTAATTGCTGACAAGTTACCATTTAGGCACTATTGCCCTCATCCAAGATGGCCACCGCCTTACCACAGGCGTGATCAAACTAGAATACACATTTTGATATTGTTTACTCATGCTCCTGCACTCCTTTAAGTATATTTTACTCAACCATTATTTTTTTCATAATCATTCGCATAGTCCTTCCCCTTACTCTTGCCCCTAGCTCCTTGCTGGGCATGCTTGCCCTCTACCAATATGGCCGACGCGCCCAAGCGGCACAGTACGCATGCGCGAACCGGACTGCACGTCCGCATCACTTCTAGATCACGTGACCGGAGGTCTAGCGCCCAGGAAATGCGCTCATTCCTAGCCCTCATAACCCACACTACATATACTTGCCTAACATATCGCCGGACAGCGCAGCCGGCATGATCACTTTCCAAAACTCTTTGGTAAGTGCACGTGGCCCTTGGTCGGTTCTCTTTCAGATATGTTACCTTGCTCGTTATCATGTTTTGTGCTGCTCTCCCTGATCTCTATGGCACAGCAGCCACTGTATTTGCCACCCTGCATACCTTACGCATCTTCATATATGCTAACCACTATTGGGATCATTATCCTATGTACCTCTACCTTTACCTTATCTTTTATACATGATGTACTGTGGATTCCATATATTTGTTGTACGATCTCACAGGCTAGAATGCAGATTTGGCTACACAACATGTACGCTGTTACTGCAATTTATGTCAGCTTATGGTCCTACAGTATATTGCAATTATTTACCCTTCGCGTGATATGCACTATGTATAGGATACGATACACCATAAGCACACTATTGAACGTACAGAACATATTATGCATATTAACCAATTACATCATACTTATTTTTTGATATATGCACATATTCTCTTCTTTTTTTGAAGTCCGGCAGGTGCATTATAACATGCCATGGTTTATCTGTGATCTCTTGATATGTACAATGTTCTGCTTTGCCAATTAGATTCAGGTATTCTATGTTTATGTGTGTTATAATACATATACTTACCTTTAATATTCTCACTATTTTTTCACATGTATTATCAGCCTGAAGAAGGGCAGTCCTAATGCCCGAAACGTTGCTTGTAAATTATATATGAATATGTTTGGCTGAAAATAAAAAGTCACTTGTTTCATTACAAAAAGCGGAGTGCTGTCTCTCAATGGATAAGACTGAAGATATTGGTCCAAAGGTGGAGCAAGGGCCAGAATCAGACGTGCACCCACATGAGCCATTAGAGTGGAAGAGTGCTGTGACCCCTTGTGTATAAAGACTGATATACCCTGGATTCAAGGCTGCATTAACCCCTTCGCGCCCAGCGCCGTACATGTACGGCACTGGGGCGATGCGGGCACATGACGCCCGCTCGCGGGTGCGGTGGGTGTCATGGCCGGCAAGTCTCTGCTGTTTCTAACAGCAGAGACTTGCCGCTACTTACCGCCATCGGCGGCGTCTTCCTGGGAGCCTAGATGCTGTGATCACACGTGATCACGGCATCTAGTTGCGTCTCAACCCGGAAGTATTCGCTTCCGGGTGGTGTACAGACACCCCGTGTGGCCAATCGGGGTGTCTGTACACCATATGAAAACTGTAATCCTCACTGGTGAGGATTACAGTTTTCAAAGTGCAATTCTTATTCTGGCCACTAGATGGCAGGCCAGGATAAGAAATGAGCAATTCTTGGATTTCTGAGTCTATAAAATCCATGATTGCTCATAAAGAAGAAAAAAAAAGCCACAATATATCAGCCCATATTTGACCTTTCAAATAGTAAAAAAAAAATAAAAAAAAATGTTAAAAAATATATAAAAAATAAAAAAGATATAAAAGTTCAAATCACCCCCCTTTCCGTATAATTAAAAAATAAATACCTAAATAACAATAAATATAGACATCATGGGTATCACCGTGACCGAAAACGCCCGTACTTTTAAAATATTAAAAAAAAATTCCAATACGGCGAATTGTGTGGCGGAAAAAAGCGGCCAAATGGCGATTTGCCGTTTTTTGTCACTTTTTTTTCTAAAAAAAAATTAAATAAAAAGTGATCAAAAAGTCATACACACCCCAGAATGGTATCAATAAAAACTTCAGATCGTCCCGCAAAAAATGAGCCCCCATACAGCTCTGTACACATAAATACCAAAAAGTTATAGGGGTCAAGATTTGACAAGGAAAAAAAAAAAAAAAAAAAAGGGCAACTTTCTAATTATTTTATCACTATGAAAACGCAGGAAAAACTATACATATTAGGTATTGCCGGATTCGTACTGACCAGTAGAATGAAAGTAGTGGATCAGTTTTAATGCACATCGAATGCTGTAAATAAGAAACCCGTAGAACTGTAGCGGAATAGCGTTTTCTTTGCAATTTCACCCGGTTTGGAATTTTTTTACCGCTTCCCACTACACCATATGCAATATTAAATGGTGGCGTTGGAAAGTACAACTTGTCCCGCAAAAAATAAGCCCTCATACAGCTACGTGAACAGAAAAATAAAAATAAAAGAGTTATGGCTGTTTGAAGGCAGGGAGCGCAAAACGAAAATGCATAACCGAAAAAACCTCCGGGCGCGAAAGGGTTAAAGGAGAAAGTGCAGACCTCGAAAATAGAATCAGTAACAAGGTAATTTTGGTTTTATATTGGTACTTATCTGTGGTTGTTTCTAACAGGGGAACCAGCAATAGTATTGGGAAAGGTTGTGAGCGGCAGCTCTAATGTTGGTTTTCTATTATAATATATGCTGTTACTCAATGGAATCAACACTTCTTCATTTATTCAGGATAAAGCCAGCTCTGATAAAAGATGCCAAAAAGTCTACTTTGTATTTCAAGTATCTCTTGAAAGATTATGATTGAACATGTAAAATATTTTTGTATTTTGCATTTCTCAATATATACTTGAACATTTTACCGGTATGTTGTTTTCTAAAATAGCAAAAACAGATTTGGATTTATCATAAGGGTAATATTTGAAGTCAGTTTTGCCTGTATCCGCGTTGGTGTACTTTGCACCAAATTTAACACATGGTTTTTATGAACCTCTCTGCCAGAGACTGGTGTAAAAAAGTCTGAAACCACAGTTTTCTTGATCACCACTGTGCCTAAAGTTAGGTGGACGTGGCATCTGGCATCTAAGTTTAGGTGCACATGGCAAGAGTATGGTGGGAATGGGGCCACAGGCCCCGGCACATATAATAACTTATGCCAGTGTTCTGGAGTAAATCATGATTGAAATCTACTCCAGATACTTCAGTCTAGATGCACAGATTTCACTTAATTTATGATCAGGCCTGTGTCTCGTCATAAATTAAGTGCATTTTCCAGAAGTGTGGGGGATATCAAATAACAGGGTAATTGCGCTTGATAGAGGACCCTCTTTGTCCAAAAATGCAACTCCAGTTTTTTTACTTTACTCCCCTACTGTAGTAAGGTTGCGATTTTTTTTTTTAGCAAACAATATATCTGGAGTGAAGCTAATTTACATAGTTTACCATGCCCACTTTACCACCCACTTTTCAAAACTGGAGTGAGTGGTGTAAAAATGAAAAACAAAAGCAACATTTGTGATAAATTCCCTCTTTGCATAAAAAGTTCATTAATTCTATGCACATTTAGCTTAGTGGATAACATCTCTTTTGTCATACATGTGTTAAAAATAGTTGTGCAAAACACACTTTCATTTACTCCACAACTGAGTGAACATTTTTATTACATTTTTCCCATTTTTTTACACTAAGGAAGGCAATGTCAATATAAGAAATCTACCATTAGTGAATCTTATGCAATATAAAATACTCACCTCCATGTGGAAAGAATTGTGAATAGATTTGCTTAAATGTATCTTCATTAACAACCCCACTAGGACATTCCTATGTAAAAAAAAACACAAACACAAAAAGTGTATACATATGCAACTGAAACTTAAAACAATAATAGCAGACATTTTCAGAAAGTATACAAATGTGAACTGATCATGTAGCACCAGTTTCATGAAGAAAAGTCCCGTAGACAAAACAAAAAAATCACACTTTTTGCATTCTCTCAGGGTTTAGTGTGTATACCACTAGTATCTGCTGGCAATAAACACGAATGTGGTATTTTGTGGCACATTCATAAACTTCTGTTAAAAAAACAAAACAAAAATAAAACATTTGCCAAATAATGAACGCATGTGTGTAAAATCCATTGCATATTTATTATTGCTACATATTATGCAGTGAAAAACAAAGTATCTACATAGGATTTACATAAACATGTTTAATTTGCAGATTTCTGTGGTTTGCAATCAGAATCCATGGTGAATTTGTATAACACAAAACCCCATCCTATGAACTACAGTGCCTTGCGAAAGTATTCGGCCCCCTGGAACTTTTCAACCTTTTGCCACATTTCAGGCTTCAAACAAAAAGATATAACATTTTAAATTTTTGGTGAAGAATCAACAACAAGCGGGTCACAATTGTGAAGTGGAACGAAATTTATTGGATCATTTAAACTTTTTTTGTAATAATAAAACTGAAAAGTGGGGCGTGCAAAATTATTCGGCCCCCTTGCGTTAATACTTTGTTGCGGCACCTTTTGCTGCGATTACAGCTGCAAGTCGCTTGGGGTATGTCTCTATCAGTTTTGCACATCTAGAGACAGAAATTCTTGCCCATTCTTCCTTGCAAAACAGCTCAAGCTCTTTGAGGTTGGATGGAGAGCATTTGTGAACAGCAGTTTTCAGCTCTTTCCACATATTCTCAATTGGATTCAGGTCTGGACTTTGACTTGGCCATTCTAAGATCTGGATATGTTTATTTTTGAACCATTCCATTGTAGATTTTGTTTTATGTTTGGGATCATTGTCTTGTTGGAAGATAAATCTCCGTCCTAGTCTCAGGTCTTTTGCAGACTCCAACAGGTTTTTATCCAGAATGGTCCTGTATTTGGCTCCATCCATCTTCCCATCAATTTTAACGATCTTCCCTGTCCCTGCTGATGAAAAGCAGGCCCAAACCATGATGCTGCCACCACCATGTCTGACAGTGGGGATGGTGTGTTCAGGGTGATGAGCTGTGTTGCTTTTACGCCAAACATATCATTTTGCATTGTTTCCAAAAAGTTTGATTTTGGTTTCATCTGACCAGAGCACCTTCTTCCACAAGTTTGGTGTGTCTCCCAGGTGGCTTGTGGCAAACTGTAAATGAGACTTTTTATGGATATCTTTGAGAAATGGCTTTCTTCTTGCCACTCTTCCATAAAGGCCAGATTTGTGAAGTGTTCGACTGATTGTTGTCCTATGGACAGACTCTCCCACCTCAGCTGTAGATCTCTGCAGTTGATCCAGAGTCATCATGGGCCTCTTGGCTGCATCTCTGATCAGTCTTCTCCTTGTTTGAGATGAAAGTTTAGAGGGATGGCCGGGTCTTGGTAGATTTGCAGTGGTCTGATACTCCTTCCATTTCAATATGATCGCTTGCACAGTGCTCCTTGGGATGTTTAAAGCTTGGGAAATCTTTTGGTATCCAAATCCGGCTTTAAACTTCTCCACAACAGTATCATGGACCTGCCTGGTGTGTTCCTTGGTCTTCATGAAGCTCTCTGTGCTTTAAACAGAACCCTGAGACTATCACAGAGCAGGTGCATGAACTTCTGGAGTGAGTTTTCTGAACTGAAAGTAAATGGGCCGAATAATTTTGCACGCCCCACTTTTCAGTTTTATTATTACAAAAAAAGTTTAAATGATCCAATAAATTTCGTTCCACTTCACAATTGTGACCCACTTGTTGTTGATTCTTCACCAAAAATTTAAAATGTTATATCTTTTTGTTTGAAGCCTGAAATGTGGCAAAAGGTTGAAAAGTTCCAGGGGGCCAAATACTTTCGCAAGGCACTGTATGCAGCCTGCTCTGCTGTGTTCAACTTTCTCCCCTCTGTTAGTATCTGTAATAGTGTTGAGTAAATCGAAGTTAAACTAAAAATTGCGATTTGTCACAAAACTCAATTTCTTCTTGCTTAGTTGTAATGAATCATTTTTTCCTAAAATGGCGGCTACACGAGTTACAAAGTGAAAGTAAGGAGCCCCAGAATGAGATATGACTCATAATGCCATGCAGCCAGCCAATCAGCAGATAGCCATCTTCTGTGATGTCACAGTCCTATAAAATGCCTCATCCTGAGCAGGCATCATCATTTTACTGTCAACTGAGCATAGGGGGAGACGTGGCAAGTGCTAGGGACAGTGCTTTAGCAATCTTTTAATTGTAGAATATTAGATAGGGACAGTGTAGGGAGAGTTTCAGACATTGCAGGGAGAGCAGAGGGAGACTGCTGGGACAGCGCAGGCTCAATGTAATTGCCCTGTGCATCTTTTTCATCTGCTGCACCATTCAATCTTCATCTGTTCTATTATACATAGACTTACTGTGCATCAGACTCATTGTCAACAGGGGGTCTAAGATATTGGCACGTTTACCTAGTTCATCTGCTGCACCATTTATGCTTGATCTGATTGCACGTGGGAGCTGCGTGAAGAGGAGGCATCACCATCAGGGGGTGAGGGTGACAGCAGTGCCGATGAGCAAGCAGGGTGGAAGCAGTGGGAGATCTGGATCCAAATTCCCCCCATGGATAGACCGTCTGCTACTCAGGAGCCTACCTGTCAGGAAACAACTAGCGGTACACAGGTTCATAAAGGCAGCAGGCAGTCAACACGGACAGGTGGGGGTAAAATCCCATATTCGGCAGTGTGTGAATTTTTTATTAAGACGCTGGAAAACAACAGAGTGGCGGTATGCAGGAATTGTGGGCAGAAGGTGAAGCACAGACAGGGTACTAATGTTAGCACCACTGTACTATGTCAACACATGTAATGTCATGTATTTGGCCTGGAAAAACCGTGGCATTAATGTAGTGATGTAGCCTGTCGCAGCTGCATCTCCCATTGTCCCACAAGCCTTCTCCAGCAGTCAGGGCTCCTCAACCTCAGCAGACGATAGCTGTCGTTCCTTCCCTTTGTCTATTGTTGCTGACGCTCCTCCTACTCCCTGTCACGTGTTTCACCAGCAATCAATCACCGGGGCAATTGGAAAGAGACAACAGTATGCATGCACTCATCCAATGGCACAGAAGTACTACAGTCCCTACCTTTCCATATCATGGATACTGAACATCTCAGAGAACTTAAGTCTTGAATCTCTAATGAGCACTTTTCTTCACCTGCCTACTGAAGAAATCACCCAGCAGCAGGACATGTAGCAGAACATAAACCAGCAGGTGGTGGCTTACTTGGACTGCAGCCTGTCACTCCAGATTTAAGATCCCCTGTACTATTGGGCAGCCAAACTTAACCAATAGACCTGACAGAACAACAGATGTGCAGGTTGGGGGACACCTGGGAAACAGTGACCATAACATAATAACCTTCCAATTGTCATTCAAAAGAGTGTTTCTTCAGGGAGGAACAAAAATACCAAACTTCAAAAAAGCTAAATTTAGCCAACTAAGAGAGGCCATAGGCCTAACTAACTGGGACAAAGTCCTTAAAAAATAAAAATACAGCCACAAAATGGGATATTTTTAAAAGCATCCTAATATCTAATTGTGAGAGGTACATACCGTATAGGAATAAAATGATAAGAAACAAGAAAAAAACAATGTGGATAAATAGAACTGTAAATAAAGCAATAAATGACAAAAAGAAAGCATTTAAATCCCTAAAACAGGAGGAGAGCAAGGAAGCATTGAAAAACTATAAGGAAAAAAAATAGAATATGTAAAAGACAAATAAAAGCAGCCAAACTAGAGACCGAGAGATTAATAACCAAAGAAAGTAAAACTAACCCTAAAATGTTCTTTAATTATATAAATAGTAAAAAGTATAAATCTGGAGGTGTCGGCCCCTTACAGAGTAATGAGGGGGGAGTTGCAGAGAGCGATGAGGAGAAAGCGAAGCTACTAAATAACTTTTTCTCCACTGTATTCACTGAGGAAAATAAACTGTCAGATGAAATGCAGAGTATAAAAGTAAATTCCCCTTTAAAGGTGTCCTCTCTGACCCAGGAAGAGGTACAGCAACATCTTAAAAATATTAAAATAGACAAATCACCAGGACCGGATGGCATACACCCCCGTATCCTAAGAGAATTAAGTAATGTCATCAATAGACCCTTATTTCTGATATTTAAGGACTCTATACTGACGGGGAGTGTTCCACAGTATTTGGCACATAGCAAATGTGGTGCCAATATTCAAAAAGGGTCCAAAAACAGAGCCCGGAAACTATAGGCCGGTAAGTTTAACTTCTGTTGTGGGTAAACTGTTTGAGGGTTTTCTGAGAGATGCTATCTTGGAGTATCTCAATGAAAATAAGCAAATAACTCCGTATCAGCATGGCTTCATGAGGGATCGGTCATGTCAAACCAATTTAAAGGGGTTCTGCAGTTTTTTAAAACTGATGATCTATCCTCTGGATAGATCATCAGCATCTGATCGGCGGGGGTCCGACACCCAGGGCCTCCGCCAATCAGCTGTTTGAGAAGGCAGCGGCGCTGCAGTAGTGCCGTGGCCTTCTCTGTGTTTACCGCAGGCCCAGTGACGTCACGACTAGTATCACTGGTCTGGGCGGGGCTAAGCTGTGTTCACATGATTGGAGCTTAGCCCCGCCCAGGCCAGTGATACTAGTCGTGACGTCACTGGGCCTGCGGTAAACACAGAGAAGGCCACGGCACTACTGCAGCGCCGCTGCCTTCTCAAACAGCTGATTGGCGGAGGCCCTGGGTGTCGGACCCCCGCCGATCAGATGCTGATGATCTATCCAGAGGATAGATCATCAGTTTTTAAAAACTGTAGAAACCCTTTAATCAGTTTCTTTGAGGAGGTAAGTTCTAGACTTGACCGCGGCGACTCAATGGATGTCGTATATTTGGACTTCTCCAAAGCGTTTGACACGGTACCACATAAAAGGTTAGTATACAAAATGAGAATGCTTGGCCTGGGAGAAAATGTCTGTATGTGGGTAAGTAACTGGCTCAGTGATAGAAAACAGAGGGTGGTTATTAACGGTAGATACTCAGATTGGGTCACTGTCACTAGTGGGGTACCACAGGGGTCTGTATTGGGTCCTATTCTCTTCAATATATTTATTAATGATATTGTAGAAGGTTTGCATAGTAAAATATCAATTTTTGCAGATGACACTAAACTGTGTAAAGTAATTAACACAGAGGAGGACAGTGCACTGCTACAGCAGGATCTGGATAGACTGGAGGCTTGTCAGAAAAGTGGCAGATGAAGTTTAACACTGACAAATGTAAGGTTATGCATATGGGAAGGAATAATGCAAGTCACCAGTACATACTAAATGGTAAAGCATTGGGTAACTCTGACATGGAAAAGGACCTAGGAATTTTAGTGAACAGCAAACTAAGCTGTAGAAGCCAGTGCCAGACAGCTGCTGCCAAGGCCAATAAGATAATGGGTTGCATCAAAAGAGGCATAGATGCCATAGTCCTGCCACTTTACAAATCACTAGTCAGACCACACATGGAGTACTATGCACAGTTCTGGGCTCCTGTGAACAAGGCAGACATAGCAGAGCTGGAGAGGGTTCAGAGGAGGGCAACTAAAGTCATAACTGGAATGGGTGCACTACAGTACCCAGAAAGATTATCAAAATTAGGGTTATTTACTTTAGAAAAAAGACGACTGAGGGGAGATCTAATAACTATGTATAAATATATCAGGGGTCAGTACAGAGATCTCTCCCATGATCTTTTTATCCCCAGGACTGTGACCGTGACGAGGGGACATCCTCTGCGTCTGGAGGAAAGAAGGTTTGTACATAAACATAGAAGAGGATTCTTTATGGTAAGAGCAGTGAGACTATGGAACTCTCTCCCTGAGGAGGTGGTGATGGTAAGTTCACTAAAAGAGTTCAAGAAGGGCCTGGATGTATTTCTGGAGGGTAATAATATTACAGGTTATAGTTACTAGAGAGGGGTCGTTGATCCAGGGAGTTATTCAGCTCAACTGTATAACCAAATAGAGATGGTTGCACAGGCTGGTACAGTGGTCATAATGGGAGATTTTAACATCATAGACATTGACTGGGGTCATGGTTCAGCCTCAACCACAAAGGGATTCCTCAACTTGCTGCATGACCACTTTATGGGCCAGTATATAGATGCTCCCACTAGAGGCATTGCTCTGTTGGATCTGGTAATTTGACGCAGGGCTTGTTGGAAATGTTACTATTTGAGAAACACTAGGTAATAGTAACCACAATATAATTATATTCCCCCTAAACTATAAGAAGCAAACTCTGTCAGGCAGAGCAAAAACACTGAATTTGAAAAAGGTTAATTTTCCTGGATTGAGGGCAGCATTTCAGGCCATAGACTGAGAACAGCTACTGTCACATAATACTGAGGATAAATGGGAGAGCTTTAAATCCACATTGAGTAATTGCACTAAAAATGTTATTTCTTTAGGTAACAAGTATAAACTGCTAAAATTAACCCCCCATGGCTTACAGCTACTGTAAAAAAGGACAATAAATGACAAAAAAGGGTATTTAAAAACTACAAATCTGAGGGGTCAGCTGTAGCCTCTGAAGTTTACAAAGGACTTAATAAAATATTTAAAAAGGAGATAAAATTTGCAAAAATACAAAATGAACAGCAGGTGGCAAAAGAGAGCAAAACAAATCCCAAAAAATTATTCTATAAATATATAAATGCTAAAAAAGGTCTGAGGCGGTAACATAGTAACATAGTTTATAAGGCCAAAAAAAGACATCTGTCCATCCAGTTCGGCCTGTTATCCTGCAAGTTGATCCAGAGGAAGGCAAAAAACCCCTGTGAGGTAGAAGCCAATTTTCCCCACTTTAGGGAAAAAATTCCTTCCCGACTCCAATCAGGCAATCAGAATTACTCCCTGTCCCCTAAATGATGGTAAAGGAGGGTTAGTCACTGAAGATAAGGAAAAGGAAGGGTTACTAAATGGGTTTTTTAGAAAAAAGAAGAGAAAGGAGCTGATATCTATGGTGCTGGGGCTGTTAGTACATCCAGTAATATACTTAATTGGCTAACTATAGATATGGTCCAAGCTAAGTTAAATAAGGTAAATGTGAACAAGGCTCTGGGTCCAGATGCATTACACCCAACAGTTTTTAAAGAGCTCAGTTCAGTCATTGTGGTGCCCCTGTTTATAGTTTTTAAAGATTCTCTAGGCACTGTGCAAATCGATTGGCGGAAGTCAAATGTGGTGCCCATATTCAAAAAAGGATCTCGGTCCTCCACAGGTAATTATAGACCAGTTAGTTTAACTTCTGTTGTAGGAAAAATCTTTGAAGGACTCTTAAGAGACTATATACAGAAATATGTAACTGTAAATAATATTATAAGTGATAACCAACATGGGTTTACCAAGGACAGAAGTTGTCAGACTAACCTGATTTGTTTTTATGAGGAAGTCAGTAGTAGCCTGGACAGAGTGGTGGCTGTGGATGTAGTGTTTCTGGATTTTGCAAAGGCTTTTGATACTGTCCATCATAAACGGTTAATAGATAAAATAAGGTTTATAGGCTTGGAAAGTAAAGTTTGTAATTGGATTGAAAACTGGCTGAAGGACCATGTCCAGTGAGTTTTGGTCAATGATTCCTATTCAGAATGATCCTGGGTTATAAGTGGTTTACCCCAAGGTTCAGTGCTGGGTCCTCTATTATTTATTTAGTAATGATGTCGAGGACAGGATTAATAGCACCATTTCTATTTTTGCAGATGACACTAATCTATGTAGTACTGTGCAGTCTATGGAAGATGCCCATAAATTGTGATTAGGCATGAATTTGGCAAATGAGGTTCAATGTGGATAAATGTAAAGTTATGCATCTTGATAGTAATAATCTCTGTGCATCATATGTCCTAGGGGATGTAACACTGGGAGAGTCACTTATAGAGAAGGATTTGGGTGTCCTTGTAGATGGTAGATTAAATAACAGCATATAATGTCAATCAGCTGCTTCTAAGGCTACCAGAATATTTTCATGTATTAAACGAGGCATGGACTTGTGGGGCAAGGATGTAATACTACCAATTTACAAAGCGTTGGTGAGATATCATCTGGAATATGCAGTTCAGTTCTGGGCATCAGTCCACAGAAAGGACGCACTGCAGCTGAAAAAAGTACAGAGGAGTGCGACTAAATTGATAAGGGGCATGGAGGGTCTTAAGGCCCTTTTACACAAGCCGATTATCGTTCAAATAATCGTTAAAACGTTCGAATTTGCACGATTATTGTTGTGTATAAACACGGTTAACGATTTAACGACGAACGAGATTTCGTTCGCTTCTCGTTGATCGCATCTTTTGTCCTGCCAATAAATTAATCGTTAATCGTTCGAAAATCTTCCAGTTTAAACGAAAATCGTTTAGTCGTTGGCAGATGGTAATGGGAGGAGTCAATTGTTTATATAGGCGTTATTCATTCTAATTAGTCCAATAGTTCGGCACGTCCCATTAAAATTCCATTGGCTCACGTAGCGACCGGAAATACGTGTCTTCTTCTCGCGTATCAATAGTTTGAATTTCAAACCTGGTTTTATTTCGACGCGAAGATCTGCTCATTGTTGCGTTCGTATTTCGTCCTCCATTCTGCTCGCTATTGCGCTCACAACTTCATCCGCCATTGTGCTGTGCCATCATTGGCGAAATCTTGTATTTTTGTACAGTAGGAGGTTATGAGGGCGGTTCATGGGTGGTAATTGAACACCTGTAAACACCTACTTCTTTTCACTTTTTAACCCCTTCGCGACCAGCGCCGTACATGTACGGCGCTGGGGCGATGCGGGCACATGGCGCCCGCTCGCGGGTGCGGCGGGCGTCATGGCCGGCAAGTCTCTGCTGTTTCTAACAGCAGAGACTTGCCGCTACTTACCGCCATCGGCGGCGTCTTCCGGGGTGACTAGATGCCGTGATCACACGTGATCACGGCATCTAGTTGCGTCTAAACCCGGAAGCGTTCGCTTCCGGGTGGTGTACAGACACCCCGTGTGGCCAATCGGGGTGTCTGTACACCATATGAAAACTGTAATCCTCGCTGGTGAGGATTACAGTTTTCAAAGTGCAATTCTTATTCTGGCCACTAGATGGCAGGCCAGGATAAGAAATGAGCAAATGATGGATTGCTGAGTCTATAAAACCCAGAATTGCTCATAAAGAAAAAAAAAAAAGCCACAATTTATAAGCCCATATTTGAGCTTTCTAATAGTAAAAAAAAAATTAAAAAAAAATGTTAAAAAATATATAAAAAATAAAAAAGATGTAAAAGTTCAAATCACCCCCCTTTCCGTATAAGTAAAAAATAAATACCTAAATAACAATAAATATAGACATCATGGGTATCACCGTGACCGAAAACGCCCGTACTTTTAAAATATAAAAAAAAAAATTCCAATACGGCGAATTGTGTGGCGGAAAAAAGCGTCCAAATGGCGATTTGCCGTTTTTTGTCGCTTTTTTTTTCTAAAAAAAATTAAATAAAAAGTGATCAAAAAGTCATACACACCCCAGAATGGTATCAATAAAAACTTCAGATCGTCCCGCAAAAAATGAGCCCCCATACAGCTCTGTACACATAAATACCAAAAAGTTATAGGGGTCAAGATTTGACAAGGAAAAAAAAAAAAAAAAAAAAAGGGCAACTTTCTAATTATTTTATCACTATGAAAACGCAGGAAAAACTATACATATTAGGTATTGCCGGATTCGTACTGACCAGTAGAATGAAAGTAACGGATCAGTTTTAATGCACATCGAACGCTGTAAATAAGAAACCCGTAGAACTGTAGCGGAATAGCGTTTTCTTTGCAATTTCACCCGGTTTGGAATTTTTTTCCCGCTTCCCACTACACCGTATGCAATATTAAATGGTGGCGTTGGAAAGTACAACTTGTCCCGCAAAAAACAAGCCCTCATACAGCTATGTGAACAGAAAAATAAAAGAGTTATGGCTGTTTGAAGGCAGGGAGCGCAAAACGAAAATGCAGAACCGAAAAAAGCTCTGGGCGCGAAGGGGTTAATTCACTCACACCTTTCCCCTCCCCTGTAAGCAATACATCGGTTAATGTAAAAGCAAGGAACAATCGTAATAACGATTATAAAACGACCGAAAGTACGAAGATTGTGAACGACTTCTCTTTCAATGTAAACGGTATTTACATTGCATCGTTCGATCGTTCATCGTTCGTTAATATACGATCGCTAATACGATTTATCTTTCCGTGTAAAAGGGCCTTTAGTTATGAAGAAATATTAAAATAATTGAATTTATTTAGTCTTGAGAAGAGACGTCTAAGGAGGGGACATGATTAACCTATACAAATATATAAATGGGCCATACAAAACATACAGAGAAAAATTGTTCCATGTAAAATGCCCTCAAAAGGGGGCACTGCCTCCGACTGGAGAAGATAAAGTTCAGTCTCCAGAAGCGTCAAAATTTCTTTACTGTAAGAACTGTAAATCTGTGGAATAGATTTCCTCAGGACGTGGTCACAGCAGGAACAGTGGACAGTTTTAAAAAGGGTTTAGATGAATTCTTAAAAGTAAACAACATTAATGCTTATGAAAACATGTAGAAATCTGAGTCTCATTTCCTTCTGGGATTCGCGTCCCCACCTATCCCTTGTTTGAACTTAATGGATGTTCTGCTCAGCAGGGTTAGAAAATCATTACAGTCTACCTTCTGCCTCAGTCAGGGTATTCACCATCTAGCTGTGTTAAATTGCATTAAACTTTTTTTTGCTTGTTACAAAGACTACTGCTTTTTGGGTAGTTCACTGCATTGTGGGAGTGAAAGGCATCCTGGGAAAGAGAAGTCTCCAGTCTTCAGGACACATCATCAGAGTTTTTCTATGCATGTCTCCTTCTCAAACTCTACCATCCTTGTAAAAGCATATCTGGTGAGCAGTCTACCTTTGTTTCAGGGACATTATGTTATGCAGAGCTGTTCAGTTAGTTGTAATTGTTACTCAGGGAGTCATTACTGTTAGTTAGCCATGCAAGCCTATGAATAGGCAGCCATTTTACCACATGCTTTCACTATCATTGTAAGGGCCCTTTCACATGACCGTATGCCTCCGAGACATACGGTCTGTGAGCGGGCCATTGTCCCGCTCATGATCTTATGAGTGCAGGACAATAGCCCCGTGGGCAGCCCGACATGCACAGCATCATTGTAATCAATGATGCTGTGTGCTCCCATGCGCACGTTCGATGCCGCTCCGGGACATATGGCCGTTCATGGACCATATGTCTCGGAGGGCATACGGTCATGTGAAAGGGCCCTAAATGTTATAGTACATGCTATCCTATGCTTTATACTTATATGTGATATTTGTATTCTTGTAGTTTTACCAATCAATCACATGTACAATCTCTCACTCACGCGCAGCGTGCATAGAGTACAACCTGTTGACCAATAAACAAGTTAGACTACAAAGAACAGTACTTTTATTTGGAAGACAGGAATGGTTTATGCTGAATGTCAGACTGCACACTGTGTGAACGTGTAAGAAGACAGAACAGTAAAACAGATGCTAGTCACCAGCGATAGTGGATCTGCCACGAGGTCCTGCGTACAAGATTGCAACGGTTGCCATACAGTCACAAAAAGTGAGAGTGCAGCCTCCAGCAAGCACAGCACGATCCAAACCATGCTGAAGTCCGTTCCTACCTCTGCACAGAGACATTAATCAGCCAGCAAACGGGCACACAATGTCCACTAGCTAGGCATCATCATTCAGGACCAGGTCACAAGCAACCGCTCTAGCAAGTCCTCAATAAAAGAAATGGCTGCTCTCACCCATGCAGAAGCTGAGGCAGCAAAAGTAAGGTCTTCCTTTGCCACACAAGAGATGCAATTTAAAAATGAGAGAGCCTGCCTGCAAGAGTCACTGGAAGAAAAGAGAGTACGAACCAAAAAAGAGACAGCATGTCTGCAAGGGTCACTGGAAAAACTTGCCACAGAGAAAGAAGAGGCAGCCACAATAGTAGCTAAAGCATAGTTCCTAGAAGCCATAGAGTTACCCGACCTCGAGAAATACAGCCAAGTACTTGGGACAGACCTAGATCAACAAGATCCAGCACAGCGCATCTCAGAATATGTCTATCAGCATCCCAAGACAGAGGACAACTATGATCCAGTATATCAGCCAGCTTATACAGCGTGTCAAAGATCCCACTTCCAACCACAGAACCTCCAGCAGGATGGTATGTGACAAAACAGTGCTGACCACAACTATTGCTCTGCAGAACGAAAGACAAACTTCGCGTCAGAGTGGTATTATACAGACTTCCCTAAGCCAGAAAACCCTAAAAGGTATAGTGATATACCGCACACACAGCATAACAACAGCACACTGGGTAGTATTGGCGCTAACCAGGCTACCGTGGACTTCGCTAAGTTCTTTGCTAAATGGGAGCTGGTTATCAAAAGACTTATAAAGTTCACTGACTGCCCCAAGAACTACAGGGCATAGTGAGCCTCCTTCCAGAACGCCATAAGGGACTTACGTAGATCTTTCCTGTAGTGAGGAGTTAGATCTGTTGGTAAAGTGGCTTGGAAGCGAGTCTGCTGAACATGCCAAAAGAATCAGAGACATTAACATAAACTATCCAGGCAAAGGTCTAAAGATGGTGTAGGAAAGACTTGATGAGTGTTATGGGTCAATAGAAGCTATAGAAAATGCTTTACATAAGAGAATTGATAATTTTCCCAGAATAGTGGGTAAGGGTTAACAGAAGTTCAGGGGTCTGAAGACGCACTGACAAAATGTCGGCTCGCTCAGGCACTTCCGGGGCTGTGGGGGTGACGTCACACATCTTGTTTTTCACATGCCTGTTACCCTGGCTGCCACCGGGCCTGGTGCTGCCACTTCTCCTACCCTCACCACCTGGTGTTGCATTCCTTGCCTGGGAAGTGCTGGAAGTAGGACGCTTGGACATATTTTTATTGTGTGGGGGGAAATTAAATTATGTTTTTTTTTATACTTTTTTAAACTTTATTTTTTTATAACTTTTTTTAACTTTTTTATTTTAAATTTTTTTTTAACTTTTTTAAACTTTTTTTTTTTTAAAACTTTGTTTATAACTTTTTTTTAGGAGTTTTTTTTAACCTTTTTTGTTGCGGCTAAACGGGGTTGACGGCACCCAGCTGAGCAGCAACGTGTAGCGTGTACGGTCACGGAACAGGAATGCTACCTGTCCTGACTCTTTTCTCTCACTATTTTTTTTCTCACCCTATCTCTCCCTAGATGTCACAATTTTTTTTATTTATATGACTTCCTCTCCCTATCTCTACCTATCTCTTGCTTTCTCAGCCTCTTTCCCTATCTATCACCTTAAATTCTATATCTAGCTTTCTCTTCCTCTCTCCTGCTTCTCTCACTAACCCTTTCTATTTTTTCTCTATCTCTCCCTGTATCTATCTACTTGTTTGACTATCTATCTATCTATCGATCTATCTATCTAGCTATCTCTTTTCCCTCTCTATCTATGGAGCTCATTTCTCTCGGATGTCTGAAGACGCACTGACAAAATGTCGGCTCGCTCAGGCACTTCCGGGGCTGTGGGGGTGACGTCACACATCTTGTTTTTCACAGAAAACCAGGATACAAGGGATTATAGGAGTAATAATCCCTTGTATCCTGGTCTAGTATGTGAAAAAAGTACAGTTTTGCGTCGCCGTTTTTTTTTTTTTTACCAGATTCGTTATGAATCGGGTTCATTACGGTTCGGTTTGCTCAAAATAACGGCGACGCAAAATATACGCATATTTGAGAATGTACACTAATGCGTACGCTAATGCGTGTACACATTAGTGAACATTCTCAAATATGCGTATATTTAGGGTATGGAATATGGCATATTCCATACCCTAAATATACGCATAGTTGAGAATGTTCGCTAATGTGTACGCATTTTATGAATTCATACGCATTAGCGTACGCATTATCGTACATGCTCAATAAATATGCGTATATTTTGTGTCGCCGTTATTTTAACCAGATTCGGTGACGAACCAAACTTTTGGGAAAGTTCGTAACGAATCTGGTTCATTACGGTTCGGTTTGCTCATCCCTAGATAGTATATCTATCCAGAAACGCGTTGAGCCATTTATCTTAGTTAATAGCCTGCTTGATTGGTTTCTTTGGACATCAGCACTGGACAACAGCATTGATTTATCTTGTCAGCAATGGATTAGGATTAGTGATAGCTGGTGGTTTGTCCTTCAGATATTTAGCCAGTTGTTTTCCTACCATTAGGCACCGTTCCTTGACGGGATTGTGGGTGTTATATACATTCAAGGGATTACCCCTACACCTTCAGAAGGACCAGAGTTAGCCTCTGACAAGATATTTGGGCAAAGGTTTGCCTACATCACACTGCTACATCGAGTGTATCCCATTTGGCATGTATGTGTTGGATGCCAGGGATTTTGGGCGAGACATTTCACTTGGTTTTAATTACTTATAAATAAAGATTTTCTTATTTTCATTTTAGCGCCCATCTTTTGCACCGTAAGACTTTTCTCAATTATTGGGCGCTTACGCAAATATTTCTTTTTTTTTTTGTGAGCCTTTACTACTTTTTCACCATAAAATCACTTTTGTGTTAAAAATAAATGATATTTTGCATCATCGTATACTAAAGTCCATAATGGTTTTTATTTTTTCACCAATGTAGCTGTGGGATGGGTTGTATCTTTTATCGGCTTCATTTTGGGGCACATAGGACTAGTGATGAGCGAACCCGGACCACCACATTCAGGTCTGTACCGGACATTATGGTGTCCGGATACTGAACCCGAACACTGATTTTGGCACCAAAGTCCGGGTTCGTTGTTCATAGTTACATAGTTGTTAAGGTTGGAAAAAGACACAAGTCCATCAAGTCCAACCTGTAATCCTGCTAGATCGATCCCTGGATCAATGTCCATCTTCCTTTTAAAAAGGGGATGGGCCAAGGGAAAGGGTGAGTAGAACAAGATTTCTGTACATTGTCATAAGCTTAATTTTATTTTGAATTAAAAAGTCATCTTAACCTTTTTTGAAGACATCTACTGTAATTGCTGTGACCAGCTCCTGCGGCAGGCTATTCCAGAGATTCACAGACCTTACTGTAAAGAATGCTTGTTACCTCTTATGACCGAATCTTTTTTTCTCCAGTCGTAGGGAGTGGCCCCTTGTTTTTTGAGGGGGCTTAACACAGAATAGCTTCCCTTAATATTTTTTGTATGGTCCGTTTATATATTTGTACAGGTTAATCATGTCTCCCCTTAGACGTCTTTTTTTCAAGGCTAAACAAATTCAGTTCATTTAATCGTTGCTCATAACTAAGATCTTCCAGGCCCTTTATGAGTTTAGTGGCTCTCCTCTGTACCTTTTCTAATTCCAGGGCATCCTTTTTTAAGGACTGGTGCCCAGAACTGGACTGCTTATTCCAGTTGAGGCCGCACCAATGCTTTGTATAGTGGCAATATTACATCCCTGTCCCGCGAGTCCATACCTCTTTTACTACAAGACAAAATTCTGTTGGCCTTAGAGGCAGCTGACTTTCATTGCATGCTGTTATTTAGTCTATGATCCACTAATACACCCAGATCCTTCTCAACAAGTGACTCTCCCAGTTTTACTCCCCCTAGGACATATGCTGCATGCAGATTATTTGCCCCAAGTGCATAACTTTACATTTATCTATATTGAACCTCATTTGCCAAGTGGAGGCCCAAACAGTAAGTTTGTCCAAGTCAACTTGTAACTTATTAACATCTTCCATAGACTGGACTGTATTACAAAATGTGGTGTCATCTGCAAAAAAAGAAACAGCACTATCAATCCCATCCTCTGTCATTAATGAATAAGTTAAATAATAGCGGACCCAGCACAGAACCTTGGGGAACACCACTTATAACTGGGGACCATTCAGAGTAGGAGTCATTGACCACAACTCTTTGGTTAAGATCATGAAGCCAATTTTCAATCCAATTACAAATTATATTTTCTAAACTAATAGACCTCAATTTACCCATTTGTTGTCCATGAGGGACAGTATCAAACACCTTTGCAAAGTCCAAAAACACAATGTCGACAGCCTTTCCACTGTCCAGGCTTCTACTCATCTTCTCATAAAAATAAATCAGATTAGTTTGACAGCTTCTGTTCTTAGTAAAACCATGTTGGCTATCACTTATTATATTATTAACAGTTACATAATCCTGTATGTAGTCTCGTAGAAGGCCCTCAAACATTTCTCCCATTATGGATGTTAAGCTTACTGGTCTATAATTTCCTGGTGAAGACCTAGCACCCTTTTTGAAAATGGGCACCACATTCGCCTTGCGCCAGTCTCTTGGTACAATGCCTGTCGTTAAAGAATCTGTAAATATTATGAACAGAGGCAAAGCAATAACTGAACTGAGCTCCTTTAGAACTCTAGGGTGTAATCCATCTGGACCTGTGGCTTTGTTCACCTTTAATTTTTTTTAGCATATTAAGGACCATATCTACAGTCAGCCAGGTAAGTATGTTATTTGAGGTATTTCCACCAGTGGTACCACCCTCATGTAATGCCCTCTCTTCTTTTGTATATACAGAGCTAAAAAACCCATTTAGGAGCTCTGCCTTCTCTCGATCCCCAGTGACCAACACCCCGTTACCATCATTTAGGGGTCCTACATGTTCTGACCTTGTTTTTTTTGCATTTATGTATTTGAAGAATGTTTTGGGGGTGTTCTTACTTTCTTTGGCCACCTGTATTTCATTGTGTATTTTCGCTGATTTTATTACCCCCTTACATAATTTATTTAGTTGTTTATACTTTTTGAAGGCTATAGCTGTCCACTCCGATTTGTATTTCTTAACGGCCCTCTTTTTGTCATTTATTGCACTTTTTACACTCTTTGTAAGCCATGTGGGGTTTAATTTTATACGCTTGTACTTGTTACCTCTAGGAACGTATTTAACAATATACTTATCCAAAGTAGATTTAAAGCACTCCCATTTAGCATTAGTGTCATTATGTGACAATAGTTGCTCCCAATCTATGTCCTGAAGTGCAGCGCTCAACCCTGGGAAATTTGCCTTTTTTAAATTAAGTGTTTTTGCCCTACCGACCTGAGTTTGTTTTTTACAGTTAAGTTGGAATATAATAATATTGTGGTCACTGTTACCAAGGTTTTCATGGACAGTGACATTTCTCACAAGCTCCGCATTGTTAGAAATTACTAGATCCAGAAGGGCATCACCTCTAGTAGGATCTTCTACAAACTGGCCCATAAAATTATCCTGCGAAAAGCTGAGGAATTTTCTCAGTTTTGCAGCAGAGGCAGAACCATGTTCCCAATATATGTTTGGATAGTTAAAATCTCCCACTATCGCTACTGTGTCGGCCAGCGCCGCCCGCTCCATTTACACATACAGTTGATCTTCTATCTCCTCAGTGATATTGGACGGTCTATAGATCACACCAAGAATTATTTTTTCATTTTTTTTCCCCTCTGAATTTCCACCCACAAGGTTTCAACATCCTTACAACCTTCATCCACAATTGTTCCACACTAACTTTCATATCACTCCTAGCATACAGACATACACTACCACCCTTGCATTTATCCTTATAGTTTCTAAATGCTGATGGCCCTGTGTAGCGCATGGCACAGGTAGTATTCCAGAGAAGACTACCTTGGAGGTCCTTCCCTTCAGTTTGGAGCCTAGTTCTTTAAAATTATCCTTAAAGACCTTCCACCTACCATTTATTTTGTCATTGGTACCAACATGGACCACGACCGCTGGGTCATCCCCAGCCCCTCCCAGTAATTTTCCAACCGTTCCACCACATGCTGAACCCTGGCACCAGGGAGACAGCAAACCATTCGGTTGAGGCGGTCTTGGCAACAAATTATTTTATGTATCTTCCTGATTATAGTATCCCCTATAACCACTAACTGTCTAGGCCTACCTGCACTACCATCCCCCTCGACTACTAGCTGGGCTGTTCTCCCAGATGTTAGGGACAACAGTATCTGCTAGAGCTGCCATTTCTGAAACTGACACCTTTGCATCATTACCCAACTTGGCAATTTTGCTCGGAAGCACAGAAACAGAATTGGCCTTCCTCTTCTTGTATCCCTTTCTACTCCCTCTAACTACATTAACCCAGCTACTTGCCTGTTCCTGATGATCTGCCAACTGATTTCCAACTTCCAAATCTACCCCACTAACTGCTTGCTCAGTTAGCAGCATGCTCCTCTCAAGATTGTCAATCGCCCTGAGTGTTACATTTTGCTCTTCCAGATCTCTAACACGAGCTTCCAGATGGGCAACATGCTCACATCTTTCACAGCGGTATTCACCCTGGAACACCTGCTCCAGTAGTGCATACATATGGCAGATTGTGCACTTAAGGAAATCTCCAATGTTGCTAGCCATTATCCCAGTTGCAAAAAGAAACAAGATGGAAAAAAAAAGTAGATTACTTACAGCATCTTTGTGCCTTGTCTTTAGCTCCTTATCTTTAACTCTGGTTCTTTAACTCCACTTAATTCACAAGCCACTTAGTACAGCAAGCCGAACAGAGCAAGCTCAAAGGGCCTTAAGGTGCAGTTTATAGCACCTGGGGGCAGAAACCACTCCCCTTACCCAGGTACTCAGCAGAAGGAAAAAAGTGGTTTAAATTATGTCACTACCAAGATACAAACAGCACAAAAAGACCCTTGAACACTATACACTATATGCAACTATTTGCAATCAAACAACCCACAGAATCACACTCAGCACCAGCACTCCGGTTCTTTAACTCCACTTAATTCACAAGCCACTTAATAGTGAATCTGCCTGTTAATTGAGTAAGTGAAACCTACCTATTTTTTTTGTGCTAAACACCTCTTTTGCATCCGTGACAAGGATATACAATTGTTCATCTGTCAGCCAATATTGTGGGTGACCGTAACAAAATAAGGAGAGCCTCAACTAGGGGACATGGCCATGGTGCTGCTAGTGTTGGTGGTGGTGGAAATCCTGCTGCAGGGAGAGGACGTTGTCAATCTATGCCAGCTATGCACCCAAATTAAACGCTTTCCTCTGGTGCACGCAGACGACAGAACATTCTGCATCATTTTGCAGGCTGAAATACCGCTTTAAGAATAGTGAGGCCAGAACAAGTAGAAGTGGTAGTAGATTGGATGGCTCAGAGTGCCTCCAGTTCCTTCACATTGTCTTTCACCCAGTCCACTGCTGAAAGCACAGAGTTGGCACCGGCAGCCCACAGGCATCCGTCTTTCATCTCAACCCCATGCACATCAACCAAGCAGTCTGATCCCCAAGTCATGTGGAAGTCACTTATGCTTTTTGATGACTCTGCTGGCGGAGTTTCCGTGGGCCATCCACCTAGCCCTGCCTCAAAAGTTATTGCGATTGAGTGCACTGATGCCGAACCACTTATTTTTTAGGATGAGGACGTGGGAGAACCACCACAGCACGTCTGACGAAACACAGGTGTCAACTGCTGCTGCTTTCTGCAGTGTGCAGACGGGCCAGGAGGGCAGGGGTGAGGAGTAGGTGGAAGATAATGTGGAGGATGATGAGGTCCTAGACCTCACATGGCATCCAGGTCATGCCAGTGACATTTGAAGTTCAGAGAAAGACGTTGTGGTCACGCAGCACCAGCTGCACAGCAAAAGAGGGAGCAGTGATTAAAAGCAGAGCGGCCATCCCCCAGCCAGTACACCTGCTACTGCCCAACGCGCCAGAGCACACCAAAGCCAGTGCAAAGAAGTTCCCTGGCATGGCAGTTCTTCAGGCAGTGTGCTGATGACAGGACACAGCTGTTTTGCACGCTGTGCAGTCAAAGCCTGAAGCAAGGCATAAATGTTCTAAACCTGAGCACCACCTGCATGATCTGGCATCTAAGGTGTAGTAGATACCTCAAGAAAAACCAAAGATCAGTGGTGCCTTCTGCTCCCTCTTCTGCTGTGGTCTTGGCCTCTTCCTCCCCCTCTGGAGTGACAGTGGCAACTGCCACCCTGCAAACAGAGGCTGTGGCAGCAACACCACCGTCACCAAGTATCTCCACACTGTCCCATGGAAGCGTTCAGCTGTCCATCCCCCAAACGCCGGAGAGAAAGGGGAAGTACCCCCACCCCACCCCCCCCCCCCCCACACACACACACCCGTGAGCCCAGGCCCTGAATGTCAGCATTTTAAAATTGCTGGCCTTTGAAATGCTTCCATTCTGTCTGGTGAAGAAGGAGAGTTTTAAAAACATAATGATGGCAGCTGTCCCACGGTACGTGGTTCCCAGCCATCACTACTTTTCCAGGTGTGCCATCCCTGTCCTGAAAGAACAATTAGCGGAAAAAATCAGATGTGTTTCTGCGCAATGCCATCAGTGGCACGATCCACATCCAACATGTGGACCAGTAAGTACAGGCAGGGTAAATGTAGTGGCACTGGGCCTGAGGTGGACAGCGGTTTGGCACATGTCCTATCATCACTGAAGATTGCTGGACGTTTCTCGTTGCATCCTCCTCCTCCGCTTCCTCCTCTACCACCTCCTCATCATGTCAGCGCAACACCTTCACCACCAACTTCAGCACAGCCAGGGGGAAATGACAGCAGGCAGTTCTGAAATACCCCACACCATGTAGGAGCTGTGGGCGGGCATGGAAGAACAGACCAATGAGGGTTTGGTGCCGGTGAGCCTCAAGTTCGACCTGGTGGTGTGCGACAACGGGCGAAATTTCATAGCAGCCCTGGGCCTAGCCAGTTTGACACATATCCCTTGTCTGGCGCATGTGCTGAACTTGGTTGGGCAGAAGTTCCTGAAAAATTACCTCGATATGTCAGAGCTGCTGCAGAAAGTGAGGACCGCATGTGCGTGCTTTCAGTGTACTCACCCTGCTACTTGCCTGTCTGCGCTGCAGCGTACCTTCGGCCTTCCCACACACCGCCTCATATGTGACGTACCCACAAGGTGGAACTCCATCTTGCACCTGCTGGAGAGACTGTGCAAGCAGCAGGCGATAGTGGAGTTTCTGCAGAACAGCACCACTTCACTACCAACAAGTGGGCCTCCATGCGGGACTTGTGTGCCGTGTTGCACTGTTTCGAGTACTCCACCATGGCCTGTGGTGATGACTCCAAACACTTCACTGGATGAGGATGTGGCACAGGAGGAAGAGGAGAAGGAACAGGGATCATTCCCACGGTTATCAGGTCAGTCATCTGCAGGTGGTTCCTGCACCAACAGTGGCCAGGTACCCAAATGTCCAACCAGGGCACAGTTTTGGAGAATGAGGAGGAGGATGATGATAATGAGGAGGAGGATGCCCGTACACAGCAGGGTGGCACCCAAATCAGCTCACTGGCATCACTGGAGCATAGCTGGGGGGATACAGAAGACTCAGACGATACATCTGCCACTGAGGTGAGCTTGTCGTTGCCTCTGTGCAGCGTGGCACACATAAGCGACTACATGCTACAGTGCCTGCACAACAATCGCTGAGTTGTCTTAATTCTTACCAGTGCTAATTACTGGGTGGCCACCCTGCTGGATCCCCACTACAAGGATAATATCTTTACATCACTGGAGCGTGATCAGAAGATGCGCGACTACAAGCGAATGCTGGTAAAGGCGCTACTGATGGCATTCCCACCTAACAGTGGGGGCTCAGTGGAAGCACAAGGTGGAGACAGAGGAGGAAGTGACCAATGCAGCAGGGGCACCATCAACACCTCAGAAGAGAGGGTTAGCATGGCCGAAATGGGGAAAAGCTTTGTCTGCACACCACAATATCCAGCACCATTGGAGGTGCTGGCCTGCCCTGCGGCAAGTGTATTCTCCGAACGTGTGTTTAGCACGGCGGGGGATGATCACGGACAGACACATCTTCCTGTCCACAGCCAATGTGGACAAGCTCACGTTCATTAAAATGAACCAGGCATAGGTCCCACAGGACTTGTCCGTACCTTGGCCAGAGTGGAGAGGTATACTGGCGGCACCCAGCCATTGTTATACTCCAGTGTAGTTTGTGCGTTCTCTTTGTAATTTCCCAATGTTTTGTGGCCTCTTCCTCCTGCACCCCCACGTCCGCCTCCTCCTCCACTCGAACCTCTGCCTCCTGGCAGAGTCTGGCAGAATATACCGGCCACACCCCCAAAAATGGCTAAAAGTCACACATAGAATTGACAGACATATTTTTTTTTTAAAAGTGTTGTCTACCTCCTACACATCCACAGCCTCCTCAGCTTCTTATTCCACTTGGACCTACGCCTCTTGGTTCAAGATTGTTATTTTTTATTCTTATGTATTTTATGTTCGGGGTCAAGTTCAGAACCCGAACCAAACTTTGAAACGAAGTTCGTCCGAACCCATCAAACCTGGACATCCACCGGTCCTTTCATCCCTACATATGACTTTTTGATCACTTTTTACAATTTTTTTTTTTTTTGTGGAGGTGAGGTGACAAAAACAGCACCGTCATTGTTTTTTTGTGTTTTTTTTTACAGCGTTCACTGTGCGGAATTAGTAACATGATATTTTTATAGACCAGGTTGTTATGGACGCAGCAATACCAATTATGTGTAGCGTTTTTTTTCCCCATTTTTTTTAATGACTTATAAATGAACAGATATGAGAAAAGACCATTTAAAATTTTGTATTTTTTTTTTCCTTTTTTTTTTTAATTAAGACCCATTTGGATCTTGAAGATCCAGTGGGCCTCATGGCTATGCAGTGCATTTCAATAGTCATCGATTGCAACGCACTGTATTGTCAGTATTACACTTGTGCTAAGCCTGATCAGATCCTTAGTCATTGCAGCAGAGTGTCAGCTGTAAGTTACAGCTGCCACTCTCTGCTGATGGCAGGGGCTCCGTTCCTGAGCTTCTGCCGTTATAGCCGACACAGAGGAGCAGGCTTCAGGGCGCATCTGGGGAACATTGGCGGTGTTTGGGAGACAATGGGGCATATAAGGGGCTTTACAGGAATCAAGGGCACTGCAGCACACAGGGGGTTTTGCCTGATTTTTAGGCTCTGATCTCCAGCGTTCTTACAGAAGTGATCCAATTGGTTAATCTGCAGAAACTAACTAATGAGAGCGCTTGCCGGCAAGGGACCACTCTGATTGATCCCTTGACGGTTTCCCTGGTTTCTCTGCTCTCGGAGAGCGCGGAAACTCTGGGGTTGTGACACTTTATAGTGTCACAGCCCAGATAAGCAGTTTGGACGTGACGATTCGATTTGAATAAATTTGTAACGAATCGCGTTAAAAAACGGCTACTTACGGCCTGCAGAGAGCCTGTATAGTGGTGTAGAACATTGTGCCTTGCAGTAACACGCATAGGGAGTCTGCTGTGGTAGTGAAACAATACTGTGAGCCAGTATGACACGCAGATAACAGGTGTCGCTCTTAGAATCGCTGCACACTTTACGTATTTTGGCAGTTATGGGGCCAAAACTGACCAAATAACTCAAGTCTGAACTCAGCCTTACAGGTCAAAGTTAGCGCCAGCTATAAAGAACCATGCAGAGCCAAGATCCTACTAGAGCGTCAAAGAGCGCACTCCTTTTACACCAATTCACTGATTCCACAAAGATTTCTTACAGAACCCTTTCTATTACACGCTTAAACTAGCAGAGACCCCCCCCCCCCAGACAGTGTGAAGATGGCAGTGACAGCAGCATCAGGAGACACGACAACAGTGTATAGGAGGCAGTGGCTGCAGCTGTAGCATCAGGAGACCACAGACTGGTACAACGATAGTGTAGAGGTGGCATTGACAGCAGCTGTAGCATCAGGAGACCGCAGAGTGGTACGACGACAGTGTAGAGGAGGCAGTGACAGCAGCTGTAGCATCAGGAGACCACAGAGTGGCACGACAACAGTATATAGGAGGCAGTGGCAGTAGCTGTAGCATTATGAGGCCACAGAGTGTGGAAGTGGCAACAGCCATAGTAGCAGAATTATGAGGTCCCAGAGTGGCACAATGACAGAGTGTGGAAGTAGTAGCAGAATTATGAGGTCACAGAGTGGCGCAATGACAGAGTGTAGAAGTGGCAGTAGCAGTAGAATTATGAGACCACAGAGTGGCACAAAGACAGAGTGTGGAAGTGGCAGCAGCAGTAGTAGTATTATGAGGCCAGAGTGGCACAACGACAGAGATAGGAAGGGAAAAGTTCTCATCACCACTAATGTCTGTGCTCGAGGAATTGACATAGAACAAGTGTCAACCGTTGTCAAGTTTGACCTGCCTGTGACTGTAGAAGGTCTGACAGAGTGGAACGACGACAGAGTGTAGAAGAGATGGCAGCAGCAGCATCAGGAGGCCACAGAGTGGCACAATGACAGAGTGTGCAAGTGGCAGAAACGGCAGCAGTAGCAGCATCAGGAGGCCACAGGGTGGCACAATGACAGTGGGCAAGTGGCAGCAGCCGTAGTAGCAGAATTATGAAGTCCCAGAGTGGCACAATGACAGAGTGGGCAGGTGGCAGCAGCCGTAGTAGCAGAATTACGAGGTCACAGAGTGGCGCAACGACAGAGTGTGGAAGTGGCAGCAGTAGTAGCAGAATTACGAGGCCAAAGTGGCATGACGACAGAGATGGGTAGGGAAAAGTTCTCATGACCATTAATGTCTGTGCCAGAGGAATTGATGTAGACCAAGTGTCAACCTTTGTCAAGTTTGACCTGCCTGTGACTGTAGAAGGTCTGACAGAGTGGCACAACGACAGTGTAGAGGAGGCAGTAGCTGTAGCATTATGAGGCCACACAATGGCACAACGACAGAGTGTGGAAGTAGCAGCAGCCGTAGTAGCAGAATTATGAGGTCACAGAGTGGCGCAACGACAGTAGCAGTAGAATTATGAGGCCACAGAGTGGCGCAACGACAGAGTGTGGAAGTGGCAGCAGCAATAGTATTATGAGGCCAGAGTGCCATGACGACAGAGATAAGAAGGGAAAAGTTCTCATCACCACTAATGTCTGTGCTCGAGGAATTGACGTAGAACAAGTGTAAACCATTGTCATGTTTGACCTGCCTGTGACTGTAGAAGGTCTGACAGAGTGGAACGACGACAGTGTAGAAGAGGCGGCAGCAGCAGTAGCAGCATCAGGAGGCCACAGAGTGGCACAATGACAGAGTGGGCAAGTGGCAGCAGCCGTAGTAGCAGAATTACGAGGTCACACAGTGCTACAACGACAGAGTGTGGAAGTGGTAGCAGTAGTAGCAGAATTACGAGGCCAAAGTGGCATGACGACAGAGATGGGTAGGGAAAAGTTCTCATGACCATTAATGTCTGTGCCAGAGGAATTGATGTAGACCAAGTGTCAACCTTTGTGACTGTAGAAGGAAAAATAATTAGCCACTGCGGTATTCCGTTATTGGCATGGTTACTTATCACACATATCTGACCGCATATTGGTTGCCACTGTGACATTATACCCTTTATTATATGAGCGTATGGGACCTTGGTGGTATTTTTTTATCACTATCATATGCGACTGCTGTTCATTTTTGGACTACTGTATTATTGTATTGATATGTATGGGCCAGGGATGGGGTTTTCTTCTGCACTGTTACCCTCCCTGTATAACATTGACTTTTTAACTTTCATATATGAGAAGATGTAATAAAGATTGTCATATTTTTGTAGTACATTAGTGGCTCCGTTTGTCTTTTTATAGACACTGTTTCTGATGTGACTGTAGAAGGTCTGACAGAGTGGCACGACGACAGTGTATAGGAGGCAGTGGCTGCAGCAGTAGCATCAGGAGACCGCAGAGTGGTACGACGACAGTGTAGAGGAGGCAGTGACAGCAGCTGTAGCATCAGGAGACCGCAGAGTGGTACGACGACAGTGTAGAGGAGGCAGTGACAGCAGCTGTAGCATTATGAGGCCACACAGTGGCACAACAACAGAGTGTGGAAGTGGCAGCAACCACAGAGTGGCCCGACAAGATTGAAAATGTCAGTCAATAGAATTTCGCAGTCACAGACAGGCCCAATCAAAAGATTGCAAATGTCAGTCAGTAGAATTTCACAGCCACAGACAGGCCCAATGAACAAATAGCAAATGTCAGTCAGTAGAATTTCGCAGTCACAGACAGGCCCAATGAAAAGATAGGAAATGTCAGTCAGTAGAATTGTGCAGTCACAGACAGGCCAATGAAAAAATAGCAAATGTCAGTCAGTAGAATTTCGCAGTCACAGACATGCCCAATGAAAAGATTGCAAATGTCAGTCAGTAGAATTTCGCAGTCACACAGACCCAATGAACAGATAGCAAATGTCAGTCAGTAGAATTTTGAGGTCACAGAGAGGCCTGATTGCAAGATTGAAAATGTCAGTCAGTAGAATTTTGAGGTCACAGAGTGGCCCAACAACAGGATTGAAAATGTCAGCCAGTAGAATTTCAAGGTCACAGAGAGGCTTAATGACAAGACTGACAATGTCAGTCAGTAGAATTTCGAGGTCACAGAGAGGCCTAAGGACAAGATTGAAAATGTCAGTCGGTAGAATTTCGAGGTGAAGGAGAATCCCAACGACAAGATTGAAAATGTCAGTCAGTAGATCACAGAGTGGCACAAAGACAGAGTGTGCAAGTGGCAGCAGCATCGGCAGACTACAGAGTGGGACGACAACATTATGGAGGCAGTAGCAGCTGCATCAAAAGGCCACAGAGTGGTCAGACCTGTGAGAGGAAGGACAATGGAGCAGATAGGCAGCGGCCAACTGACTGAATAGGATGTCTCTATAGTAGTTCAGTTTGTCCTCCCTCTCGGCGAGTGTAAAAAAGGCCCCCATTTTGGACCGGTAGCGAGGGTCTAATAGGGTGGAGAGCCAGTAGTCATCCCTCTGCTGAATGGTGGCAATAAAGCTGTCACTACGCAAGCAAGTGAGCATGCATCGGCCCATTTGCGCAAGTGACTCCCTGCCTCCATCTCCACTGCATACTGCCACAGTGTGTCTGGGTCCCCTGCCTCCTCTTCCTCATCACCCTGTAGCTCTTCTGGCTGCTCCTGCTTCTCCTCTCCTGTCACCTGGGTAGAGAAACTACCCATTTCTCTTGGCATTCTTTGTGCTCCAATGCCCTCCTCCTCCTCCTCCAGTTCAGCCCCCACAGGGCTCATGTGGCCGTGAGATGTAGTCGCCACATCTCCTGTCCCCTGACCAGACTGATTTAACAGCATCTTTTCCAGGATATGAATGAGTGGAATGACGTTGTTCATCCCGTAGTCCTGGCGACTGACAAAGTGGCCTCCTCAAAGGGCACGAGCAAATGGCAGGTGTTACGCATGAGCTGCCACTGGCTGACATCGAAGTTACACAGGGGAGTATCTCTGTCCGCTTGAATCAAGAAATCGTTTATGGCCTTTCTCTGTTCGTACAGTCGGTCCAACATATGGAGGGTGGAATTCCAACGGGTGGAAACATCACATATCAGCCTATGTTGGGTGATGCCGTTCTGCCAATAGCTCAAGGAGGGTGTGCTTGGCGGTGTAGGAGTGGTTAAAGTGCATGCAAAGTTTCCTGGCCATTTTTAGGATTTCTTGCAGATGGGTAGAAGACTTTAGTAACCTCTTGACAACCAGATTGAACACGTGCACCATGCATGATGCATGGCACAGCCCTCCTTGACGCAGCACAGACACCATGTTCTTCCCGTTGTCGGTCACTATTGTTCCGATTTTGAGTTGTCGCGGGAAAAGCCAGGATTGGATTTCTTGATGTATGACGCGGAGCAGTTCCTCCCCTGTGTGACTCCGTTCACCCAGGCAAACAAAGTGTAGAACCGTGTGACACCGCCGCGCTCTGCACATGTGGTATGCTGGTGGGGCACTGTGAATTGTCACTGCAGTGGAGGCTGAGGACATGGTGGAGGGTGAGGAGGCAGACATTGTCGCAGGAGCGACAGCATGAGAACGTGGAGGCGGAAGCGGCATGCAGGTTTGGGTGTGCAGGAAGCACATTTACCCAGTGGGCTATAAAGGACATATACTGTCCCTGGCCGTAATTAGAGCTCCACACGCTGGCGCTGCCGTGAACTTTGGCAGACACCGACCAGCTCAAGGACTGGCCCACCTTCTGTTCTACATATTTGTGCAGAGATGGTACTGCCTGTTTCGCATAGAAATGATGGCTTGAAACTCTCCACCTCGGCTCGGCACAAGCCATCAGTTCTCTGAAAGGTTCAGAGTCCACCACTTCGAAAGGGAGGGACTTCAGCACCAGCAACTTGGCCAGGAGCACGTTCAGCTTCTGCGCCATTGGATGTGTACACGCATTCTGCTGTCTCTTGGCAATGGCTTCGCTGATCGATTGCTGATGGAATGACTGAAAAGGAGTATGAGGAGGAGCAGGAGCATCAGATGATGGGAAGGGCAGACAGCTCCCTTCAGCTGAAGTGGTGGAGCCTTGACTGCCTGAAATCTGTTGGGCGCCACTGGTTGATGCTGCGGATGCTGCGGCTGCTGTTGCAGGCTGGACCACCACACTGGAGCCACGGTTCTCCCAGGCCACTTTATGGTGACACTGACCAAGGGCCATGGTGCCAACATTGGCACCCTGGCCCCGCTTCACCTGCTGATTCTACAAATAGCTAGGTTCAACTCACCCGGCGGCTTAACGAAAAACTGTCACACCGCCGAGTACGTGAATTTACCCCCAAAACTCCTCACTGACTGGCACTGCCTCCTTGAACCCCTGCACCACCACTTTCCAGCCCGGTAGGCTCCTGCAAAGCAGGTGGTCTACCTTGAGCACGTTTGGCTCCCGACCTCCCACTGCTGCCACCCTGCTGACTCCCGGCCACGATAGTGACCTGCTGGCTCCGTCGCTGCCTCACGGGCAAGCTGCCACCCTCTTCTCCTGATGATGATGAAGGCCCTAATTCACCCGACTCCCAAGTGCGATCGGCTACATCATCATCAGTAGTAGTGTCTGCACGTCACTGATGTCCTCCTCGACTGTCTGTGGGTCAGGAGCCTGACCGCATGCAACCCTAGCTCCCATGCCACTCTCCTTATCACTACTTGCCTGTCTAACTGAGGAAGCTGCGGATGTCTCCCCCACATCTTTCTAGCCAGAAGCTGCTGACTGTCCTCCAGTAGCTCGTCCTCGCTGTAAAATGGAGCTGAGTCCACAGCATACATTACTTCTCTGGCTGAGGGAACAGAAAAGGACAGAGGCAGGTTTAGTACAGGTGAGCGCACAGGGCCTGCTCCCGGGCCATGCCAACTAAGGGTTGTGTCTGACGAACCCACCAATTCTTGGCTGGGGGTGTCTGACGTCATTTGGGACAAAGTCGAAGACCGAGTCAACCATTCAAGAACCGCTGGGTTGCTGGTCAAGACCCGACCGCTAGATGACACCGGGAGCTCAAGCCTCTCAAAGTTACCCCTGCAACCACGCCCCCTTACTCTGCTGCGACCTGTGCCTGCGCCAGAAACATTTAGGCCTCTGCCACTCCCCTGTACAGGGTCTGTCACTTCTCTGCCTGACATGCTGTTAGATCAAATAAATAAATAAAAAGGAAATTAAAACATGCTACAAAGGGCTGTAATTTTCCCACTTCACCAAACAACGGCTAAAAAGTCTTTTGCCACCACTAATAACCAACAGAAGGTTTGACAAAGTTTAACTTTGACGCTGTAGGCCAACTAAAACTTTTTTGCCACTAATACATGCTACAAATGGCTGTAATTTTCCCACCTCAGCACAGAGTGAATAATTTTTTAGTTTTTTAACAAGACTTATAAACGCAAGTAGGTTTTAAAATATAGAACTTTGGCGCTGTAGGCCAAATCAACCTTTTTTTGGACTACTAATACACGCTACAAATGGCTGTAATTTTCCCACTTCAGCAGAGAGCGAATAATACGTTTTTTGGCAACACTAATAGCTGATAGAATACTTTACTATGTATAACTTTGGCGCTGTAGGCCAAATAAAACTTTTTTGCCACTAATACACGCTACAAAGGGCTGTCACTTTCCCACTTCAGCACAGAGCGAATAATATGTTTTTTTCGCACCGCTAATAAACGCCAGTAGGTTTGCCAATAACTAACTTTCGTGCTGTACACCAACTAAAACTTTTTTTTTTTTAATACTACTACACGCTACAAAGGGCTGTCACTTTCCCACTTCAGCACAAAGCGAATAATATGTTTTTTCGCACCGCTAATAAACACCAGTATGTTTATCAATAAATAACTTTGGTGCTGTACACCAACTAAAACTTTTTATAGCCACTAATACACGCTACAAAGGGCTGCAGTTTTCCCACTTCACCACAGCTAATAAGCCATTTCTGTTTTCCAACACTAAAACAGCAAAAAAGTCCTGTACTAAATCTAACTACAGCGCGCAAGGGTTAACAAAACCCCAATAACCAGAATTACAGAGGTAAACCTGACATGAGCAGCTGTAGCATGGCAATTTTGAATCCCAGTCACTGAAACCAAGGTGTAATACAATTTTTCCTATTACCCTGTTGCACTTCTTTCCATATCTCACACTGTCTCTAAACACCCCTATTGAACCCTGTTCTGCTGCAATACTTTCCTCCCTATCCTTTCCCTACACTTCTGTTCAGCAATTTGTACTTTTGATTAGGTTTTCTAACACTTTCCCTAGTGCCTGCAAACGTCTCTCCCTGCACTAAGTTCCCTGTAGAATGACAGAATCCAAAATGGCTGAGGGCATTTATATGGCTGTGACATCACAGGGCTGGCTGGCTGCTGATTGGCTGCATGCATGGCATTGTGGGTGATCCCTCCGTCCCTCATGTTCCTTTCTCCATGTCCAAACACGTGCATTTTTAGTGAAAAAAAAAATATTCATCACTACGATTCGCCAGGAAATTCTAAATCAGTGTGAATCAAATAATTTCAGAATTTCGGATCGAATTCCACTTCGTCAGCGTCGATTCGCTCATCTCTAGTGACTGCTTACATGCAATTTGGATGTACAGTTACGTCCAACTGTGTGAAAGGGTTAAATAGTCACAGAAATTACCATCTATAAAATATAGCCTTTATTAGATATCTTTTTAAAATCGTATCAACAACCAAAATAATAATAGGGCAAAAACAAAAAACAAGCAACAGAGTGCTCCCTTTGTGGCAAGGACTTCCTTTATGCTCAATTGTAGGGATATGTAAGGGTGAAAGATGATCTTTTCCTACTCTGCACCCTAGTCTCTTAAAGCCCTGCCTACAAACGGAATGGCCGCCCCAATCCCGTATTAGGAACCTCCTCTCAGATGTACAGAAAATGAAAGATGATAGTACTGATAATTTACAGATTTTAAATCTGTCAGGATATACTTTATCTGATTCTGAATTGTCTATTCTGTCAAAGGGGTTGTCGTTTGTACCAACAAATCGATTTAACTGTTTTGAATGGATTAAGGACATCAATTTGTTTATTAGAAAGGTCAGATGGCATAAAACCTTCTCCCAAATTGACAAGAAAAGATGTGTAGAATTGGGATTGGAATCAGGGGACCTACAAGGGTTTGATGATCTTGTCACCCTTCTCGATGACAATGAGAGACCAAGGGAACAAGGCCCCTTTACTAATCTCAAAAATAGGGGAGACCTACATCTGGACCTGTTCTTAAATTCGGTCACGAGGGACCTTGAAAAACTACAAGTCAAAGAAACTTATAAAAATTATACCTTTGACGGAATTGAGGGCCTCCATCAGCTTAGTTCCAATAGTAATATGGTTGTGAAACCGGCTGATAAGGGGGGCAACATTGTTGTCCCGAATTATCAACAATATAGGGAGATGTGCTTGTCTCTCTTATCGGATCGTTCTAGTTATGAAAATCTTAAATCTGATCCCACTCCTGGATTTCTGCGGGAACTTTCTTTACTACTAAAGGAGGCTCTTCACAATAAACTTATTGACCGGAAAGAAATGGATTACTTACTGCCGGCACATCCCAAAGTAGCGACATTTTACGCGCTACCTAAAGTGCATAAAGGTATAGACCCCACAAAGGGCGACCAATAGTGTCGGGTATCGGTAGCCTGACACAACATGCTGGGACTTATATTGACCTCATATCACGTCCTTTTGTTATGGCTTTATCATCATGTACACTCACCGGCCACTTTATTAGGTACACCATGCTAGTAACGGGTTGGACCCCCTTTTGCCTTCAGAACTGCCTCAATTCTTCGTGGCATAGATTCAACAAGGTGCTGGAAGCATTCCTCAGAGATTTTGGTCCATATTGACATGATGGCATCACACAGTTGCCGCAGATTTGTCGGCTGCACATCCATGATGCGAATCTCCCGTTCCACCACATCCCAAAGATGCTCTATTGGATTGAGATCTGGTGACTGTGGAGGCCATTTGAGTACAGTGAACTCATTGTCATGTTCCAGAAACCAGTCTGAGATGATTCCAGCGTTATGACATGGCGCATTATCCTGCTGAAAGTAGCCATCAGATGTTGGGTACATTGTGGTCATAAAGGGATGGACATGGTCAGCAACAATACTCAGGTAGGCTGTGGCGTTGCAACGATGCTCAATTGGTACCAAGGGGCCCAAAGAGTGCCAAGAAAATATTCCCCACACCATGACACCACCACCACCAGCTTGAACCGTTGATACAAGGCAGGATGGATCCATGCTTTCATGTTGTTGACGCCAAATTCTGACCCTACCATCCGAATGTCGCAGCAGAAATCGAGACTCATCAGACCAGGCAACGTTTTTCCAATCTTCTACTGTCCAATTTCGATGAGCTTGTGCAAATTGTAGCCTCAGTTTCCTGTTCTTAGCTGAAAGGAGTGGCACCCGGTGTGGTCTTCTGCTGCTGTAGCCCATCTGCCTCAAAGTTCGACGTACTGTGCGTTCAGAGATGCTCTTCTGCCTGCCTTGGTTGTAACGGGTGGCAATTTGAGTCACTGTTGCCTTTCTATCAGCTCGAACCAGTCTGCCCATTCTCCTCTGACCTCTGGCATCAACAAGGCATTTCCGCCCACAGAACTGCCGCTCACTGGATGTTTTTTCTTTTTCGGACCATTCTCTGTAAACCCTAGAGATGGTTGTGCGTGAAAATCCCAGTAGATCAGCAGTTTCTGAAATACTCAGACCAGCCCTTCTGGCACCAACAACCATGCCACGTTCAAAGGCACTCAAATCACCTTTCTTTCCCATACTGATGCTCGGTTTGAACTGCAGGAGATTGTCTTGACCATGTCTACATGCCTAAATGCACTGAGTTGCCGCCATGTGATTGGCTGATTAGAAATTAAGTGTTAACGAGCAGTTGGACAGGTGTACCTAATAAAGTGGCCGGTGAGTGTATATGAGACACTACCGACCTTTTAAAACGCCTTGAAGGGATCTCAATTGACTCTAATACCTTTTTGGCTTCAATTGACGTAGAAGCTTTATATACCTCCATTCCTCATCACAAAGGGCTAGCGGCGGTTAAGTATTTCCTGGATTCAAGACGAACGGAATTACAGGGACATAACAATTTTGTTATTCAACTCCTCCATTTTATTTTGACACATAATTATTTTGTATTTGGGTGTCCTTTCTTCCACCAGCTCAGGGGCAACGCGATGGGTAGCCCATGCGCGCCCACCTACGCAAATTTGCTCCTGGGCTGGTTGAAAGACACTATCGTTTTTTCAGAGGCCTTTTCTGATATGACGGACTCTATTTTATTAGGGGTCTGTTTTATTGATGACACTAGTTGAAGAACCCAGCTTCGCCCAGGTATATTTAATATATTTTATTTAATGTTTTTGTGGTGTGTTGTTAAAAGATATCGAGAGTGACCTCTACAGTGCCCTCCCCTTAAAAGAAACATCCACAGCGCCCTCCCCTTTAACTGTGACCTCCACAGCAGCTACGGTGGCCACTGTCTTCAGCCCAGAAAGCCAGTCCTCACCGGTCATTCCCCCAAACGTGAAGCAGAGCTCCCGATCCCCATGAAGCCACACCACTAAACATTAGGCCATGCCCCCTGGCTCTGTGACGACATGGAGGAGAAGCTGTCTGAGTGTGAGGTGCTGAAAGGGTGGACATCCCTACGTCCGTACAGACACTGCACCAGATGGAGGACAGGGAGCCAGAAAACTGGACTGTCCAGCTTAAAGCTGGACATCTGGCCACCCTAATATCAGCCTGCCCCTAGGGTGGCCAAAGGTCTGGTTTTAGGCTGGACAGTCCGGCTTTCAGACTTCCTGTCCACCGTCCGGCGCAGGGCCTGGACAGACACAGGGATGTCCACCCTTTCAGTAGCTCACTCTCAGACAGCTTCTCCTCCGTGTCTTCATGGAACCAGGGGGCGTGTCTGTGCAGTCTGAGCATGAGCTGCAGGGAGAAAGTCACCCTCCTCCCTCCCCTGCAGCTGACAGAAGTTGATTTTTACCTTCATTTTTTCAATCCCGATCAGATGTGGAGTGGAAGGGGCGTGGCCTGACTGAGTCAGGGGCGTGACTTAGTGGGACCTGGGGGTGTGGCTTTTAAGTCCTTCTTTTGAGGGTGGCCTGAATTACAGGTCGATGCCATAGTAATTTAGGAGGAAACACAGTGGGTATGTCAAGGTTGGGGTACACAGAAAGGGAGATGTGATCCCTGCGCTCACCCCAACCCCTGTCCCTGCCTAATTGCCTCCATATCCTAGGCGATACGGCGACAACCACGAGGACTGCAATTACTCTAGACTAGGTGCAGGGAAAAAGGAAGACAAACAGAGACGAACAAAACACAGAAGAATCGTCAGCTAGCCGTGTCAGAAACCAGAGATAATGCCAGTACAAAATCGGAAGACGGTAGAGTAGTCAGATAGAAGCCAAGGGTCAAATCAGCAGTCAGGATACACAGTACAACGCAAGCAGGAATAGCAAGGAATTGCAAAAACCAGCAAGGAGCAGAGAGAAAGATAGGTATATAAGCAGGAAGATATCCCACCCCCAGGTTCTGAATGGACCAGATTCAGAGAAGCCACTCAGCCCAGCACCTGAGTATTAACCCCGAGTAGACAAACCAAACATGAAGCTGGGCGTTGGCTCTAAAACAACCCACAGTGTGAACATGGTTCAAGGCAAGGCGTAGGCACTAAACAGAAACACACAAAAACTCAGAATCAAGCAAAACATAGAACCTATGTTCTCCGATGACCAGACCTGACAGTACCCCCCCCTTCCACGAGGGGCCTCCGGACCCTTAGACCCTAAAGATGGTTTAGACGGATAGTCCCGATGAAAAGATTTAACCAATCGTGGAGCATGAACATCCCTAGCAGGGACCCAGGATCTATCCTCAGGACCGAAACCCTTCCAATGAATGAGGTATTGAAGAGAGTTCCTGACCAGTCTGGAATCGACAATCCTCTCTACCTCATACTCGAGATCACCCTCCACCACCGATGGCGATCGAGGGTCAGGGAGGGGTACCACAGGATCCACATAGCGTTTCAACAGACTCTTGTGAAACGTATTGTGAACCCGCCAGTCAGAGGGTAACGCCACCTTGAACGATACAGGATTAATAACATGCGTTACGGTAAACGGACCAATGAACCTAGGAGCCAATTTCAGAGACGGAACTTTCAACTTAAGGTTCTTAGTAGACAATAGGACCTTGTCACCCACAACAAAAGTTTCTGAAACAGTACGCCTACTTCTGGATGAATGGACCATTAAACTTTGTGCTATTTTCAAGTTCTGCTGAACTTGCGACCACACTGTGCACAGTTGGTTAGTTATGGACTCAGCACGAGGGGTATCCGAAACTGACGATGACGAGAAGGAAAACCTGGGGTGGAATCCATAATTACAGAAGAAAGGAGATGTGAGTGTGGATGAACTAGTGTGATTGTTGATGGCAAACTCTGCTAACGGAAGATATGAGACCCACAGATGTTGACAGTCAGAAACAAAAAGACGAAGGTACTGGATGAGCTCTTGATTCATCCTCTCCGTCTGCCCATTAGTTTCGGGATGGAAGGCCGAGGAAAAGGACAATTTTACCTCAAGCTTAGAACAGAAAGCTCGCCAAAACTTAGCCACAAATTGTACCCCCCTGTCAGACACAACCTCATCAGGAATACCGTGGAGACGCACAATATGTTGAATAAATAGATCTGCCAATTCCTCTGCTGAAGGCAGCTTCTTTAGCGGAACAAAATGGCCCATCTTAGAGAAACGATCCACCACCACCCATATAACAGAGAACCCTTGAGAGAGTGGCAGATCGGTAACAAAATCCATAGACACGTTAGACCAAGGCCTGTCTGGCACTGGGAGCGGGAGAAGAGGTCCCTCAGGATGTCTCCTGGGGACCTTTCCTCGCGCACAGACCTGACAAGCTAAAACAAATGCATGAACGTCAGTATTCATATGTGGCCACCAGTAGTTTCTTTTCAATAGATCTAGTGTCCCCCGAACAGTGTGTCTCCTCTAACACTCTCAATCGAAGGGACAAGGGAACAAACATTTTGCCTTCCGGAAGGTCTCTTGGGGCAGAATTTTGTTTGGAGCGAATTTGATCTGAGAGGTGAGAGGAGATGGCTGCCAAAACAATACCAGCAGGTAAGATGTTACCGGGTTCCGACTCAGGACCCTCAGGGACACCAAAACTCCGAGACAAGGCGTCAGCCCTGACATTCTTGGTACCAGGTCGGAAAGTGACCACAAAATTAAAACGAGAGAAAAACAACGCCCATCTAGCTTGACGGGCATTGAGACGTTTTACATTCTCCAAGTACACAAGATTTTTGTGATCTGTGATCACTGTCACTGGGTGAAGAGCTCCTTCCAGGAAATGGTGCCACACTTCGAACGCCCATTTGATGGCAAGGAGCTCGCGATTCCCAATATCATAATTCCTTTCACAAGACGAGAATTTCTTGGAAAATAATGCACATGGTCTGAGGTTAGTGAGAGCAGCTGACCCTTGAGATAAAACTGCCCCTACACCAACCTCGGAAGCATCTACCTCAACAATAAATGGCTGAGAGAGATCAGGTTGAATTAATACAGGCGCAGAGGAGAACGCTTTCTTGAGTTCCTCAAACGCAGAGTACGCAGCAGGAGACCAGTTACTGGGATCAGCCCCCTTGCGGGTAAGATCCGTGAGTGGCTTGGCAATTACGGAAAAGTGCTTGATAAAATTCCTGTAATAATTGGCAAAACCAAGAAAACGTTGAAGGGATTTTAAATCCGTGGGCCGAACCCAATCCGCGGGCCGAACACGGATCCATCTGAACCTCAGAAGGAGTGACCAAATAACCCAGGAATGAAACTTTTTGTACACAAAAAATGCATTTTTCTAGTTTAGCAAACAGAGAGTGATTACGCAGACGGGACAACACCAGACGAAGATGTTTACGATGTGAATCAAGATCAGAAGAAAATATCAGGATATCATCCAGATAAACCACCAAAAAAACCCAATACAGTCATGAAAGATATGATTCATAAAACCTTGGAATACAGCTGGGGCATTGCTTAAACCAAAAGGCATAACCAGATACTCAAAATGTCCCAGAGGCATATTAAAAGCTGTCTTCCACTCATCCCCTTCCCGGATCCGAATCAGGTTATAAGCTCCCCGTAGATCTAACTTGGAGAACCAGTTGGCCCCCGGAACCTGATTCAAGAGGTCCGGGATGAGGGGAAGCGGTCCAGAGTTTTTAACAGTGATTTTATTAAGTTCATGGTAGTCAATACATGGTCTCAAACCCCCATCTTTTTTCTCAACAAAAAAGAAACCAGCCCCCGTAGGAGATTCGGAAGGCCGAATGTGTCCTATAGCCAAACTCTCATCGATGTATTGTTTTAGAGACTCTCTTTCTGGCACAGACAGATTATAAATCCGACCCTTAGGTAACTTGGCATCAGGTAATAGATCAATCTTACAATCAAAGTCTCTGTGTGGAGGCAAGACTTGAGACAGAGGTTTCGAAAAAACGTCTGCAAAATCTGAAATAAACTCCGAGATCTCAGAATCACATACATTGGTAGAACAAAGGGAAACTTGAGACATATGGGCCTTACACTGAGGGCCCCAGTGAACTAATTCCTGACTCACCCAATCAATAACCGGATTGTGCAGCTGAAGCCAAGGAAGACCCAGAATAATGTCCACAGACAAATCTTTCATTACAAGGAAAGAACAATATTCAATATGTAGTGCACCCACCACCAGTCTTATTTCAGGAGTACGGAATTTGACCAAACCGGCTTGCAGAGGGGTCATATCGACACTAGGCACCTGGATAGGAGGGGACAGGGGAATCAAAGAAGGCAATATTTGGGAAACAAATTCAAAATCAATGAAGTTGGCGGCTGAACCAGAATCCAAGAAAGCCTGTCCAACACGTGAGGCTGACTGGAAAGAGACGGTGCAGGGCAAAAATACTCTAGAAACATTAGAGGGTACCTGAGCTCCTAGACAGTCCTCCCGATAACTGTCTAGGAGTGGAAGTTTTCCTGCTGAGGTTTTCTTCGGACAGGACTTCAGCAGATGATCCGGACTCCCTCAGTAGAAGCACAAATGATTCCTCGTACGATGTTCCCTTCTCTGCTTAGGCGCAATACTGCCGAGTTCCATTGGTTCCGGTCCGGATTGGCTGGAGACCGGATTGAGGATCGGCTGAGGAGCAGGAGACACCCGAGGAGGTCGCCTGGATCTTAGACGTCTATCTGCCCGGACGGCCAGGGTCATAGCTTCGTCAAGTGTTTTAGGTTCAGCATGGGCTAACAACAAATCCTTCACACGGTCAGACAGTCCAGTCATGAAAAGGTCTTTCAAAGCCCTATCATTCCACCCGGAATCGGTCACATATTGTCTAAAACTAGCACAGTAATCTTCTGCCAACTGTCCACCCTGACGTAGAGACAATAACTGGGATACAGCTAACGCTGGGCGATCAGGCTCGTCATATATCTGACCCAGCGCAACAAACAACTCGTCAAGGGATGAGCGCAAAGGAGAGGCAGTGGGTAAAGAAAAGGCCCAGGTTTGGGGGTCTCCGCGCAGGAGAGACATAACCAAACCCACCTTTTGCGCTTCAGTTACAAACGACCGAGGTCGTAAAGAAAAATACAAAATACATCCTTCCCGAAACAGAAAAAATTTCTTACGGTCACCGTAAAAAAAAATCAGGAAGGGGGACCTTAGGTTCAGGTGCAGGTGTAGGAACCTGGGGTGCAGACACAGGAACCGAGGCCTGCATGTTTTCCTGAACCTGAAGGCGAGTAGCAAGATCCTGAACCAAATTGGTCAAGGCCTGGACCTGAGATACCACCACCGACATTTGCTCCATAGGTGGAATAAACGTAACTGGCCGTATACAGGCTGCAGGCCATTTCGGGCTGGTTTTTCTGTCAAGGTTGGGGTACACAGAAAGGGAGATGTGATCCCTGCGCTCACCCCAACCCCTGTCCCTGCCTAATTGCCTCCGTATCCTAGGCGATACGGCGACAACCACGAGGACTGCAATTACTCTAGACTAGGTGCAGGGAAAAGGGAAGACAAACAGAGACGAACAAAACACAGAAGAATCGTCAGCTAGCCGTGTCAGAAACCAGAGATAACGCCAGTACAAAATCGGAAGACGGTAGAGTAGTCAGATACAAGCCAAGGGTCAAATCAGCAGTCAGGATACACAGTACAACGCAAGCAGGAATAGCAAGGAATTGCAAAAACCAGCAAGGAGCAGAGAGAAAGATAGGTATATAAGCAGGAAGATATCCCACCCCCAGGTTCTGAATGGACCAGATTCAGAGAAGCCACTCAGCCCAGCACCTGAGTATTAACCCCGAGTAGACAAACCAAACATGAAGCTGGGCGTTGGCTCTAAAACAACCCACAGTGTGAACATGGTTCAAGGCAAGGCGTAGGCACTAAACAGAAACACACAAAAACTCAGAATACCAAGCAAAACATAGAACCTATGTTCTCCGATGACCAGACCTGACAGGTAGCTGTTGAAGAAAACATCTTTTATTACTATTGAACGGTAAATATGTGAAATTTACATTATATGAGGTAATGATTGATGATGAGTTAGTCTAAAACATGTTATATTTATGGTAACCGGAATACTCCTTTAACAGTGTCATCCACAGTGCTCTGCCCCTTTAACCCTTGTGTGGCGGGCGTCATGGACGGCAAGTCTCTGCTGTTTCTAACAGCAGAGACTTGCGGGTACTTACCGCCGTCGGCGGTTTCCTCTTCAGCAATTAGATGCCGTGATCACATGAGATCACGGCATCTAGAAGCGCAAAAACCCGGAAGCGTACGCTTCCGGCTGGTGTACAGACGCCCCATGTGGTCAAATGGGGTGTCTGTACACGATCTGAAAGCTGTAAACCTAGCTGATGAGGTTTACAGCTTTCAAAGTGCAATTCTTATTCTGGCCACTAGATGGCAGGCCAGGATGAGAAATGAGCAAATTCGGTCATTAATTCAAAATTAAAAAGCCCTGATTGCTCATAAAGAAAAAATAAAAAACACAATCTATTTGCTCATATTTGAGCTTTAAAATAATCACAAAAAAATTAAAAAATGTTAAAAAAATATATAAAAAATAACAAAATATAAAAGTTTAAATCACCCCCCTTTCCGTATAATTAAAAAATAAATACCTAAATAACAATAAATATAGACATCATGGGTATCACCGTGACCGAAAACGCCGTACTTAAAATATAAAATGTAAAATATATAAAAAAGAATTCCAATACGGCGAATTGTGTGGTGGAAAAAAGCGTCAAAATAGCGATTGTTTTTTGTCGCTTTTTTTTCTAAAAAAAAAATAAATAAAAAGTGATCAAAAAGTCATAAACACCCCAGAATGGTATCAATAAAAACTTTAGATCGCCCCGCAAAAAATGAGCCCCCATACAGCTCCGTACACATAAATACCAAAAAGTAATAGGGGTCAAGATATGACTATACATATTAGGTATCGCCGGATTCATACTGACCAGTAGAATGAAAGTAACTAGTCAGTTTAAGTGAACATCGAACACTGTAAATAAAAAACCCGTAGAACTGTAGTGGAATAGCGTTTTTTTTTCACCCGATTTGGTTTTTTTTCCCGCTTCCCACTACACCATATCATAAATGGTGGCGTTGGAAAGTACAACTTGTCCCGCAAAAAACAAGCCCTCATACAGCTATGTGAACAGAAAAATAAAACAGTTATGGCTGTTTGAAGGCAGGGAGTGCAAAACGAAAACGCAAAGCCGAAAAAACCTCCGGTACTGAAAGGGTTAAAGCAGATCTACAGCAGTGAACTGGCTAGGTTGTTATGGAAGCCTGGTGTGTGTGGAGACTAACTGCCTGTGAGCTTCTATTGGCTGATAAGGGTCATGTGACCAGGCTTCTATTGGCTAATGTATTTTTTGGGAATATCTCAGGAATGGTACGTCCTGGAGAGCTGAGACCCATTCTAAAACCTTCCCGGACACCTGATTTCGTGACTGTAGCTGCGACAGTGCGGATTCCTTTAGCGGACACACACACACATACATACCCTCAGCTTTATATATTAGATTTTTTTATTTTGGACTGGGACTGAGCTGAAATGTACGGATTTCATGCATAGACTTAACAATAATCACATTGGACTCCGTTTTACCTATGAGTTTAAGAGAGACTCCCTTGCCTTTTTGGATATACTGATTAAACGCAAAGAAAACCACCAGATTACAACTACTTTATTTCAGAAACAAAAGTCTTCCAACAGTCTTCTCTGTTGGGACAGTTTCCACCCCATGCCCCTGAAAAAAGGAATACCCAAGGGGCAATTCCTTAGGGTCCGTAGAAACTGTTCCGATAAGTCAGAATTTGAGAACGAGGCCCTTAAATTATACAACCTCTTCAAACAAAGAGGCCACCCGTCAAAGCCTCTATATGAGGCATGGTAATATGCGAGATCTAGAGAACGCTCGTCTCTTTTTCAGCCACGACAAAGAGAGTCCCTAAAATATGCTCAGAATAATTGGAATGTATGATTCAGGAGCTATATCGGTCAGGGAGATCCTAGGTCGATACTGGTCATTACTTAAACTAGACCCAGATCTAACAAAGGTTATTCCAGAATTCCCAACAATTACCTTTAGGAGGAGACAGAGCCTCCATGACACGCTTGTTCAGTCACTTTGAACCCCTACGTGAAACAACCTGGCTCCATAATAGGAGCACAGGAACATTTAAGTGTGGCCAATGCAAAGCCTGTAATTACATCAAAACAGGAAACACATTTTCTAACAGTGCAGAAACAAAAACGTTCTCTTGTCGAGACTTTGCTAACTGCAACACAAGAGGGGTCATTTATTTGGCCGAGTGTATTTGCGGTCTCAAATACGTTGGAAAATGTGTAGGGAGTTCAAAAAACGCATACTAGAACACATAGGGGACATTAGGAATGACCGTGATAAACCCCTGGCCAGACATGTGAGAGCATCACACAGGGACCAGCAGAATGTACTCAAATTTGGTATGATTGAGGTGATGACTCAATCCATTAGAGGAGGGGATGTGGACAGGCTTTTAATGCAAAAAGAATGTAAATGGATCTATACTCTTAAAACTGTGACACCTCATGGCTTAAACAAATCGAATGAATATACTTGTTTTATCTGAATCACCAGCCCTAGTATGAATAAGCAGGGGTACTAGACACGGACATCTCTAATATCTTCAACTGTATATTTCTAACCTAAGTGGAGGTTTATCGCCACCTCCTATCTAGTACCCATAAATAGCTTTGCTAATATAGGCAAAACATGATATTTGTATTACAATCCAGTGGATTATGCTTCACCCCCTTTTTCCAAACAAGGAATTGCTCCTCCTCCTGGTAGATGCATAGTGCACATCACTTTGATGTGGATAGTCCCAGTGTCATAGTGATTTCTCACATGGCCCTCAGGACACTCCCCCTAGAAACGTGAATGACAATATGCGTCACTAGGAGCTAGTCACGTGACCGGCGTTCCGATCATGTGATCTGATGTCACGATAGACAAGTGAGACGCCTCCTTGCGGCATTTTAAGGCGGAAGTGACAGTGTTTCCCTGCAACTGCCATCCTGCATGTGCCTACAACCGCTACCGCATTATCATCAGCAGTCCCATGTGCTTCATGGTGTCTCTAGACTCGGCCCTACATCATCACCATATACTAGGGTGGACGCAAGTATGAGCTGTTTTCAGCCCTTAGTCACATTGAATTAACTTAAAGAACTCCTGCAAAATTTTTTATTCTCTGACCTGTTAGAAAGGTGCATGATATAATCTGTAGTGAATGTCATTTTGTTATCAGAGGCTGAAATTGAGAGTTTCCATTCTCTTCTTATTGTAGCTGGTTCATGTGACCAACTCCCTAACCTCCAACTGACCCAGGACAGCAAGCCAGGACATAAGGTGCTGTGTGAGTTGATGGGTCTAATTCCTAGTCACATGACAGATAAGAAACTTCAGGATGATATAACTCAAAAATTCAGCTACTGGTAAGAAAATGACATTCACTACAGATTACATCATGTACATTTCTAGCAGGACATGGAATAAAATTTAAAAATTCTTTAAATGTTATAAAATGATGAAAATATACTCCAATTTAACCTGGTTTTGCATGTGTCTAGCACCCATGAGTTAACTATGATACTATATATGAATGATAAGGGTATTAAAGGGTTATTCTCATTTTAGACAATGGGGGCATATCGCTAGGATATGCCCCCATTGTCTTATAGGTATATATCGAGAACGGAGCCCCCGAAGTGAATGAGGGCGCACTGCGCATGCACAGCCGCCCTCCATTCATTTCTATGGGACCGCCGAAAATAGCCGAGCGCTGGCTCGGCTACTTCCGTCGGCTCCATAGAAATGAATGGGAGCGCACCGCGCATGCACGGCCCGGCTCCCATTCATTTCTATGAGCGGCGCGGGGAGCTGCGCCTGGTGGTGGCCGGACCCCCGGAAACCTGGGGTCCTCCAGGCGCAGCGCTCCCCGCTTCGTTCTGGATATAGGTGCGGGTCCCATCGGTGGGACCCGCGCCTATAAGACAATGGGGGCATATCCTAGCGATATGCCCCCATTGTCTAAGATGAGAATACCCCTTTAAACATCCATATCTAATGACCTGATATGTATATCTAAACTACTGTGACACCATTTAAGCAACTGTTAATTTCATTATCACTTTGACTGTGAGAATGAATATCTTTTCTCCTTCTCACATTTGAATAATTGTTTAAGCAACTGGTGTTATCATAAATCTGACCAGAAGAATGCTTATTTTCTTTTTTGGTCCCCTGATGAGCCCAAACTAAGAGGCGAAACGTGTTGGGACGTTTAGAACCCAGGTTTAAAGACCGGGTGTGCTGGTTTCGAGGGGTATTTGTAATTAATATCACCCCTGGATGCAGCCAATGTCATACCTCCCAACTTTAGAAATGGAGACAGAAATTGTGTGGTGTGCAAAGTAATATGCCCAGTTATGTGCCCCCAGTAATATGCCCAGTTATGTGCCCCCAGTAATATGCCCAGTTATGTGCCCCCAGTAATATGCCCAGTTATGTGCCCCCAGTAATATGCCCAGTTTTGTGCCCCAGTAATATGCCCAGTTATGTGCCACCAGTAATATGCCCAGTTATGTGCCCCCAGTAATATGCCCTGTTATGCGCCCCCAGTAATATGCCCAGTTATGCGCCCCAGTAATATGCCCAGTTATGTGCCCACAGTAATATGCCCAGTTATGTGGGCCCCCAGTAATATGCCAATTTATGTGCCCCCAGTAATATGCCCAGTTATGTGCCCCCAGTAATATGCCCAGTTATGTTCCCCCAGTAATATGCCCAGTTATGTTCCCCCAGTAATATGCCCAGTTATGTGCCCCCAGTAATATGCCCTGTTATGTGCCCCCAGTAATATGCCCTGTGATGTGCCCCCAGTAATATGCCCTGTTATGTGCCCCCAGTAATGTGCCCTGTTATGTGCCCCCAGTAATGTGCCCTGTTATGTGCCCCCAGTAATGTGCCCTGTTATGTGCCCCCAGTAATGTGCCCTGTTATGTGCCCCCAGTAATGTGCCCTGTTATGTGCCCCCAGTAATGTGCACTGTTATGTGCCCCCAGTAATGTGCCCTGTTATGTGCTCCCTAGTAATGTGCCCTGTTATTTGCCCCCAGTAATGTGCCCATATTGTGCTCCCCAGTAATGCTGTGCCCATATTGTGCTCCCCAGTAATGCTGTGCCCATATTGTGCTCCCCAGTAATGCTGTGCCCATATTGTGCTCCCCAGTAATGCTGTGCTCATATTGTGCTCCCCAATAATGCTGTGCTCATATTGTGCTCCCCAGTAATGCTGTGCTCATATTGTCCTCCCCAGTAATGCTGTGCCCATATTGTGCTCCCCAGTAGTGCTGTGCCCATATTGTGCTCCCCAGTAACGCTGTGCCCATATTGTGTCCCCAGTAATGCTGTGCCCATATTGTGCTCCCCAGTAATGCTGTGCCCCCAGTAATATGCCCATACTGTGCTCCCCAGTAATGCTGTGCCCACCAGTAATATGCCCATACTGTGCCACTCACAGAAAATTGAAAAAAATAAAAACCATATACTTACCTTCTTTCTAGCAGCATCACCAGCAGGATCACCATCTTCTCTAGTCTGGAGGAGCAGAGCCAAGGCTGACTGACGGCCGGCCCTGCCCAGACCGAAGGTGTGGAGAGCGGCAGGGAGGTATGTAGAGCCTGCAGGGGTGACGGGAGGGATTATGGATGAAGTAGTGAGCCGATGCCGGCTCTCTTCTTCACCACCATACAGGCAACTATATCTGTGTCCTATGGCCGCAGGGACAGCTGCCAGAAACCGGGACATACCTCCCCGTACCGGGACAGCCACTGCAATCCGGGACTGTTCCGCTGGATCCGGGACGGTTGGAGGTATGCAATGTCATGTTTTGAACCAGATGCGAGCATCGATAAGTATCATTGTGATAGTTGGATACCTTGAAATATACCCAGGAATGGGTTTTTAGCTAGAGATAAGCGAACGTGCTCGTTACGAGCACTGTAGCGCTCGGCTGCCCTGCGAACAAATGCCCGCAGGCATTGCGGATCCGTCTTCAGCTGCATGTAAGTCAATGGGGACGGATCGTTTGGTATGACACTCATACCAAACGGATCCGTCCCCACTGACTTTCAGTCGGGTGAGGAGGACGGATCCGTTTGGTATGAGTGTCATACCAAACGATCCGTCCCCATTGACTTACATGCAGCTGAGGATGGATCCGCAATGCCTGCGGGCATTGCGCAGGGGAGCCGAGTGCTACAGTGCTCGTAACGAGCACGTTCGCTCATCTCTAGTTACCCAATTTTTTTGTTTTTCTATGCTTATTGAGGATTCCACTGTGGTGGTATTTTTAGGATATAAGTGGTGGTGGTTTCTCTGTATCAGGGCCTCTATAGGGAATCCAGGAGGTTCCTGATACGGGATCGCCCTTATCGGGGTGGCCATTCCGTTTGTAGGCAGGGCTTTAAGAGACTAGGGTGCAGAGTAGGGAAAGATCATCTTTCACCCTTACGTATCCCTACAATTGAGCATAAAGGAAGTCCCTGCCACAAAAGGAAGCACTCTGTTGCTTGTTTTTTGTTTTTGCCCTATTATTATTTTGATTGCAATACGATTTTAAAAAAGATATCTAATAAAGGCTATATTTTATAGATGGTAATTTCTGTGACTTATTAATTTCATATACCATTATTTACATTTTCTGTCTGAAGTAAATAGATCAGAGCTGTGATATTTTGAAAGGGTTAAATAGACTTCAAATTAAAATGTCTGAAAAAACAACATAGTGTCAATGAGTGGGGTAATGGAAAAAGAAAGATCTATGCTACATCATCCGCAAATGAGAATGTGGGTGGCTGCACTAGTTCAAGCAGCAGAAGCAGCACAGTTGGCTCCCGCCATCTAGCCAGTAGTAGTAGCAGGTTACATTTCTCCCTTGCTTCCAGCAGGTGACATATTAATGGCTGAGAAAGTAGATGATATTGTGGAGTGGATGGCTTACTTATCAGCTCAATCACAGCAGGATGATTTTACCTCAGAAACAGACAACATTCCTTGTGGCCAAGATTCAGTGCACTCCTCAGGTTCCTCCCCCTTACAGTCCCAGACAAGCCTTTGATTTCAATTACCTGTGTCTTGATTGCCCTCTCCTAGGGGGGTGCTTTCTTTTTACCTAAGAAGAGACAACACCTGGGATGCTAGGGAAGATATTCAAGATACTGTTCCTGTTGATGAGTTGTGTGAGAACGGTTGTCGGTGTTTGGACTGCTATGAGGAGGAGATTCCGGCAGAGGCAAACGACTTGATGACTGAAAAGCATAGTTGCGTTGGTGCTGGATGTAGTAACACTGGTAGCTGTGGTTGTGGTGATAAGGACACTGGCAGTCATGATGGTGGTGGAATTTGGGGCAGAGGGAATCATGGGAAGGGGGCAAGGACTCCATGACATAGCATAGTTGGTGAAAAGTGGCAGAGATTATGACTATGATGATGACTGTGTGCTGGACAGGAACTGAGAACCAGATAAGTATTACCGTATAAAGGGATAGTGAGATCAAAGGAAGATGGTGATGGCGGCAATACAGTGATCCCTCAAGTTACAAGAAAAATAAGCAGATAACCAAGACAGATAAATCAATTCCTTACATATAACAGTCAGGAATAGCTGCTAACTAGCAACTAAGGCTACTTTCACAATAGCCTTAGTACGGATCCGGCGGGTGAAGGGACCCGCCGGATCCGTACTGAATAATACAACCTTGTGGATCCGTAATTCCGGATCCGGTTGGATTACCTTTAGCATCTTTTAAACGGATCCGGAATAACCTCTATTGAAAGTCAATGGAGGACGGATCCGTTTACAAGTGTGTCCACACCAAACGGATCCGTCCCCATTGACTTGCATTAGGGGTCATTCCGGATCCGTTTAGGTGCGGATAACTAGTACGGAGAGCAAACCACAGCATGTTGCGGTTTGGTCTCCGTTCTGAAGATTGAACTGAATGCTTTCAGGAGCATTCCGTTGTCTTCAGTTCAGTTTTGTCCCCATTGACAATGAATGGGGACAAAACTGAAGCGTTTTATTCCGGTATTGAGCCCCTATGACAGAGCTCAATACCGGAATAAAGAAACGCTAGTGTGAAAGTAGCCTAATACAGGTCTTTTATCAGAGAAGTGACCTTGATTGGTTGGATATGAGTCTAAGACATTGTATGTTGAGTCTGGTTTCAACTTACAGTACGATGGGTCAGAAAAGACCATTGTATGTTGAAAATATTGTATCCTGAGTCCATTGTATCTTGAGGGATCACTGTAAAGACTAGAGCCAACCTATGTATGTCCAAAACTTCCAAAAAATTGCCAGAGACAGATCTGTCTATAATGTGGTCAGCACATGAGAAGGCGAAGCTGCTCCTGCTGCGGGGTAAAAAGCTATCAGATCTAGGGCAAGCTCAGATTGTGGTGGCTTTCTGTTCCTACAGGGTAATTTTTCTCCACAGTGCCTGCCGACAAAACCATTGTGGTATGCAAGCTCTGCAGGCAAAAAAATGATCGACGGTTATTGAAGCACAAATGTAGTAACCAAGGTTCTACTTCAGCACATGAGGTGGCATAACCTGCTGAAGTGGAAGAAGCGAACTAGCCAACAATTAGAGCAAGACTATCTACCTTCTCCCTGTCATCATTCTATCAGTCATATCCACATCCACAAGTAGTACAGTTTCATTGCTGTCATGCTCATCAACTGTTTCTCCTGCTCAGACTAATCCTCCTCCTTGTCCTCTGCTCTATTATCAGTAACCCATAACAGAATGTGTGGGCAAGAAACAACAATATGTGCTCAGTATCCTGCTTATGTGCAAACTAAACTCCCACCCAGCCTATCTGGAGGCTATGCAGTCACTTTTATACCACTTAGTAGACTCGACTGCCTTTAGCCAAATGATAGTACAATAAGTCCCAGCAGCCACTGATTGATCTTTAGGGTTTCTTTATTGTATTACTTCATAAAGAAAGTACAGGATGAGATGGGACTACCACTGCAGGTGGTAGGAAATTAAGGCTTAGGTTCCCTTAGGTCATTCACCAGAGCTGATAACAGAAAACTGGTTTGGCCCACTAGTGGCAGATCTTCCAGAACAACCAGCGAGGTATGAAGGGAAGTCAACTTTCACAACTTCACAGTGCTTTTGCTCGTCTCAGCAGTCGCAGCACAACTGATGTCGCTGGCTTACTGAGCCTATGGGCCAATCAGAGCAAGCCCTTCCCACTAGGTTAGATGACCCCTTTCTTCCTGGGCTTTTTGCCGCCTGTTTTCCAGACAAATAACGAACTTACAGTAAAAGTTTGCTAATTAACTGAATTCGTACGCAGCAGCGTATAAATTAACTTATACGTAGCATTAGCGTATAATTCATCGGAAAAGTACATAACGTATGCGTACAAAGGTTTAAGAACATTTAAGATTTGAACAGAGCGAATCTGAAAAAATCCAGATTCGCTTCAGAGTAGAAATTTTGTAAGATTCGATACGAATCTACGAATAGATTCGCTCATCTCTACTGGACGGTCTGTGTGAGCAGGGTAAAACATTCATGAATAGGTCAGTCACCAGATTACAAGGGACATGTGTCATGTATTCAGGAATTTTGATGAGGCCATCAGATTTGTAAGTAGGAAAAATAGTAGATCAGCTTCCACATCTTGTTGTATACCCTGTGGTTGTTGGTGTTTTGCATGGGCAAACGCACATAAAGGAGGAAGAGGGGGAGGATGAAGAGCTATGACTTGAGGAGGAGGAGTTGGTGGTGCATGGGTAAGTGGAGTTTTCACAGGCAAAGATGGGAGTCAAGGCTGGCACTCATTTTGTCAGTCATGATGATGATAACTGAAGTTTTAAAAACTTCTTCAATTCAGTTGCATTGCCGAATTTTTCCCAAAAAATTGCTTTGTGATGAATTAATTTGTCATGAAGCAAACTGGTCTATCCGAGCCTGCAAGTATACTTCAGGGAGAATGAATCCTGGTTTACATCACTGTGCAGTGCAGAAACATGCATAGCTAGTCCAGTTACTGTGCATCAGAATGACAGGCAGGTCCCATATATGGATGTGCAAATCATTGTGCAGGCCCCCAAAATTCCTAGCTAACACCTGTTAAACCATAAAAATCATACCGTGGGGGCGAGGCTTGCCGCTGAGGAAGATGGCCACTTGAGAACAAAGCTCCGTCTATACAGCAGCGACTAAACTAGCATTTAGCCTTGCAAACCCGAAATCTCCTCTCTGCTTTGATGTCTCAGACCAACATGATGACCAGAGGCAAGAGGTCACTGAAGGCTCAAGGCAAATTGAGCTTTTTTGATAAAGACAGGGGACAACGTGGCGGTGGCACTCCTTCCTCACTTACCGGCCACAGATGAGTCTGGAGAGTTTAAGGAGCTAAGTCCTCGATCCATGTCGCCTCCCAGGAGTACACCGAATAGAAGAGTTACTTCTTCAATCCCCTCAATGCCCACGAAAGCCCACGAAATACAGACCACGTGTCCTGCCTGCATGCTTCTTCTCCTACGAGCGGCCGCCATACGCAGCAGCCTCTCCAGTAAGAGCCGCAAGCAGCTACAGACGAGTCTACACCCCTGCCTAATAGTACCCCAGGGCACATAGGAGCAATGCTGCAGGACTTTCATACCTCCAACATGCCAGCCTCGTGGTTTCTTCTTAAAGACATGCTACTGCAAGATAACATGCAAGACAACATGGCCTCACTCATATCCCCTCTGCAGGCTTCTATTTTAGACCTAGATGGCAGAGTTGCACATGCAGAGACAAAACTGGGAGAGTTTGCATCCTCGCATAACCAACTTATTGATGCCCACAATGACCTCACAGATGAAATTGAGGTAAGAAAACATAAGCTAATTGATCTCAAAGACAGATCGCGCTGAAATAATGTCAAAATACGAGGGATCCCTGAGGACATCCAGCCACAGGAACTATGTTCTTATTTCCAGGGGCTAAAACAAACCTTCATTCCTTCCATCTCTGAGCGAGACCTACTAATTGATAGGATACATAGAGTGGCTCACCCAAAAATACTCTGCCTTCTTCTCAAGAAGATATATCAAGTTGTTTGCAGACTTATCCGCGGCAACACTACAGCAAAGGAGACTCCTGGCTCCAATAAGAGCAGCCCTGAGAGATCACGTCATGCCCTACAAGTGGGGTTTCCCCACAAAGATCCTGATCCAACATAATGGGACTTTACAATCCTTCTCATCCTTGGAAGAAGGCAAACAACTGCTCCAACAATGGAACATTCCGATCTCGGAAGCTTTTGAGAACAACACATCGGTTTCAACCCATCTATGCCAGGAGTGGATAGTGGTGTCCTACAAATGCAAGTCCAAGAATCGAAATCTCGACTAGCTGTACAAGTGTGAATGGAGCTGAACTGTTATACTCAGTCATAAACAGTGAGTTATTTGGTTCCCCCTTTGTCACAAGTCTCACTCGAAAATATGCTGACAACGAACTTTAACCTACACTTTATGTTCATCTTTGTTTTGTTTAATGTTCGCTTGTTTATGCTTTTATTTTGGTACAGTATATACTTGTCCACATTTCACTGCCAACAGGGGCTGTGCCCTCTTATGCACCTCAGAGAGATTGTTGCTTTATCTAGTGTAATTCCAGAGATATGGCCTGGCTTTCTGGCTGCGCTGAGCACTTTACCTTTCCTATCTAATGGTACTTAAAATTGCATCGCTCAATGTTAAGGGCCTAAACAGCCCTCACACGCGAGCTTTCATGTGGAGAGAGATTTTGAAACTCCAGTGTGATGTATTCAGTGTGCAGGAGTCACACGTCAAAGTAGCAGACACTAGCCGAATTCAATCGCTCCTTTCCAGTAATATATCAATCTCATTACCATAAAAAGCAAAGAGGGGTCATTTTGGGGATAAAAAACTTAGTAGCCTTTCAACTTTCAAAAATGATTCAGATCCGAATGGCAGATTTATTATCATAGTATGCTCTGTAAACAATGTCAATTATACTCTGGTGGCTGTATACGCCCCTAATAGACACCAGCTTACCTTACTTTCTCCAAGAAAGTGGAGGGCATGAGACAGGGACATGTTGTATGGTTTGGAGATTTTAATGAAATTGTAGATTCTCTTCTAGATATCGCATCCTCTGCCAACAGGACTCCCTGGTTGAGGGATTTCCTTTTATCAAAGGATGTATATGACGCATGGAGAATTCATCATGATAACGAGAGAGACTCCTCCTTTTTCTCCACAGCACATAATTCCTATTCACATATTTATTTCTCACTAGCTGAAGGACCCAGCTTTGCCCGGGTATATTTAATTTATTTCATTTAATGTTTGTGTGTGTGTCGTTAAAAGATATCAAGAGTGACCTCTACAGTAACCGCCCCTTTAATAGTGACCTCCACAGCAGCCCACCCCTTAACAGTAACATCCACAGCGCCCTCCCCTTTAATTGTGACCTCCACAACAGCTAGGGTGGCCACTGTCTTCACCCCAGAAAGCCAGACCTCACCGGCCATGCCCCCAAACGTGAAGCAGCACCCCCAGTTCCCATGAAACCACACCACTAAACAAGAGGCCACGCCCCCTGGCTCAGTGAAGACACGGAGGAGAAGCTGTCTGAGCATGAGCTAATGAAAGGGTGGACATCCCTGTGTCCGTCTCGGCACTGCGTCGGATGGAGAACAGGTAGCCAGAAAACTGGACTGTCCAGCCAAAAGCCGAACATCTGGCCACCCTAATCAGATCATGCAGCTGTCACTTTAACATTGCAAGAGGTTGACCATTCTAAACATACCTTATCCTGGAGACTGAAGCCTTTTCTTCTAGAACATAACTCACACAAGAAAGAAATAAACTCTGCCCTTCGTGAATACTTTCACTTTAATGAAGGCTCTGTCTCTAACTCCTTTTCCCTGGGGAATGCCCATAAAGCCTATATAAGGGGAGTAATTATGAAAATAGGCAGTAATATGAAAAGAGAAAGAGAGAGGAAATTCTCAGAGCTAATGTCCAAAATCACCCCCCTAGAAGCTCAGAATAAAAGAAGCCTTTCCCCCACGCGCACTGCACGTCCTTACGACTTCAACTTAGGGAACTTCTACTTTATAAGTATGAACAAAGTCTTAGGAAGGCTACATACTATTCCCAAGGAAGCAAACTGCTAGCACATAAAATAAAACAAAAAGCCAATAAATCAAAGATACCCCTCCTTAAAAACCAATCCCCTGGAGCTCATATACAAGTACATCTCAATAATTTAGAATATCATCAACAAGTTGTTTTTTTTTCAGTAATTCAATTCAAAAAGTGAAACTCATATATTATATAGAGTCATTACAAACAGAGTGAACTTTTTCAAGTGTTTATTTATGTTAATGTTGATGATTATGGCTTATAGCTAAGAAAAACCCAGAATTTATTATCTCAGAAAATTAGAATAATTAACCCAACACACCTGCAAAGGCTTCCTAAGCCTTTAAAAAGGTCCCTTAGTCTGGTTCAGGAGGCGGCACAATCATGGGGAAGACTGCTGACTTGACAGATGTCCAGAAGGCTGTCATTGACACACTCCACAAGGAGAGTAAGCCACAAAAGGTCATTGCTAAAGAATCTGGCTGTACAGAGTGCTGTATCAAAGCATATTAATGGAACGTTGAGTGGAGTGAGTGAGTGTCTTAAAAAGATTAAAATAGACAAATCGCCAGGACCGGATGGCATACACACTCGTATCCTAAGAGAATTAAGTAATGTCATTGCCAGACCCTTATTTCTGATATTTAAGGACTCTATACTGACAGGGAGTGTTCCACAGGATTGACGCATAGCAAATGTGGTGCCAATATTCAAAAAGGGTCCAAAAACAGAGCCTGGAAACTATAGGCCGGTAAGTTTAACATCTGTCGTGGGTAAACTGTTTGAGGGTTTTCTAAGAGATGCTATCTTGGAGTACCTTAATGAAAATAAGCAAATAACTCCATATCGGCATGGCTTCATGAGGGATCGGTCATGTCAAACCAATTTAATCAGTTTCTATGAGGAGGTAAGTTCTAGACTGGACCGCGGCGAATCAATGGATGTCGTATATCTGGACTTTTTCAAAGCATTTGACACGGTACCACATAAAAGGTTAGTATATAAAATGAGAATGCTTGGCCAGGGAGAAAATGTCTGTATGTGGGTAAGTAACTGGATCAGTTATAGAAAACAGAGGGTGGTTATTAATGGTACATACTCAGATTGGGTCACTGTCACTAGTGGGGTACCACAGGGGTCAGTATTGGGCCCTATTCTCCAATATATTTATTAATGATCTTGTAGAAGGCTTGCACAGTAAAATATAAATTTTTGCAGATGACACTAAACTGTGTAAAGTAATTAACACAGAAGAGGACAGTACACTGCTACAGATGGATCTGGATAGACTGGAGGCTTGGGCAGAGAAGTGGCAGATGAGGTTTAACATTGACAAATGTAAGGTTATGCATATGTGAAGGAATAATGCAAGTCACCAGTACATACTGAATGGCAAAACATTGGGTAACACTGACATGGAAAAGGACCTAGGAATTTTAGTGAACAGCAAACTAAGCTGTAGAAACCAGTGCTGCCAAGGCCAATAAGATAATGGGTTGAATCAAAAGAGGCATAGATGCCTGTGATGAGAACATAGTCCTGCCACTTTACAAATCACAAGTCAGGCCACACATGGAGTACTGTGTACAGTTCTGGGCTCCTGTGAACAAGGCAGACATAGCCGAGCTGGAGAGGGTTCAGAGGAGGGCAACTAAAGTAATAACTGGAAAGGGTGGACTACAGTACCCAGAAAGATTATCAAAATTAGGGTTATTTACTTTAGAAAAAAGATGACTGAGGGGAGATCTAATAACTAGAGATGAGCGAGTAGTGAAATATTCGAAAGTTCGAAATTCGATTCGAATAGACCGCGATATTCGACTATTCGACCGAATATCGAATCCCATTAAAGTCTATGGGAAAAAAAAGCTCGCCACTTGGAAATCTCAATTCGACCACTTGGAGGTCACCAAGTCCACCCTGAAACCTCAGAAAAGGATGCCAACACTGCTGGAATGCAACTGGGACAGCAGGGGAAGCATGTCTGGGTGCATATAACGCGCCCAAGTCGCACTATTACGCCACTATCACAGCCTCTCAACAATACACTCCAAAGACAATATAACCTCTCTGTAAAGTGAGACCAGACAAGGAAACCTTCTTTCCTCTACATTGCCATGGACCCCAAGCCAAACTAGACAAAAAAGAAGATAAAATTCTGCACCCCTTAAAATCACATTGCCTATGACAACCACAGATGGCATAGGCAAGGGGGAAAGCAATCAAGCCATCACTATTTTTCCCTCTGTGCCATCCCTGCCTTGCCCAGGCACATGTCCCAAAACATCATCCACGCCCGAGTAACACGGTTACTGCAAAAGGCCATTTGACCACCAACACTTTGGTTTGAGGCCGGGGATGCTACATCTCCCTGACAGCACACTGGGTGAATGTTGTGGAGGCGAGGACGGGCAAACCTGCTACCCCCACCCAAGTTTTGGGCCTTGGTTCTGTCTGGATTTCCGCAACCCTTACAGACAGCTCGGCAAACCCCTCCTTCTCCTTCTAGATTTGTTAAATCTGTCCACCACCCAGTCAAGTCCACAAAGTCCAGTCTCGTCGATAGCCTGCAGAAACTGCAGGGACCTCACTCTGACCCTCCTTCCTCCCACCCTGCCCAATGTTATCAACCCAGTGTTCCCACCCATGCAAGAATCGCAGGAGCTATCTGAGGATTTTGTTTGTTCTGATGCCCAAACACTGGAGCAAGCTCCATCTCTAGCTGATGGTGGTGTGGAACGGGCACTAAAGTGTAAAATGATTAGTGACGATGATGAGACACAGTTGCCAGCAAGGGAGGCTGTTGGAGCAAAGTGAGGCAGTGTAAGAGGAGGTGGTTGAGTATGACGAAGTCAGTGACCCGACCTGGCCAGTGTCATGTCTAGCAGGTAAAGCAGTGGGGATGTTGAGGGATGCGTAGGACCGCAAAAGGCAGGAAGAGGCCGTGGGCTGGCCAGAGGCTCATGGAGAAGGCAGGCTAGAGCCCACAGGGCCGCATCTCTTCCCTATAACAGGCCCCCACACAAAGCTCTCCCATCGAGGGCTCTTAGGTCCTTGTTGTGAAAATATTTTAATGAGTGCGCAAAGTTAGCTTGAGGTGAGCCCTCGAAAAAATTATATGGAGGCCCAAGAGGTGAGCCCTCGAAAAAATTAAGTGGAGGCCAAAGAGGTGAGACCTCTTAAAAATTGTATTAAGGCCCAAGAGGTGAGCCATAATAAAAATTGTTTGTAGGCCCAAGAGGTGAGACCTCTTAAAAATTGTTTGTAGGCCCAAGAGGTGAGCCATGATAAAAATTGCTTGTAGGCCCAAGAGGTGAGCCATGATAAAAATTGCTTGTAGGCCCAAGAGGTGAGCCATGATAAAAATTGCTTGTAGGCCCAAGAGGTGAGCCATGATAAAAATTGCTTGTAGGCCCAAGAGGTGAGCCATGATAAAAATTGCTTGTAGGCCCAAGAGGTGAGCCATGATAAAAATTGCTTGTAGGCCCAAGAGGTGAGCCATGATAAAAATTGCTTGTAGGCCCAAGAGGTGAGCCATGATAAAAATTGCTTGTAGGCCCAAGAGGTGAGCCATGATAAAAATTGCTTGTAGGCCCAAGAGGTGAGCTATGATAAAAATTGTTTGTAGGCCCAAGAGGTGAGCTATAAATATTTTTTTTTTTTTTTTTTACGGAGCAATTCTACGGCGGTTGAGGAGAAGGAGGAGGTGGAGGAGGAAATGGCACTTCATACAGATGGCACTTCACTTTTGGCTGCTTTCCACTGTTGGAGAAGCAAAGTCCGGGTCAATCCACTTGCTGTTCATTTTGATTAGCGTCAGCCTGTCGGCACTGTCGGTTGACAGGCGGCTGCGCTTATCGGTTATAATGCCCCCGGCTGCGCTGAACACCCTTTCTGATAGCACGCTGGCGGCAGGGCAGGCAAGCACCTCCAAGGCGTACAGGGACAGTTCCAGCCACGTGTCCAACTTGGAGACCCAGTAAGTGTAGGACGCCGAGGGATCGGGGAGGACAGGGGTACGGTCTGCCAGGTACTCCCGCAACATCCGCCGATACTTGTCCCTCCTGCTGATAGCGGGCCCCGCAGTGATGGAAGTTGCACGAGGGGGTGCCATGAACGTGTCCCACACCTTGGAGAGTGTTCCCCTGGTGGCTGTGGGCCTGATCGATGTTGTGGGACTCTGGGAGACCCTCTCCTCTCTGCCGCCAGCGATGGTGGGTGGGAAAATCTCCATCATGTTCTGCACGAGTTCCCTCTGGTATTCCAGCAATCGATTCGTCCTCTCCTCTACCGGAATAAAAGAGGAGACGTTATCTTTATACCGGGGGTCCAGGAGTGCGAAGACCCAGTACAGTTTGTTCTCCACTATCCGGACAACACGTGTGTCCCGGGAAAAGCAGCCCAGCATGAAGTCAGCCATGTGTGCCAGACTCTGAATAGGCATGACGTCACTGCCCCCACCAGAAGGATCACTTGCCATTTCCTCCTCTTCCTCTTCCGCCTCCTCTCCGCCCCATCCGCGCTGAACCAATGGGACGCACACAGCCTGACTGCTACCCTCGCCGCCAGCATCCTCCTCCTCTTCCACAGCCACCTCCACGTCGTCCTCCTCCTCATCCTCCTCCTCCTCCTGCAACTGCCACCGAGAAGCAGACAAAAGTGTGGTCTGACTGTGTAGCTCCGTTGCGTCTCCTCCTACCCCCGTCTCCTCTGCGTGCAATGCGTTCTCCCTTATTGCGATGAGCGATTCTTTAAGGACGCATAGGAGCGGGATGGTTACGCTCACTATAGCGTCCTCGCTGCTGACCTTCTTGGTGGACTCCTCAAAGATACGCAGTACATCGCATATGTCTGCCATCCATGGCCACTCGTGGTTGGCAAACTGAGGGAGCTGAGTTGGAGGCACGCGTGGATTCATAATCTGGTACTCCATCAATGCTCTCTGCTGCTCACACACCCTGGCCAACATGGAATAGGTGGAATTCCAGCGAGTCGGCAGGTCGCACAACAGCCGATGTTCAGGCAAATGGAGGCGTTGCTGGAGTTTTTTTAAGCTAGCAGCAGCTACAGTTGACTTCCGAAAGTGAGCGCACAAGCGCCGCACTTTCACCAGTAGCTCTGCCAGGTTGGGGTAAGTCTTTAGAAATTTTTGGACTACCAGATTAAAAACGTGGGCCAGGCATGGTACGTGATTGAGTTCGGCAAGCTCCAGAGCCGCCACCAGGTTACGGCCGTTATCGCACACGACCATGCCTGGTCCTAGCTGCAGCGGCGACAGCCACATCTCCGTCTGCTGCAATATGGCGTCCCTCACCTCTGGGGCGCTGTGCTTCCTGTCACCCAAGCTGATGAGCTTAAGCACCGCCTGCTGACGTCTCCCCGCGCCAGTGCTGCAACGCTTCCAGCTAGCGGCTGAGGGCGATGTTAAGGCAGAGGAGGAGGAGGAAGAGGAGGGGGGTTTATCAGAACCCCTGCTGGCAATCTTGGGCGGGGGTGGTAGGTAGGCCGTCTCTGTTTGCGACCCCGGTACACAGCCGTGTACTACAAGGTCAGACGGTGTGTATTAACACCACGTATATAAGAGTTTTGCAGGCACGCAGAACGCACAGTACAGGTGCCAAATAAAAGGACTTTTTTTTTTATATTTCTAGGTACACAGCCGTGTACTACAAGGTCAGACGGTGTGTATTAACACCACGTATATAAGAGTTTTGCAGGCACGCAGAACGTACAGTACAGGTGCCAAATAAAAGGACTTTTTTTTTATATTTCTAGGTACACAGCCGTGTACTACAAGGTCAGACGGTGTGTATTAACACCACGTATATAACAGTTTTGCAGGCACGCAGAACGCACAGTACAGGTGCCAAATAAAAGGACTTTTTTTTTAATATTTCTAGGTACACAGCCGTGTACTACAAGGTCAGACGGTGTGTATTAACACCACGTATATAACAGTTTTGCAGGCACGCAGAACGCACAGTACAGGTGCCAAATAAAAGGACTTTTTTTTTAAAATATTTCTAGGTACACAGCCGTGTACTACAAGGTCAGACGGTGTGTATTAACACCACGTATATAAGAGTTTTGCAGGCACGCAGAACGCACAGTACAGGTGCCAAATAAAAGGACTTTTTTTTTATATTTCTAGGTACACAGCCGTGTACTACAAGGTCAGACGGTGTGTATTAACACCACGTATATAAGAGTTTTGCAGGCACGCAGAACGCACAGTACAGGTGCCAAATAAAAGGACTTTTTTTTTAATATTTCTAGGTACACAGCCGTGTACTACAAGGTCAGACGGTGTGTATTAACACCACGTATATAACAGTTTTGCAGGCACGCAGAACGCACAGTACAGGTGCCAAATAAAAGGACTTTTTTTTTTATATTTCTAGGTACACAGCCGTGTACTACAAGGTCAAACGGTGTGTATTAACACCACGTATATAAGAGTTTTGCAGGCACGCAGAACGCACAGTACAGGTGCCAAATAAAAGGACTTTTTTTTAATATTTCTAGGTACACAGCCGTGTACTACAAGGTCAGACGGTGTGTATTAACACCACGTATATAACAGTTTTGCAGGCACGCAGAACGCACAGTACAGGTGCCAAATAAAAGGCCTTTTTTTTAATATTTCTAGGTACACAGCCGTGTACTACAAGGTCAGACGGTGTGTATTAACACCACGTATATAACAGTTTTGCAGGCACGCAGAACGCACAGTACAGGTGCCAAATAAAAGGCCTTTTTTTTTAATATTTCTAGGTACACAGCCGTATACTACCAGGTCAGACGGTGGGTATTTACACCTGGTATACAAAAAGGGTATTGCAGGCACACAGAACCCAGAACACTAGAGCCAAAGAAACTGTATTTAAAAAAAAAAAATGTACACAGCCGTATACTGCCAGAAGATCAGATGGTGCATATACACACTAGGTATATAACAGGGTTTTGCAGCCAAAAAGAACGCAGAACAGTAGTGCCAAATATAGTTTGGTATGTAGCAGAGCACCTAATACACCACTAATGCCTCTCTCTGTCCCTACTCCAGCAGCTATCCCTGAATACAGCAGCCGTTCTCTGCAGAGTGTATATAGTAGTAAAGCTATCACTGTACTGCACTATAGTAGCCCTGATAAGGGCTTTTAATCACGCTCCTGCCTGTCCAACAGCTAAAACCTATCTCTCCCTTCTCCAGCCTCTGTCCCTGACTAAGTTCACGCAGCATATGCGAACGAGCAGGAAGACCTGAGTTATTAATATTCGAGGTCACGTGGTTTTTCCAGCCAATCCATGTAGACGCCGTTTTCGCGCTGCCAGCGTGCTCCGCGGGCCTGTCATGGTGATTGGTGGAAAAAGAGCGTCAGGGAAGGTGGGAGGGGAAACGAATTCTAAGTGCGCCATCGTCGTTATACTCGATCGAAATCGAGTATGCCGAATAGCGTAGTATTCGATCGAATACCGGCTCGATCGAACACTACTCGGTTTGTACACAAACATAGAAGAGGATTCTTTACGGTAAGAGCAGTGAGACTATGGAACTCTCTGCCTGAGAAGGTGGTGATGGTAAGTTCACTAAAAGAGTTCAAGAGGGACCTTGGTGTCTTTCTGGAGTGTAATAATATTACAGGTTATAGTTACTAGAGATGGGTCGTTGATCCAGGGAGTTATTCTAATTGCTTGATTGGAGTCGGGAAGGAATTGTTTCCCTAAAGTGGGGAATTTTTATTTTCCAACAGGACTTGGCACCTGTCCACACTGCCAAAAGTACCAATACCTGGTTTAATAACCACAGTATCACTGTGCTTGATTGGCCAGCAAACGCGCCTGACCTTAACCCCATGGAGAATCTATGGAGTATTGTCAAGAGGAAAATGAGTGGCACCAGACCCAACAATGCAGATGAGCTGAAGGCTGCTTTCAAAGCAACCAGTACCACAGGCTGATCTCCTCCATGCCAAGCCACATTGATGCAGTCATTCATGCAAAAGGAGCCCCAACCAAGTATTGAGTGCATTTACTGCACATACTTTTCATTTGGCCGACATATCTGTGTTTAAAAAAAAAATTAAAGATGGCCTAATATAATCTAATTTTCTGAGATAATGACTTTTGGGTTTTCCTTGGCTGTAAGCCATGATCATCAGTATTAACATAAATAAACACTTGAAAAAGTTCACTCTGCTTGTAATGACTCTATATAATATATGTGTTTCACTTTTTGAATAGAATTACTGAGAAAAAAAACTTTTTTATTTTCTAATTTATTTAGATTATAGATGAGCGAATCTTCAAAGATTCACTTCGGCAAATATTCGCCGAATTTTTAAAATGATTTGCTTCGGATAAGATTTGCTTCGGTCCAAGTTGCGTTAAAATATATTCATTATTCTGGTCGTGTTCTGCGAACATTCCCACAAATATGTACACATGAGTGTACAAAGTGCTTACGAAGCTTTAGCTTATTATTGCCTCACGATTACGTCATACGTATGCACAATGCTAGGCCCGCACAAATAACTAACATTCAATAAAAGTACGCTACTTAACTGAATACGTACGCATTAGCCTACAAATTATCAGATGCGTACATAGCGTTAGCGTACAAAGATTTAAGAAGATTCATACGAATCGAACCTGAAAATTCAGATTCGCTTCAGCGTAGGAAATAACGAAGATTCGTAATGAATATACGAAGCGCCAAATAGATTCGCTCATCTCTAATTGAGATGTACTTGAATATAACCCAGAAGGAATTGCAAATGAATTAAAAAAGTACTATGCCTTCCTATATAATCTAGAGGGGAGTGATGGTTCCCACTCAACCCAGGTGGCCATAGAGTATTTGAATTCTTCCCAAATTGACCTAATCTCAAATGGAATCTTTAAATGCACCATTCACTCAGAGTCAGGTATTGTCAACCATCCACTCCCTACGGGCTCTCCAATATATACTATAAAACATAGAGATTACTGAGATAGCTCATATACAAGAGATATAAAACAGAGATATACTGGCCCCGTATCTGACCCAGACTATACAGCAAGCTATGGTCGAGGAAAAATTCCTGAGGGAAATGTTAGAAGCCATCATCGTCACCATCCCAAACTGGGTAAAGCTCCAGAGGTTCCTCAAAGCTTTTAGCCAATCTCTCTGCTGTATTCGGACGTAATAAATATACGCCAAAATTCTTGCCAATCGCCTAGCTGCGCCTGTCCCACAGCTTATCTCTTCGGACCAAACTGGCTTTGTTAAAGGCCGGCAGATTTATGAAAAACTAGACAGGTAGTCAATATATTAGATACTCTAGAGAGACAGAAATCTCCTGCAGTATTGGTGACATTAGAAGCAGAGAAGACGTTCGACCTCATGAACTGGTCATTCGCCTTCTCTGTTCTGCGTCACATGGGTTTTGGGGGTGAGTGCTTAAATGCGATTTCATCGCTGTACTCCGCCCCTTCTGCTCGGGTGCTCGCCAACTCCACTCGATCGGATCTACTCCCCATAACTAACGGGACACGACAGGGATGTCGCCTTTCCCCTATCATATTTGTCTTATCAATTGAGCCACTTGCTCAGGCTATTAGAACCCATCCACATATCCCCAGGATCACTATAGGTAATCACTCACACTGTATTTCTCTATACGCAGACAACATAATCAAGTCTAAAAAAATCTCTAGACACAGCTATGAATCTGATAAAAAGCTTTGGCGAACTTTCCTACAAAATTAATGAATCAAAATCCCAGATCTTACCCCTAAATATCTCACCAACAGAGGAACAATATCTCAAAGATAACTTCTCTAGACTGGCAGACCCATCAGATTACCTAGGCTTAAAACTTACCTATTCCACAAAGGCTTTATATCTATCTATGTCCCTTTGCTAGACAATTTAAAAAAAGACCTTGTATGTATGTACCATGTATGCAATTGAAAGAAATTTCCTGGTTAGGCAGCGATACAGATGATTGCTGGGGGGGCAGGGGAGGGAGAGGCATCTCCCTTCCCTGTTCCTCTAATGACTATGGGGGGCACTATTTTATGTACTGGCACACATGAGGGGGCACTATGGAGGGGGAGGAGCAGTATGAGGGGCACTATTTTATGTACTGGCACACATGAGGGGGCACTATGGAGGGGGAGGAGCAGTATGGGGGGCCCTATTTCATATACCAGCACACATGGGGACACTATGGAGGTGAAGGAGCACTATCATGGGCCCTATTTTATATACTGGCACACATGGAGTGCACTATCCTACATACTGGCACACATGGGGGCACTATCCTATATACTGGCACACATGGGAGCACTATCCTATATACTAGCACACATGGGGGCACTATGGGGGCCCTATCTTATATGCTGGCACACATTAGGGGCACTATGGAGGCCCTATCTTACATACAGGCACACATGGGGGGCAGCATGGAGAAGGGGGAGGAGCACTATGGGGGCATCTATTGGGGCCCCATCTTATATACTGGCACACATGGGGGGCACTATGGAGAAGGGGGTTCACTATGGGGGCATCTACTGGGGGCCCTATTTTATACACTGGCACACATGGGGGCACTATGGAGGGGGAGGAGCAGTATAGCCACTTCAAGTCTGCCCATTGACTATAAACGTCCTTCAGCTTTGCCCCCTGTGTGCAGCACCTGTACATAGAAGCTCCATGACTCAGCTGCCTCCTGACAGCCAAGAACATGGAGCTTTAACCTGAGAACTTTTTTCCTGGTCTCCAGGCTTTTGATCACTCTGACAAGCTGTCAAAGACATCACAAATGCTTGTACTATCTCACTCTCATTACTGCCGGTCACAGAGCAGTTTACAACTACATATTGGGTGTTTTTGCAAACTTCAGAATCAGGAAAATAAATATTCAGGTTTGATTTGCGGTTTACCCTTGCTATCTTATGGGAAAAATGAATTAAAAATTGAAAATCTGTGAAAAAATATATATATTTTAAATTTCACCTTCCTTCTGTTTTAATTCTTGTGGGAAATCTAAAGGGTTAACAAACTTTGTAAAATCAGTTTTGATTACATTGGGGGTTGTAGTTTCTAAAATATGTTCATTTATGGGAGGTTTCTATTATTTAAGCCCCTCAAAGTCACTTTAGAACTGCAAAGGTCCTTTAAAATTAACTATTGGAAATTTTCATGAAAATCTTAAAAAGTACATCTAAAATTCGAGGCCTTCTAACGTCCTCAAAAAATAAAATGACATTTCCAAAATTATGCCAACATAAAGTGGACATATGGTGAATGTTCATTAATAACAATTTTATTAGATATCCCTATGCAACTTAAAAGCAGAGAAATTAATATTTAAAAAATTGTGATTTTTTTTCAAAATTTTCAGTAAATTTTGGATTTTTTATAAATAAAGGTAAAATATATTGACTCAAATTTACCAATAACACAAAGTACAATGTGTCACAAGAAAACAATCTATGAATGGCTTGGATAAGTAAAAGCGTTCCAAAGTTATTACCACATGAAGTGACACATGTCAGATTTGCAAAATTAGGCCTGGTCTTGAAGTGGTTAAGGGCCCTATCTTACATCTATCACATATGGAGGGCACTATGGAGAAGGGGAGGAGAGGAGCGCTATTGGGGTCATTATACTGGCACTCATTATGGGGGCATTTTATACTGGCACATTGTCAGGCACCATAGGGACAAGAGGAGGAGCACTATGGGGGCACTATATAGGAGTATTTTATACTGGCGCAAATTATAGGGCACTATGCGGACCTTGGCTCAACTGGGGAAACTAAGAGGGTTTTTTGGGCACACAGTAGGGGGCATTGTCACACATTATGAGGGCATTATGGGGACATTGGCCCTACTGGGGGCACTAATTATTTCTATTGGGACTTTGAGGATCAGTATTACTGTGAGGGGCACCCGGCCACGGTATCAGCTTAGCACAGTTTTTTTTGGGGGGACATTATGTTGGCACTATTAGTGTAAAGGGAAACTATTTCCTGGACGCAGCTATTTTTTAGGGCACTGTGTGCCAATAATTACTGAAGGTGGTACTATCTGTGTAGCTAGTATTTGCAGGGGGACTGTTTCTGCAGTATAGTTTTGGAGAGCAGAACAGCATAGTATTGGGGGGTGGCAGGATGGGGTGTTCAAGAAGATGGGAGAATGATGGAAAAGTAGGAAACTAAGATGTCTGTCTGTCAAACTCTGCAGAGAGAAGAGATGGCTGAAAGAAATCATCATGGCGGTATGTTCTGAAAGGAGAAGATGAGGACAGAGAACATCTACATCTAAGGAGGCACATTCTTTGCACAGGGGCCCTCTGCTGTCTGTGTCCACCCCTGGGACGACATCCCCAAAAGATGTAGAGGAATCATTGCACATTTATTTCTAGCTATGAAACTAGCAATCACTTTCAACTGGAAAAGTGAAGTTGCACCCTCACTTTCTGATGTAATGTACAGAATTAACTCTACATATGACATCGTTTTCTTATATGCATTTCTATGCCAATATCCTGGGGGGGGGGGTTGGAAAATGTGAGAACCGTGGTCCAAATCTAAATATTGTACCTTTGTTTAATATATTGCACTCAAAATATGTACTGACTGCTAATTTTCCAGTTTATAACAAGTATGCTACTGTACCCTTTTGCATAGTTTCTTATTAGAGATGAGCGAGCAGTGCTCGTTACGAGCACTGTAGCGCTCGGCTCCCGTGTGAAATGCCCGCAGGCATTGCGGATCCGTCCTCAGCTGCATGTAAGTCAATGAGGACGGATCGTTTGGTATGACACTCATACCAAACGGTTCCGTCCTCCTCACCCGACTGAAAGTCAGTGGGGACGGAACCGTTTGGTATGAGTGTCATACCAAACGATCCGTCCTCATTGACTTACATGCAGCTGAGGACGGATCCACAATGCCTGCGGGCATTTGTTCGCACGGGAGACGAGCGATACAGTGCTCATAACGAGCACGTTCGCTCATCTCTATTTCTTATGTTTCCTTTTCCTTTCTTTATCCAATGTATAATTTTATGTTGGTACTGCGATACCACTGAAATACAATGTGATTTAATTGCAAATCCTTTAATAAAAAATATTGTTGTAAATAAAAAGCATACAGCATCCTTCAGTAAAGAAAAAACGCTGCACACCCCTTCAGGTGGAACTCTTTGGTGGAACAAAAGGATATAGAGGCAGCATCAATAAAGTAGTAGAGAAAAAAGGTTCTTTTAATCTATGCTGTGGCAATGAAAACACGTGTTCAAATCCATTCTGTTAGTCATAGAAAGACTGTGCATCACTATTAGGCTTAGTTCACACTTGACTTATTTGATCAGTTATTGTCAGCCGAGTCCAAGGCACGTGCGAGTCAAAAAAAAAAAAACACAGAGCAGGTGGAGAACCATTCAAGATAGCCAATCCAAGAGTAGGCTTTGCTTCTGAATTTGTCTCACAATAAGTGATGGAAATAACTGACCAAATATCAGCAGTGTGAACTCAGCCTCAGGGCTCGTTCACCTGACCGTGGTTTGGTTCCGCATCCTAGACGCATTTTTTGCGGCTCGGGTGCGGACCCATTCACTTCAATGGGGCCGCAAAAGATGTAGGCAGCACTCAGTGTGCTGTCCGTATCCATTGCTCCATTCCGTGGACCCGCAAAAATTATAGATCATGTCCTATTCTTGTCCGTTTTGCGGACAAGTATAGGCATTTCTATAATGGGCCGCCCATTCCGTGGATCGCAACTGCACGTTCGTGTGAACGAGCCCTTACAGGTCAATGTAGTCATCAGCTCTAATTTATCGGCATGGACTTAACCATGTAGTGGCCCAAGATTCAAGTAGTGGCCTCATGACAGTGGGGAGGGTGTCCTGTAGTTTGAGCAGCCACCTTCAAGCTGTCAATATTTGGCCAGCATTTAATCAGTATTGGTAAGGCACCGGAGTGTGTCCAAAACAAAGACAAAGTGTAATACAAATATTTGCATGTCTTCTGTGTTTTGGACCCACTCCTGCTTTTGCCTTCAAATCATGATCAAATCCTGATGCAAAATACTGACCATGTGATAGAGGCCTTATGGATGCTCAAACAACTGTTTTTTCTTCCTATTTTTCTGTTCTTCTGATGGATCAGAAGAACGGAAAAAGAAATTGTGATGTCAAAATGGTAAAACAGAGACATTAGTGGTCCTATAACAGACTGGTGACATTGGCAACAGTATGAAGAGTCACAATAGTGGCCCCAGAACAGAGTATGAGGGGAGGGGGCAATGGCAGGGGTAGTAGCAGCACAAGATGGTGACGGATCACAGTAGGAGCAGATGGCAGTAGAGGCAGAAGGTGTGTGGCATTAGGTGGGTAACAGCAATACGTGGGAAGAAGTAATGGGCCATTTGTCACAATGTTCTGGTGTGGCAGCACACTACAGTCAGATCATTACTGCCAGAATCATCTTGTCTGTTGTATCAGGCACCGGTGTCTGGAAATCCTGGTTGATCCAGACTGATTCTGTCAGGGCCGGCTGCAGGTCTGGCCGCCGTGCCTTGGCTGCCGGTCCCTCTGTGCCTGATGTCTTCATGTCCGACGTTATTTGTGGGGAGCGCCGGCTTCCGTGCACCCGGCTCAATGTTTATTTGGAGTCATACACCTAACCGTTGCTAGGGACGCGGCGGGTTGCTGCGCCCAACTCGCGTCCCTAGTTACGCGCGCTCTGAGTGCAGAGCGCATGCCCCTTTAACCTGGCTTTGCTGTCAACACTGACACCCGCCCTGTTTTTTAACTGGAGTTCTGTGATTGGGGCTAATCTTACTGACAGGTTCCCAACCCCTATCAGGGTTTGGGGCGGGAGTCCTGTCTGTATTTAGGTTTCTTTCTGCTGCACCTCATTGCCAGTGCTTGTTTGGTCTTCCAGCAGTCACCAGCCTCCCTTGAGCTCCTGTTGCTTGTATCCAGGCGCAGCATTGCTCCTGGATCTCGCCTTGACCTCTGTGTTTGTGCTATTTTGTCTCTCTGTGTTTGACCCCGGCTAGCTTCTTGGACATTCTTGTGGATTACGTTTTTGACCTGTTACTGCTCTCTTGTTATCGACCTTGGACCGTCTGACCCTCCTTGGTATTTTTCGTGTTTGTCTGTCTGTCTTCCATTCCCGCTTCCCTAGCTAGGCTAGGGCCTGTTGTCCAGTTGTCCCCCTAGGATCTTTAGCCTAGGGTGAGGCAAGTAGGCAGGGATAGGGGTTGCGGGTCGAGCTAAGGGACCACCATTCTCCCCGGACCCCAGACCTCTCTTGACAGATTCATCTGATTCAAAGATTAGTCTCCAGATATTGTGTTGAAAGGCAAGTTCTCTTTGGGGTAACTATGCCACCCGCCACACTAAACACTTGCTCTGATGCCACACTACTGGCCAGGCAGGAGAGCTTTCAGCAGTGGGATCTTGGATCTGGGGTGACAGGGTGCAGGTGAAGAAAAGTGCTCATTTGAGTCAAGACTTAAGTTGCTTCTGATGGAGCTGCCCCTGCCCCTCCCCCCTCCCTCCAGCAGTCATGGAAGTGGAGCGCAAGCTCAGAGGGTCCTCCGGTTAGACCTTTTGTAAAGATGGGCGATGGGGCAGGTAGGCAGTGACCAAGCAACTAAACAGTAGTTTTTTATCCCTCTCAGAAGGTGGAAAAAAAGCCCCCATCTTGGACAGATAGCGAGGGTCTAACATTGTGGAGACCCAATAGTCATCACTCGGCCGAATGGTGATAATGAGGCTGTCACTACACAAACAACTCAACATGCATCTGGCCATTTGCAGGAAGGACTCTCTGCCTCCATCTCCACAGCATACTGCCATGGTCTGTGGGGGGTCATCTGCGTTATTGCCCTCTAGCTCCTCCTGCTCTTCTGCTGTCACTTGGGCAGATAAACTCTTATGCATTCTATACAGACATAGGCAGTTTATCTCCTCCTGCTTGTCCTCCTCTGCCAGTTCAGCTTCCACAGGGCTCAGGTGATCATGAGATGTAGACGCCACGTATGTCCTCACCAGTCAGATTTATCAGCATCCCCTCCAGGATGTGAAGGCACTGACTGCTGGAGAAGGCATGTGGCCACTGGGAGATGCAGCGGTTGCCACTTAAGGCTGCACCACTACATTAGTGCCACCGTTTTCCCAGGCCACTTTATTTTTACTCCCCATGTGTTGATGCAGGGCTCTGGTGCCAACAAAATTACATGCTTTTACTCATAGCCATAAATGTCAAAGTCACTTTGACGTCACTAATGTTGCCTTGGCATTAAAGAGCTTGAAAAGGGTTGGATACAGTCCTACGAGACCCCAAAGTGTCATAAACAATTTAGCAGAGCAATTTCAATTTGGATCTAATTGTACCCAAATAGAAACTGGTTTGAAGCAGACCCAGAAAGAATTTCAAGAAATTTGCTAATCTTTAATCACAACATTTTACTTTCACAATATCAATTTAAAAAAAAAAATAATTAGTACCTCCTTATTAAACATTTACAATGTTCTTAACTGCAGAAATATGAACTTACATTTTTGAAACCCCGGTAAAGAACTTGGAGTTCTCGTTTTGAAAAATTTGTTTGTGCTTCTAGTTGTTCTAGTCCTTCTGGGCGATAACAGACTGTTGCCATTTCCAGCTCATCTTCAACTTTGTCTACAAAAAAGAAAATACAATATAATAATTTTAAGAATTAAATATTTTATATAGCTTGATCTAGTAACATAGTAACATAGTTTATAAGGCCGAAAAAAGACATCTGTCCATCCAGTTTGGCCTGTTTTCCTACAATCTTTAACGTAATTAAATTTATTAAAACAAACAAAATTAATATCAAGTGTTTAAAGGGATTCTGTCACCTAGTTTTAGCCTACAGAGCTGAGGACATGGGCTGCTAGATGGCCACTAGCCCGTCCACTGAGACTTGTGTGTTGTTGAAATTGGGGTGTAATTGTTCTGGGAATCCATATTACACATTAGGGATACTGCAGGGAAAGTGCAGGGCTAGTAATTAATCAGGCAGGGAGAAAGACAGGGACAAAGCCAAAGACCACAGTGAAGTGAAAAATGTCTGGAATGGATAAGCAATAGGGGTCCAGTTCCAGCCAGACCTCAAGCTCTAAAAAAAAGGAGAAGGTGGCACAGGGCAGCAGTGTCAAAGGACCTGTAGCCGGAGCTTCTACTTGTAGAATTCGTAATAGTTGGCCACTGTTCAATCAGACTAACTCACAAAGGAGCAAAATTGTAGTGGAGGAGAAAGTGGATGAGGACGTGGAGTAGATGGCACGCTCATCTCAGTCACAGCCGGATGATCTGCTGTTATCTGCTGATACATTACATGTTTCACATGTATTACGCAATCACTAGACAATAGTACGCTGAGGATTCATACGCAATTTGCGTACGTGTTCACAGAAGTTGCGTACCTTTTAAAACTAAACGTTCGTTATTAGTGCGTGAATGTTCACAAAACACCACATAATAACGTATGATTTGTACGCAGATTCGCCGAATAGATTCGTAGTATATATGAATCTTATGAAAAGTTCGCCGAATATTCGGCGAAGCGAACTTTGAATGATTCGCTCATCTCTAGTAAGCATACATTTTTCGACAGACTGCTTTTAATAATTACATTTTTTTTCCCCATCCCTTCATTGTAAGAGGTAAAATGCAGCTCTGGCACCAAAAACCTACCAGCCGATGTACAATATTGCTGTTCTTCCCCCATATCATCCACTGCATCCTACAATGAATTTTGCTTTACTAGGCCACATCTCTCTACATCCTCAAAATACATTAATTTACAAAAATATTATGCACCGAGAAGAATTTGTAGGAATTAAATTAAACTTGTATGAATAAATTTCCTCCTGCTCAGCACCTATGAATGGTGACCTGTGTCTGGATGGTGGATAACGAAACTGGGAGATGCTCGTGCTTGCCGGCAGATCAAACAATCCTCTCTACTGGTGGTCTCTCTGGGCTGTCAGGAGCCAGTTCACCCTAGTGTAACCACTGCCCCTATCACCTCCTAACAGCTAGCTCAAAATGGCCTATAGGGCGGGCAATTCATTATACAGACATTAAAATGTCTTCAAGTGCATTGTAGAGGTATGCCTAGCAGTCAATGATCTCTTACCAAGAGGTACACTACCCCAAATTAGCCTTTCATAGGGCAACCTGTGTGCACAGGGGGGGGCACTATATGGGCATATTACTGGGGAGCACAATGTGGGCATATTACAGGAAGGCACTGCAGGGCATATTACTGGGGACACAGCTGGGCATATTACTGGGGGCACAATGTGGGCATATTACTGTGGGCACAGCTGGTCATATTACTGGGGGCACATAACAGGGCATATTACTGGGGGGCACAGCTGGGCATATTACTGGGGGCACAGCTGGGCATATTTATGGGGGCACATAACTGGGCATATTAATGGGGGCACATAACAGGGCATATTAATGGGGGCACAGCTGGGTATATTACTGGGGGCACTTAACTGGACAATAATTACTATGTGGGGCAGTAAGGGGACTGGGTGGGATTAGTTGTATAGTTATGTTTTGGGTGGAGTTAGAGGCGTGGCCTAGTGCCGAAAAAATTTGCACGCCATACAATTTGTCCCTCTTTCTCCATTTCCAAAGTTGGGAGGTATGGGCAAAAATCTGTGTTGGCACATCTCCACACAGTTCAAATTTAACCCGTTCACTACTGAAACATTTTTCACCTTAAGGACCAGGCAAAATTTTGGAAATCTGACATGTCACTTTATGTGGTAATAACACTTTTACGTATCCAAGCCATTCTGAGACTGTTTTCTCGTAACACATTGTACTTCTTGATAGTAGTAAATTTGAGTCGACATAAATCATGTTTATTTAAAAAATCCTAAATTTACAGAAAATTTGGAAAAATTCACAATTTTAAAAATTTCAATTTCTCTGCTTTTAAGGCAGATAGTTATAGTTATTACTTTACATTCCCCATATGTCTAATTTATGTTGGCATCATTTAAAAAATGTACCGTATTTTTCGCTTTATAAGACACACTTTTTCCCCCCCAAAAGTAGGGGGAAAATTGCGATGTGTCTTATAAAGCGAATACAAGTGAGCGCTTCCATTATGGAAGTCTTCGCTTGCATGTATAAGGTGCCGGGACCCCTATCAGACCAGATCAGCCCACCCAGCCCATAAGGATAAAATAAAAACCTCTCTTACCTGTCCTGCACCGCGGCTCCAGGTCTGGCGCTCCTCTGTCTTCCCGGGCCGACTCTGCACTGTCCTGACCGCATACAGCATCAGGACGTAGTGTGCGCACTATGACCTGACACTGCAGCGCCGGACTTAGAAGCCAGAGGAGCGCCGGACCCGGAGCGGAGCCACGGCGCAGGACAGGTAAGAGAGGTTTTTATTTTATCCTTATGGGCTGATCTGAGGTCTGATGGGGATAGAGGGGGCTGATATGGGGGCTGATCTGAGGTCTGATGGGGGCATATTCATTTAATATGGGGGCTTATGGGCTGATCTGAGGTCTGATGGGGATAGAGGGGGCTTATATGGGGGCTGATCTAAGGTCTCATGGGGCAGAGTGGGCTAATATGGGGGCACAGTGGGGTGATATGGGGGCTGATCTGAGGTCTGATGGCAAAGTTGGCTGATATGGGGGAACAGTGGGCTGATCTGAGGTCTGATGGGGGCACAGTGGGCTTATATGGGGGCACAGTGGGCTGATCTGAGGTCTGATGGGGGTGTGACATGGAGGGCTGATGGGGTTCTGACATGGAGGGCTGATATGGGGGTCTGATGTGATGTCCTGAAATTTATGGGGGGTCTGATATGAGGTGTGAAGAAAAATAATTTTTTCTTATTTTCCTACTCTAAAATCTGGGGTGCGTCTTATCATCAGGTGCCTCTTGTAAAGCGAAAAGTATGGTAATTTTATTTTTAGAAATAGAAGGCTTAGAACTTTAGCATCAATTATTAACATTTTAAAGAAAATTCCTAAACCCACTTTTTTAAGGACCAGTTCAGTTATGAAGTCACTTTGTGGGGCTTATATAGTAGAAATCACCATATCACCATCATGAATAACCCAATTTTAGAAATGAAACCCTTAAAGAATATGGACACCTAGTTATCCTGCAAGTTGATCCAGAGGAAGGCAAAATACCCTTGTGAGGTAGAAGCCAATTTTCCTCACTTTAGGGGAAAAAATTCCTTCCCGACCCCAATCAGGCAATCAGAATTACTCCCTGGATCAACAACCCATCTCTAGTAACTATAACCTATAATATTATTACCCTCCAGATATACATCCAGACCCCTTTTAAACTTTTTTAGTGAACTTACCATCACCACCACCTCAGGCAGAGAGTTCCATAGTCTTACTGCTCTTACCGTAAAGAATCCTTCTATGTTTGTGGACAAATCTTCTTTCCTCCAGGCGCAGGGGATGTCCCCTCGTCGCAGGAGATGTCCCCTCGTCACAAGGTTTTTTTTTTACCTTTTTTTTTTACCTGTTCCTGAGCCGCCGCTATCAGCAGAGAATGTCAGCTGTCACTGACTGTGGCATCTAAGGGGTTAATAGAGATAACCATCAGGCTGCTGTGCTCCGATGGCAGTGGCCCGATGGTTGCCATGGCAACCGGACGTCTTGCAAAGACGTCCAGTGTTGCCATCTATCAGTCTGCTTCAAACTACAGATCTAACCCCTTCCATGCTGGAATGGGCTGTATGGAAGGGGCCAAGCATCGGGCCGCTGCTCTGCTGTGACAGCGACCCAATGCTTGAACGGTTAATCTGGGAAACATGCCCCCCAACCCTGTTCAGTATGGCCGTATGTGTCCCCCACCCCCGTTCTCCAGGACAGCGCGACAGCAGTTTCCCTCCCCCCTCTTCCAGGTGCACCAAACCACAAACACACCGCCCCGCCGGTTCAGGATGGCCGAATGGAGCGCCCCCCCTTTTCAAGACGGCGCAGCACGGCACCATACGCACCCTCTTCCCCAGGGGCGGACTGGGAACTTAAAGTGGCCCTGGAAAAAATACTAAAGTGGCCCCATTTTGTAGTAAGGTCCAAATTGATGAAAGGCAGCTGTGCCAGCAATACCATATTGTGGTACATTATACCACCCCAACAGAGCCAAATACCACAGTCCATCACAAAATACTGCCAAAAACTTCCACTGGAAGGCTGTGAGGAGGGCCCAGGAGGCTCCCTGGGCATCGGCCCACCGGGAAATTTCCCTGTAAGGTCAATGGCCAATCCGCCCCTGCTCTCCCCCTCCTTTTGTTCAGGATGCCGAGCGGAGAGGCGCCCCCCCACCACCACTATCTCCCGTTTAGGACGGCGCGGCAGCTGTGAGTATCCTCCAACAAAACCCTTGCCCCCTTCCTTCAGGATGGCCGAGGGGAGCAGATTGTCAGCTGTAACACACAGCTGACAATCTGCTTGAAACGGCCCAGAACGGTGATTGCAACGATGTTGGCCGTTAAACCCTTTCCATGCCGCGGTCCTTAGGGCCGCTCCATGGAAGGAGCTAACCATCGGGCCGCTGCGCTGCTCCCGATGGTTACCATGGCAACTAGATGCCTTCACAGGCATCCAGCTTGCCGTGGTATAGCTAAGCCTGATTAGGCTCCTGCTAAAGGCAGGAGCCTGATCAGACTGAATGTAAGTGAAAATACACTGCAGTGCACTATAGTGTACTGCAGTGTATTAGAGAGGCCTCAGACCCACTGGATCTGCAAGAACCAAGTGGGTCTGGGACAAAAAAAAAAAAGTAAAAAAAAAAGTGAATAAAGTAAAAAAATATGTATATAAATAAAAAAAAGCTTTTATTGTGTGAAATAAAATTTAAAAATGCACATATTAGGGATCGCCGCAACCGTAACAACCTGCTCTATAAAAATATCATGTAATCTAACCCGTCTGGTGAACGCCATAAAAGAATAAAATAAAAATGTGCCAAAAAAGCCATTTTTTATAACCTTACATCACAAAAAGTATAATATCAAACTATCAAAAAGTAATATGTGCCCTAAAATTGTACCAATCAAACCGCCATCGCGCAAAAAATGAGACCCTACTTACGACAATCGCCCAAAAATATAAAAAATATGGCTTTCAGAAAATGGAGTCAAGAAAACATGATTTTTTTCCAAAAATGCTTTTATTGTGTAATAAAAATTTTAAAATGCAGATATTAGGCATCGCCACAAACTGTAACAACCTGCTCTAAAAAAATATCATGTGATCTAACCTGTCTGGTGAACGCCATAACAAAATAAAATAAAAATGTGCCAAAAAGCCATTTTTTATCAACTTACATCACAAAAAGTGTAATACCAAGCGATCAAAAAGTCGTATGTGCCTCCAAATGGTACCAATCAAACTGACATCTCATTCCGCAAAAAATGAGACCCTACCTAAGACAATCGCCCAAAAAATAAAAAAAAAGGCTTTTAGAAAATGGAGACACTAAAATGTGATTTTTTTGTTTAAAAAATGTTCTTATTGTGTAAAACCAAAATATATATATATAAAAAACCAGACATATTAGATATCGCCGCGTCCGTAACAACCAGCTCTATAAAAATATCACATGAGCTAACCCATCTGGCAAACACCGTAATAAAAATAAAATAAAAACTGTGCCAAAAAAGCAATTTTTTATCACCTTACAACACAAAATGTGTAATACCAAGCGATCAAAAAGTCAGATGTACCCCAAAATGGTACCAATAAAACCATCATCTCATCCCGCAAAAATGATGCCCTATCTAAGACAATCCCCCAAAAATAAAAAAAAATATGGCTTTCAGAAAATGGAGACACTAAAACACGATTTTTTTGTTTCAAATATGCTCTTATTGTGTAAAACCAAAATATATTCTAAAAAAACAGACATATTTGGTAACATAGTAACATAGTAACATAGTTTATAAGGCCGAAAAAAGACATCTGTCCATCCAGTTCGGCCTGTTTTCCTATAAGTTGATCCAGAGGAAGGCAAAAAACCCCTGTGAGGTAGAAGCCAATTTTAGTAACATAGTTTACAAGGCCGAAAAAAGACATCTGTCCATCCAGTTCGGCCTGTTTTCCTATAAGTTGATCCAGAGGAAGGCAAAAAAACCCTGTGAGGTAGAAGCCAGTTTTCCCCACTTTAGGGAAAAAAATTCCTTCCCGACTCCAATCAGGCAATCAGAATTACTCCCTAGATCAACGACCCCTCTCTAGTAACTATAACCTGTAGTATTATTACCCTCCAAAAATACATCCAGGCCTCTCTTGAACTCTTTTAGTGAACTTACCATCACCACCTCCTCAGGCAGAGAGTTCCATAGTCTCACTGCTCTTACCGTAAAGAATCCTCTTCTATGTTTGTGTACAAACCTTCTTTCCTCCAGACGCAGAGGATGGCCCCTCGTCACAGTCACAGTCCTGGGGATAAATAGATCGTGGGAGAGATCTCTGTACTGACCTCTGATATATTTATACATAGTTATTAGATCTCCCCTCAGTCATCTTTTTTCTAAAGTGAATAACCCTAATTTTGATAATCTTTCTGGGTACTGTAGTCCACCCATTCCAGTTATTACTTTAGTTGCCCTCCTCTGAACCCTCTCCAGCTCTGCTATGTCTGCCTTGTTCACAGGAGCCCAGAACTGTACACAGTACTCCATGTGTGGTCTGACTAGTGATTTGTAAAGTGGCAGGACTATGTTCTCATCACGGGCATCTATGCCTCTTTTGATGCAACCCATTATCTTATTGGCCTTGGCAGCAGCTGTCTGACACTGGTTTCTGCAGCTTAGATTTCTGTTCACTAAAATTCCTAGGTCCTTTTCTATGTCAGAGTTACCTAATATTTTACCATTTAGTATGTACTGGTGACTTGCATTATTCCTTCCCATATGCATAACCTTACATTTGTCAGTGTTAAACCTCATCTGCCACTTCTCTGCCCAAGCCTCCAGTCTATCCAGATCCATCTGTAGCAGTGCACTGTCCTCTTCTGTGTTAATTACTTTACACAGTTTAGTGTCATCTGCAAAAATTGATATTTTACTGTGCAAGACTTCTACAAGATCATTAATAAATATATTGGTATCGCCACGTCCGTAACAACCAGCCCATCTGGTAAACGCCGTAAAAAAAAGTTTAAAAAAAAGGGCCAAAAGAGCCATTTTTTATCACCTTACATCACAAAAAGTGTATCAAAAAGATCAAAAAGTTATATGTACCCCAAAATGGTACCAATAAAATCATCTTATCCCACAAAAAATGAGACCCTACTTACGACAATCGGCCAAAAAATATAGATTTCAGAAAATGGAGTCGTTACGACCTGCTATATAAAAATATCACATTACCTACCCTGTCAGGTGAACATTGAAAATAAACAAAAAATAAAAACTGTGCCAGAACAGACATTTTTTTGGTTACCTTGCCTCACAAAAAGAGTAATATATATATATATATATATATATATATATATATATATATACAGTACAGACCAAAAGTTTGGACACACCTTCTCATTCAAAGAGTTTTCTGTATTTTCATGAAAATTGTAGATTCACACTGAAGGCATCAAAACTATGAATTAACACATGTGGAATTATATACTTAAAGGGGTTGTCCGGGTTCAGAGCTGAACCCGGACATACCGGACATACCTTTAAATTCACCCGGGCAGCCTGCCTGATCAGGGCATCGGAGCATCCTATGCTCCGATGCCCTCCTTTGCCCTGTGCTAATTAGCGCAGGGCAAAGGCATTTAGCCCGGTTCCGGTTACGTACCAGGCTCTGCCAGGCGGAGGCAATGAGCCTGGTGACGTCACCGGCGCTGATGGGCGGGCTTTAGCGCTGTAAAACGGCTAGGGCAGGCTAAAGCCGGCCCATTACAGCCGGTGACGTCACCGAACTCACTGCCGGCCGGAAGCCTCCGCCCGGCAGTGTGTTATGTAAATAAAAGAGCCCTTGTCCTGCGCGATCCAGCACAGGGCAAGGGAGGGCATCGGAGCATGAGATGCTCCGATGCCCTATTCAGGCGGGCTGCCTGGGTGAATATAAGGGTATGTCCAGGTTCAGCTCTGAACCCAGACAACCCCTTTAATAAAATAGTGTGAAACAACTGAAAATATGTCTTATGTCTTATATTCTAGGTTCTTCAAAGTAGCCACCTTTTGCTTTGATTACTATATATATATATATATATATATATATATATATATATACAGTACAGACCAAAGGTTTGGACACACCTTCTCATTCAAAGAGTTTTTTGTATTTTCATGACTATGAAAATTGTAGATTCACACTGAAGGCATCAAAACTATGAATTAACACATGTGGAATTATATACTTAACAAAAAAGTGTGAAACAACTGAAAATATGTCTTATATTCTAGGTTCTTAAAAGTAGCCACCTTTTGCTTTAATTATTACTTTGCACACTCTTGGCATTCTCTTGATGAGCTTCAAGAGGTAGTCACCTGAAATGGTATTCCAACAGTCTTGAAGGAGTTCCCAGAGATGCTTAGCACTTGTTGGCCCTTTTGCCTTCACTCTGCGGTCCAGCTCACCCCAAACCATCTCGATTGGGTTCAGGTCTGGTGACTGTTGACGCCAGGTTATCTGGCGTAGCACGCCATCACTCTCCTTCTTGGTCAAATAGCCCTTACACAGCCTGGAGGTGTGTTTGGGGTCATTGTCCTGTTGATAAATAAATGATGGTCCAACTAAACGCAAACCGGATGGAATAGCATGCCGCTGCAAGATACTGTGGTAGCCATGCTGGTTCAGTATGCCTTCAATTTTGAATAAATCCCCAACAGTGTCACCAGCAAAGCACCCCCACACCATCACACCTCCTCCTCCATGCTTCACGGTGGGAACCAGGCATGTAGAGTCCATCCGTTCACCTTTTCTGCGTCGCACAAAGACACGGTGGTTGGAACCAAAGATCTCAAATTTGGACTCATCAGACCAAAGCACAGATTTCCATTGGTCTAATTCCTTGTGTTCTTTAGCCCAAACAAGTCTCTTCTGCTTGTTGCCTGTCCTTAGCAGTGGTTTCCTAGCACCTATTTTACCATGGAGGCCTGCTGTTAGAACTATGTGTGGCATTGACCTGGTCTCTAATCTGAGCTGCTGTTAACCTGCGATTTCTGAGGCTGGTGACTCGGATAAACTTATCCTCCGCAGCAGAAGTGACTCTTGGTCTTCCTTTCCTGGATCGGTCCTCATGTGAGCCAGTTTCTTTGTAGCGCTTGATGGTTTTTGCGACTGCACTTGGGGACACTTTCAAAGTTTTCCCAATTTTTCAGACTGACTGACCTTCCTTTCTTAAAGTAATGATGGCCACTCGTTTTTCTTTACTTAGCTGCTTTTTTCTTGCCATAATACAAATTCTAACAGTATATTCAGTAGGACTAGCAGCTGTGTATCCACCTGACTTCTGCCCAACACAACTCATGGTCCCAACCCCATTTATAAGTCAAGAAACCCACTTATTAAACCTGACAGAGCACACCTGTGAAGTGAAAACCATTTCAGGTGACTACCTCTTGAAGTTCATCAAGAGAATGCCAAGAGTGTGCAAAGCAGTAATCAAAGCAAAAGGTGGCTACTTTGAAGAACCTAGAATATAAAACATATACAGTTGTTTCACACTTTTTTGTTAAGTATATAATTCCACAGGTGTTAATTCATAGTTTTGATGCCTTCAGTGTGAATCTACAATTTTCATAGTCATAAAAATACAGAAAACTCTTTGAATGAGAAGGTGTGTCGAAACTTTTGGTCTGTACTGTGTGTATATATATATATATATATATATATATACACACACTCAACACACAACTACCTCTAGCAAAAGATTTATATACAGCAGGAGTAACACTAATATATATGTATATTATAGCAATGGCAGCACATCAGGCCAAAAATAAATATGGAGGTGCAGGCCACTGAATCCGGCAACAAATTCAGGACAATATAATAATTTAAAAA
>ONZH01008818.1:0-28204 GCA_900303285.1 Rhinella marina
TTTGATGTTTTGGCGATTCGCTTCAGACTATTTGCGCAAACGGCCTTTTTCTGTAAAGAAAACACAAGTTTCTACAGTTCTGAAGTGTTTTATGCCCAACTGCCTGTTTTTCTAAAACTGAGCTTCAATGTTTCCACCGTGCATAATTAAGCACATTTCAGTGCTTCAATAGCAGTGAGTTTGTAGAAGGGTGCATATTAGAGATGAGCGAGCATACTCGTCCGAGCTTGGTGCTCGTTCGAGTATTACGGTACTCGTAAGTGCTCGCTGCTCGGATGAGTATCTCGCCATGCTCGAGGAAATGGCAACTTCTGCATTGTGCATTTTTGGCGCCTATAAACTCAGCCAATCACAAGCCAGGAGACTCTGCGGTACACACAGCATCACGTGGGGCCCTTACATGTCGATAGCAGGGGTTGGCTGGCCTGATCAGGTGACCCTGGAATATACTAGTGACTGCCCGCGGTGCTCGGCTCAGATGCTGTCTGGATGTCGTTAGGGATAGAGCTGCTGCGTTTCAGGGAGAGTGTTAGGGCTTGCATTTAGTTCTTTGTTAGGCAGGAGTGATCTCAAAAGAACCCAACAGCCCTTCTAAGGGCTACAAGACATTTTTTTTTTTTTTGTCTCCTGGCTTGGCTGGCTGGCTGGCACTAGTAGTGCAGCTATCGCCATATATAACACTTTTTTTTTTTTTTATATCTCAGTGATACAAATCCATTTCACACAGCTGCGTGGAACCATTCTGTGTGTCACAGTTCAGCTGTCCACTCACTGCAATCCGTATTTTCTGTCCAGGTGACACTTTATGTACGTCACGTAATCCAACCGGGTCTTTTGCTCTCACGTATATAGCTTGATCACAAAAATCTCTGTACGACATTTGTCTGGGTCGCAGTCAAAATAGCCACCGTCAGCAGGGTGTGAGTTAGGTCTACGATAGTTGATGCACGTCACGTTCCAAAAAAAACAAAACTAAAAAAAAATATATATATATATATAAAAAATAGTTTCTTTGTTGTTTTAGCTCAGTGATACGAATCCATTTCACACAGCTGCGTGGAACCATTCTATGTGTCAAAGTTCAGCTGTCCACTCACTACAATCCGTATTTTCTGTCCAGGTGACTCTTTCTGTACGTCACTTAATCCAACAAGGTCTTTTGCTCTCACGTATATAGCTTGATCACAAAAATCGCTGTGCGACATTTGTCTGGATCGCAGTCAAAATAGCCACCGTCAGCAGGGTGTGAGTTAGCTCTACGATAGTTTCTGCACGTCACGTTCCAAAAAAAACAAAACTAAAAAAAAAAATATAAAAAAAATATATATATAAAAAAAATAGTTTCTTTCTTGTTTTAGCTCAGTGATACGAATCCATTTCACACAGCTGCGTGGAACCATTCTGTGTGTCACAGTTCAGCTGTCCACTCACTACAATCCGTATTTTCTGTCCAGTTGACACATTCTGTACGTCACTTAATTAAACCAGACTGAACAAGTTTGTGGGTTTCAGTACAGCAGGCCCATTTATTTAATTTTTTTTACATAATACACTTATATACAGAAAATGTTGAACCCCAGGGCTAAGGGTCGAGGGCGTGGGCGTGGGCATTCAATTACTGCAGGGGGCAGAGGCCGTGGTCCTGGGCAGGGTGAGACAGTACCTGCTGATGAGGGAGCAGGGGAACGCCGCAGAGCTACACTCCCTAGCTTCATGTCTCAACTTACAGGGACACGGTGGTAGAGGACTGTTGAAACCACAACAGTGCGAACAGCTGATGTCGTGGATTGCGGACAATGCTTCAAGTAATTTGTCCACCAGTCAGTCTTCCACGCAGTCCACCCACGTTACCCAAGGGAGCACTCCTCTGGCTCCTCCACCTCAACCTCCTTCCCCCCAGTCTGCCCCCTCCCAGGAAAATTTGGAAATGCGATCCGGCATACTCTCAGGAACTGTTTTCTGGACCCTTCCCAGAGTCACAAACCACTTCTCAGGTTGCTGCTGACCTCGTTCCCGATGCCCAAGTTTTCCAACTGTCGCAGTCTGTGGGTGATGATGATGATGATGATGATGACAATGTTGACTTAGTGAAAGAAGTTTGTAAAGAGGTGTCGGACGATGAGTAGACACGGTTGTCAGACAGTGGTGAAGTTGTGGTCAGGGCAGGAAGTCCAAGGGGGAGCAGACTGAGGAATCGGAGGATGACGAGGTGACTGACCCAAGCTGGGTTGATAAGCCGAGTGAAGACTTCGAGTGCTTCTGAGGCGGAAGCGAGTGCTGCACCAGAACAGGTTGGAAGAGGCAGTGGTGTGGCCAGAGGGAGAAGCAGGGCCAGAGCTGGGGCATCAGCAGCAACTGTTTCACGTAGTGAAGCTCCCGTGGTGAGGCCTAGATGTTCGCAAGTCTGGAGGTTCTTTAAAGAAAGTGAGGATGACTGACGGACTGTGGTGTGCAACCTGTGCCACACCAGGATCAGCAGGGGTGCCACCACTACTAGCCTAACCACCACCAGCATGCGCAGGCATATGAGTGCTAAACACCCCACTCAATGAAACCAAGGCCGTTCACCACCTCCTGCGGGTCACACCACTGCTCCTTCCCCTGTGTCACTCGCTGCCTCTGCTAGTCAACCCCCTGCCCAGGACCCCGGCACGAGCGCCTCCCGCCGGAAAACCACACCTTCGCCTCCACGATCCTCCACAGTGTCCACCAATGTGTCCCAGCGCAGCGTTCAGCTGTCTTTACAGCAGACGATGGAGCGCAAGAGAAAATACAGTTCCACCCACGCACATGCCCAAGCCCTCAACGTCCACATGTCCAAATTGCTTATCCTGGAGATGCTACCCTATAGGCTAGTAGAGACCGAGGCCTTTCGCAATCTCATGGCAGTGGCTGCCCCTCGGTATTCGGTCCCCAGCCGCCACTATTTTTCCCGATGTGCCGTCCCATCCCTACACCAGCACGTGTCACAGAACATCATCCGTGCCCTGACCAACGCTGTTTCTGAGAAGGTCCACCTAACCACGGACACGTGGACAAGTGCTGCCGGGCAGGGACACTATATCTCACTGACGGCACATTGGGTTAACTTGGTGGAGGCTGGGACCGAGACTGACCCTGGGGCCGCTCATGTACTGCCCACACCGAGGATTGCGGGGCCTACCTCGGTCACGGTTTCTCGGACGTACTATGTCTCCTCTGACCCCTCCTCCTCCACCGAATTACCATCCGTGGGCACGGCGCCTTCAGTCGGTAGCTCTAGGCGCAGCAGCAGTGCCGTGTGTAAGCGCCAGCAGGCGGTGCTCAAACTACTGAGCTTAGGTGACAAAAGGCACACCGCCCAAGAGCTGTTACAGGGCATCACGGCGCAGACCGATGTGTGGCTGGCACCGCTGAACCTCAAGCCAGGCATAGTTGTGTGTGACAACGGCGTAACCTGGTGGCGGCTCTGCAACTCAGCAGACTGACACATGTGCCATGCCTGGCCCACGTGTTCAATCTCATAGTTCAGCGGTTCCTCAAGACATACCCCAATCTGTCTGATTTGCTCACCAAGGTGCGCCGCATCTGTGCGCATTTCCGCAAGTCCACCACAGATGTTGCCACTCTCAGGGCAGCGCAGCACCGCCTACAACTGCCCGTCGACTGTTGTGCGACGTGCCCACGAGATGGAATTCGACATTAAACATGTTATCCAGAGTTTACCAGCAGCGCAGAGCGATTGTAGACTGCCAGATGTCAACTTCCACCAGAACTGGTAGTCAGGCCTCTCAGATTCCTCAAGTCTACAATGAGGAGTGGACGTGGATGTCTGATATCTGCCAGGTGTTGACCAACTTTGAGGAGTCAACACAGATGGTCAGTGGCGATGCCGCCATTATCAGCCTCACCATCCTGCTGCTTTGCCTGTTGAAAAACTCACTGCTCAGCATGAAGTCAGATGCTTTGCGCTTGTCACAAGAGACGGTGGAGGAAGATATGTCGCTTGATAGCCAGAGCACCCTCCGGTCTGTTTCTCAGCGCGTATCGGAGGAGGGGGATGAGGAGGAAGAGGAGGATAATGTCGGCGAGACAGTAGAGGGTACCAGTGCTCAGTCCTTAACTCTTGAGCGTGTATGGGCTGAAGAGGAGGACTTAGAGGAGGAGGAGGAAATGGAGAGTCAGGCCAGTGAGGAGAGGGAATTCTTACGTGTTGGGACTCTGGCGCACATGGCAGACTTAATGTTAGGCTGCCTATCCCGTGACCCTCGCGTTAGAAGCTTTTTTTCGAACACCGATTACTGGGTGTTCACTCTCCTGGACCCACGGTACAAGCAGAACCTTTCCACTCTCATCCCTGCAGAGGAAAGGAGTATGAGAGTGAATAGATATCAACAGGCCCTGGTGCACAAAATGAAACAATCCTTCCCATCTGACGCCGCTAGCGGCAGAGGGCATGGTTCTGTGGGCCAAGTAGCGGGGGAGAGGAGGCGAGCAGGCAGCTTGTCCAGCACTGGCAGGGGAACGCTCTCCAAGGCCTTTGCCACTTTTATGTCACCCCAGCAAGACACTGTCACCTGTCCCCAGTCTAGGCAGAGTAGGGGGGAGCTGTACAGAAAGATGGTGAGGGAGTACCTAGCTGACCATACCAACGTCCGTAGCGATCACTCTGCTCCATACAACTACTGGGTTTCAAAGCTGGACACGTGGCCTGAACTGGCGCTGTACGCCTTGGAGGTGCTGGCCTGCCCTGCCGCTAGTGTGCTGTCAGAGCGGGTATTCAGTGCAGCTGGTGGCGTCATCACCGATAAGCGTACACGCCTGTCAACTGACAGCGCTGACAGGCTGACGCTTATTAAAATGAACAAAGCCTGGATTTCACCGGAATTCAAATCTCCTCCGGGGGAAAGCAGCGAAAGATTAACATTACTTATGTATTCCTCTTCTCTACTCCTCCTACTCCTCCTCCTCCTCCATGTCGTCTTTGCCTAACGCTGACCAAAAAAACGGCATTTTTTAGAGGTCCAACTGGCACTCTTTTACCACAATTTTTCCGGAGGGCCCCCTACAGGCCCTCTCTCCAAACAATTTTTCCGGAGGTCCACCTACAGGCCCTCTCTCCAAACAATTTTTCCGGAGGTCCACCTACAGGCCCTCTCTCCAAACAATTTTTCCGGAGGTCCACCTACAGGCCCTCTCTCTAAACAATTTACGTCTTTTTCCTATCTTTCTCTCTCTCCAAACTGTTTTTCCGGATAGCTGCCATATACAGTATTAAACTGAGAAGAATACAGAGAACACATGCCACACTTGATCAAGCTCATAATTTACGACTGTACCGGTTGATGCTAAATTTTTAAGTAGGGGTCCTGCGTCATCATTCGAACTCCATCCGGCTGTTGTCACCACCACACACGCTAGCCAAGGGGGCACTCCTCTGGCTTTTCCAGCTCAACCTCCTTCCCCCCAGCCTACCCCCTACCTACAGGCCCTCTCTCCAAACGATTTACCCGGATAGGGGACGTATTAGATATTATACTGATTTTTGTTGGTTCCTCTTTTAATTGGCTCCTGACCTGTGATAGGCAGAGCATGGACACGTCCCCTTAGCTGCAGTAGAAAAGACACTCCCCTGGCCAGAGCAAGCTCTTTTTCCTTTTCCGTGTTCGAAAAATCCATGAAATATATGGTCCCAAGATAGGGGACATATACGATTTTAAACTGAGAAGAATTGATACCACACATGCCCCACTAGGAGAATTTGGGGTAATGGTGGGATAAGGCAGCCTCAGAGGCATCCATGCATGCTGCCCCTGCTGTTTCCTGTCCAGTTCCGTGGTGTTTCCATCATTTTCTGAGGTTTCCAGGTTTTCACCCAGCCTTCCCTAGGCAGAGCCTTGGTCCCCTGCAAAAATGCTCGAGTCTCCCATTGACTTCAATGGGGTTCGTTATTCGAAACGAGCACCCGAGCATCGGGAAAAGTTTGACTCGAATAACGAGCACCCGAGCATTTTAGTGCTCGCTCATCTCTAGTGCATTTCATTTCGCCTCTTTTAATTGCCAAAAAAATCAGCTCATCACATTTTACCAGTGTGTGTGTAGCAGTGCACATTTAACTGTGCTGTGTTAGTCACTGAAAAAATAGTTTCAAATTAGCTACCATAATTGGGCATTTCAGTGCATTAATATACCAGTTTCATTAGCATTATATTTCGTCAATATACCGTGCAGTTTTAGTGAACTCATTGTACTGCAATAACTTTCAGCGAGGCGGGTGCCGTTGTCACACCCAAACTGACAAAGTTGTCCTCCACAAGTGAACAAAACTTTTGTCAAAATGAATGAGGCTTAATCTAACAGGATTTTGACACAGCTCTGGCTGAAGTCAAAGAATAGATTTGCCATTGCTGATGATGGATATTGATAGCCCTATCATGACACTGTCATTGTTTCTCTGCCTTCCATTATATTCTGTACTGTATGGCTGATGCTGCTGCCTGCACCACTGCAGCTGCCACTCACCCTATTGCCACTACCATTAGCATTATCCAGCCGACACTACTATTACTGTTATTACCCCAACACAGCCACACAGATCTACTTGTCTTATCCATGCTGTACTGCTGCCACTACTATTACTGCTACATGCCACTAGTATACCTACAGACCTTAGACCAATGTTCCCCAACACATGGCTTTCCAGCTGTAGAGCTACTACAACTCTCATCATGCCCTGACAGCCTACTTCATGGGAGTTGTAGTTTTTTTTGTTTTTTTTTACAGCTGGAAAGCCACATTATTTTAGCAGCATCACCAGTTCCCTGGTTCGTGGCCATCACTTTTCTCTTTAGATTTCTCCTCCTTCTATTCAGCACCTATCCATCTCCCAGGTCCTGTCCAAAACAAAATCATCATCTGGGTCCTCTATGTTCCTGCCACTTTTATCATACTATAATATATCATAGTGGTTTCCTTGGCCCCCCTCTACATTCCCTGCTCTGTATTTGCCCTGACTGCCACTGTCACTGCCACCACCGACAATTCCGTGGCTACAGGTGCCACGATTACCACAACTAACGCAGCTAGGCATGGAGTCCCCCTCCTCCTCTAGAATTTCTTCTTCAGGGCTGTATAAACGATGACTGCTCTCACACAAGTCAAAAACAGGGAGACTCTCATGACTGTCTGCCATAGGGCATTGTGGAGTTTTGTAGCCTCTTAGGACAAAAGAAGGCATTCCACTAAAGGGTAGCAATGAAGGCTGAAATGATGCAACTGAAAGGCTTTTTTGGGGCTGCAAAGAGAAGCAGGAAGAATGCTGTGACCCCTTGCTCCAAAGCACGGTGACAGGCTTTATTGTCATCCTGCTTTGACTGAGAGGTGGAGTGTGCCATCCAAACCACAATCTCATTCTCTGTTTCCTCAATGAAAATGTTACGCCTTTCCATAGCCAGGGACAACTGTGGCCTACTACTACTTCCTCTGGCCAGATAGCTGGTGCTGCTACTACCCACATTCTGGTTATGGAAGGACAAGGCCTGGCCTGTTTCGAACCCTTCTGTATTCCTTGCCTTTTTGGCCTAATGTACAGAGTCACAAAAAATATGGAAAGGTTTACAATTCTTTTTTATGGAACATAAAGACAGGAGCAATACTATTTTCTTCCCTTTTCACAAACACACTGAAGACAGTGTAAATGATAGACTGTCTTTCTAAATCATCCAGTATCGGCATCATTAACAGATTTGGACTAAATGTCTTAAATGCGTTCAAATATCGGCATTATTCAGAAAAAGCTTCCTCTAGTGTAAAACTAGAATAGTGCTTGAACAGTCTGGTGATGCACTGACACCGACTTCATACTAATATCTCACATGTTTTAACTCAAAGATTTCAAATGCTAACCCGTGTATTGTAAAACACACTTTGCACACTTGTATTGCTATTTTATCACAAATAAAAAAAAAACATTGAACTGTCTGGAGATGCCCTGTCCCAGTTTTCAGACTATTATTTCAGGTTTATTCACTGAGATTTAAAACACTAACCTCTGGATTCGAAAATACCTGTATTTGTATTGCTATTTAAAAAAAAACCCTTGAACTGTCTGAAGATGCCATGACATACATTTCAGTCTAGTATTTCACATGTTTTCACTCAGAGATTTAAATGCTACACCCTGAATTGTAAAACACACATTGTACACTTGCATTGCTATTTTTGGGGAAAAAAACTATCAATCTACTATTTCATGTGTTTGATTTAAAAAACTATGCTGTGTATTGTAAAACACACCTTGCACACATGCTACTTTCCCAAACAAAACAAAAAAACTAAATAAATAAATAACTGAAGTATGTAGAGATGCACTGACACAGATCTTTCAAGTGAAATCTATCTTTGCGATGGTAAAACACGTGTTGTATAGTTGTATTGAGCTTATTCTCACACACCAATACGTGAGGGAAAAAAAAGTGTATTTCCTGTTAAATTGGAACAAAATGTTCTTGTAGGTAGCTGCTTTTCAAGTGATGCTACAGCTGTGCAGTACAGTATTTCATTTTACTGGATCTGTCCGAAGCTAGCCTGAAAAGTTTCGGGTTTGTCTGGTGGATAAAATTTTGGGACGTTCATTTGAAAAAAAAAGCTGTATTTCTTTTCAAATGGGGTATAGTTAGCCAGGCACACCTAGCCTCAGCTCCTCACTTCTTATCCCCTAGCTCTAAGCTTTCTCTGTCTTTCTCTATTCTACATAATTCTTCTTTTTAGCCTTTCCTTTCACTGTGCCTCAAACTAGAATAGAAGCTTGATTGTGACTGTACACTGCCCTTAAGATGCGGGATATTACTATAACTAGTCAAATGGAATCTGATTACATCTTTGTTTTTTATGTTTTCTATAGTATTACAGTATGCTGATTTCTTTCGGTTCAGCGATAGGAATTGTCCCATCCAGGATGTGGAGGACACTTAATCAAAGTAATGGGCATGTGATTGGAGAATATTTTACATTCTTAATCCAGATTATTAACCACTACTTAGAGGAAATTGCATAAACTGTTAATTTTGGACAAATTGACTGCTGAACAGTTGAATCATTGTTAGTGTTGAGCAATGTGAAGCATTTGAAGCTGAATTCAGTCTGAAGATTAGGAAAATAACAGATTAACTCTGAATGTCGATTCACTGCACAGTGATGTACACTGCAATATATATGACACCTCCACCTGCAGTCTCCTTGCAGTATCTCTGCACTCTCCTTCTCCAATTTTGTCCTATTAACACTTTAGAGCAACACTGTCCCTACAGCATGAGCTGGCTGCATGGCATTATGGGTGATCTCACATTCCCAGGCTTCTTACTTTCATTTTATAACACATGCATCCGCCATTTTAGGAAAAACTGATTAGTTACCACAAAGCCCAAGGACATTTGGCTTTGTTGCAAATCGAAGTTTTAGTGATATAGTTAGTGTGCCTCAGTATTAAAGACAAGTGTAATATATCACGTACTAGTGCACTAACATTCAGAGTTAATCCCTCATTTTAATGATACAGTTGGTGTGCGTCAGTATTAAAGGCAGGTGTCATATATCGCAGTGTACATCACTGTGCGCTGACATTCAGAGTTAATCCATAATTTTAGGGATTCAATTAGTGTTCCTTGGTATTAAAGGCAGCTGTATTATATTGCTATGTGCATTATGTTCTAGTGGCCCGACATTCAGAGTTAATCCGTCATTTTAGTGATACAGTTAGTGTGGCTTAGTATTAAAGGCAGGTGTCTATCGCCATCTGCATCACATTCTAGTGCACCGACATGTTCTGTTAGCTGCAGCATTACGCACTGTCCATATTATGGACAAGTGCAATTCATCACCCGGTACATAAGTGTGCAGTGGAGGGAAATTTATCATAACTAATCCTTTCTGTTAGCTTTAGCATTACATTGCATCCGTATTATGGGCAGGGGTCATTTATTGCCCTATACGTAAGTGTGCAGTGGAACAAAATTTTCCATAGCTAATAGTTGATTGACTCCTCAACATCATCTCAAGTGACAACAGATACAGACAGCCAGGAATCGGTGGGTTTCTCTGACACCACCCTTAGTTGGCATGGCCCAGGAATTGCCTCTGTGCCCTCACCTGCTCTGAACCTGCTTTTGCTGCTCCTTCTGCTAGCCAAGCAATGATAGTCGCTTCTCTGCTTATCAGCAACAATGAGCTTTGTGAGGACAATCAGCAGTTACAGGCTAGCCCAGACTTGGAGGAGAGGTCCGCTGCGGACTCCTTTAGACATGCAACGACCGATGATGACAATCAGGTGGGAGCACATGTTGCGAGAGGTCAACACATGGAGCATAAAGTGGCGTGGAAAAATCGTACCACTCATTTTGTCACTCATTTGCAGTTGCTGATGCAGCAGCTGCAATGGGATCTCCAACCAGCCCGAAACCCCTCTCAAGATGTCAGGGCTCGTCCATGTCAGAAGAAGGAAGTTGTCATTCCTTCCCATTGACCTCAGTGTAGTCTATTGCTCCTGATGCTCATCCTCATCACTTGTTTTGGCAGCAATTGATCACTGAGACAATTGCAAAAAGACAACAGCATGTGTGCACTCATCCAACGGTGTAGAAGCTGAACGTACACCTTGCCAAAGTGCTGATACTACAGTCCTTCCCTTTCCATGTGGTTGACTCTGCACATTTCAGGGAATTGATGACTTGTGCCCAGCTAAGGTGTAGAGTACCAAGCCAACATTTCTTTTCCCAAAAAGCTCTACCAGACCTGCACGTGTACGTGAGGCAGAAAATGGTCCAGTCCTTGGGCCTCTCAGCGTCTGGTAGAGTTCATGCCAGCACTGACATATGGAGCTGTAACTATGGTCAAGGATAATATATGTCGTTCACAGCCCACTGGGTAAATGTGATTTTGGACCAGACACAACAGCAACTTGGCCAGGTGATGGCAATGCCGCCTATGTGTTAAAATGGTGGGATTTCTGCGTCAATGTCATCCTCAGCATCCTCATCCTCACCCTCTCCACTAGGCAGAGTTCACAGTGGTCCTCCAGCATACCACTTATGCAAAGCTAAGCGTTGTCACGCGGTTCTGCACCTGGTCAGCCTTGGCGAACTGAGCCACACCAGGGAGGAACTGCTCGGTGTCACCAATAAAGAAATCAAACAATGGCTGTCTCCTTCCCAACTGGAGATAGGAACCATGGTTAATGATAATGGAAAGAACATTTTGTCTGCACTGCATCAGAAAGGGCTGACCCATGTGCCCTGCCTGGTGCACGTCTGCTATCTCGTTGTCACACGGTTCCTCAAGTCTTCCACTGAACTGCAAGAGCTGTTAAAAATGTCCAGGAAACTGCATGCACTTCAGCCACTCTTACCATGCCAGACACACCCTCTTTGAGATGCCAAGACAAAATGCTCTTTCCCAACATTGCCTGATATGCAATGTTTCCACCCATTGGAACTCCACGCTCCATATGTTACACTCCCTGTATGAGCAGAGGAAGTATTGATATATTCGATTTGGCTGCTTTACTCAATTTTACAAAAAAATTTGCTTCATGAGGAATTACTTAATCACAAAGTGCATTTCTTTGTAAGTAGTAGTGGGTGCCAAGACAGGGAGTGGCAATTGTGCCTCTGGCTTGTGCCCAGATGCCACTTTCATAGCTATTTGCTCGATCTGACAGCAGTATTACAGTGTAAAATCAATAAATAAAACCATACTTATCCTCATCCATTTGATCGCGAAGAGCCGGCCACCCATCAGGATTTTGCGTGGGATCCTAAATCAAGTTGGCGGTAGCCGGCTCTTCACACTCAAATGAATGAAAATCGATCTGCTACAGGGAAAATCGATTTGCTATCAAGAAGCAGGAGAAAATTTGGCTTTGTGGTGAATGGAATTTTTCCTGAAATTCGGGTCGAATTCCACTTTGTGCAGTTCGATTCGCTCAACACTAATCATTTCTCAAGGTACATTTAATAAATTACCTCTGCCCCACTGCAATTCTACATGCAACTGGCTATCTTTCACTGCTTGTACAAGAGTTTGCCACTCACACGTCTCTCACATACATCAGTGGCAGAATAGTCAAAGCAAACCTAAGTCTACAGCATTTGTGTGAATACACATAGGGGGTCATTTACTAAGTGATATATGCCACTTTTCTGGCATATATCTGTCGCAGATTGCGGCGCAAAGGTTATTTGCCAGGGGGTGAGGTGTTTGCTTGGAAGGGGATGAGCAGGCTGGTGTAGAAAGTGGTCTAAATTTAAGCCAACAAGGAAGCTGTCATAGATTTAGTTCTATCTTAAAGAGACAGTACCTTTCTTGGCAAAGCATAACATGTCTACAAAAAGCTCTATTGGCTCCTCTGTCATTGGACCAAAGCAAATGAATCATGTTTCTCACTGTAGATGTATAGGAAGCCGAGTCCATTCTTAGTGCAGAGCAAAATGTATGATCTCAATGTGTGATCAAAATGACGCAAAAGATTAGAGAGAACTTTGAGGGAACCACAGAAAAGTTCTGCAACAATCTAGGTAACTTATGGGAAAGAGGTGAACACTACTTAGAAGCTCTGACATGCTTTAACATTGATGCAGCAGAGCTAACCACAGCTTTGAATAGTTTGCTGTTGCTGCCTATACTCCCCAATGATTTTCCACAAAGTATATCACATTTTTGAGTAGTCATGGATAGCTTAGAGAAATATTTTAATCTAAAGAAAAGGGCCTTAGTACAAGAGTCCAAGGATAAGGCATTAAACCGCATCGCATACTTTCAAGAGGATAGATCACATCAATCAAGTTCAGCCAAATGTACATCTCCATCTTCCAGATCATCTTGTTCCAGAAGGTCACCATTATGTAAAAAACTAATAGAATTCCATGCCAATGTACAAGAAACTAGTGAAGGAAGCAGAGGTAAGAGCAAAAATGGCACTGAAGGAGACAGAGGCAAGAATGGTGCAGGAATAAGCAGAATAGAGTAGAAATGAGTTCTCCTGGATAACCCTTTCTTTGTGTATCTCCTTGACAGGCGCAAAAAGAATCCAAATTCTCCGGATCGCATTTATACTTCAAGTGTCACATAACGAGCATGCGCGTTATGTGACACTTGAAGTATAAATGCGATCCGGAGAATTTGGATTCTTTTTGCGCCTGTCAAGGAGATACACAAAGAAAGGGTTATCCAGGAGAACTCATTTCTACTCTATTCTGTTACATTGATTCCCTTGGAGTAAGTGGCTACTACTTCACTGGACACTTCTCCGATGGCTGCAGGTTCCACTCCGATCATCAAGATTATACGCTGATACGTCTACAATAGGGTTGCGCCTATCATAGCGCAACTCTACCAGGTGAGCTCCCAGTATATTGATCTAATAAGATACCTAAGGATATACTGCCCTATTTTGCGCTCTCCGTTTTTATCAGAATCATTCTGAATACGCCAACCCTGTTTCCTCCAGGAATAAGCAGAGGAAGTCCAAATAAATGCCTAGTTAGAAATTATCCACTAGAAAGGGTGCCAGGATACTGATCTGGACTACTTCATTCCAGGAGAAGTGGATGATCCAGCTGATGATACTACTAATTAAGTGCTAATGCATTCATCACCTGTACCTTCTGCTAGCCACACCGTCAATTGCTGGTTTTAGGATGGCAATTAGGCTGTTTTTGGAATGTCACATATACATATTAAACTGTCACCCTTCACTTGACTAATAGATGCCCGGGGTCCCATCCATAAACAACTAGACCATACCAACTCTTTGTATCATTTCATAAACAATTAGCGTTTCTTTCCAAATCCCACTTCTGACACCAAATGTATTATCGTGAGATCAGAAGTTTGGGAAAAACATAGGCTTAACACAACTTGATGCATAAAGAGTTTACTAAACTATAAAATATATATATATATATATATATATATATATATATATACACTCAATGATCTACAAAGATAAAGTAAAGTAAGTCGCAAGTCATGAGACAGATAGGTGGGGTCCAGGTCGATCACAGCCCAACATGGCACTTGGCTGACGACTATATGATACAAAGAGAGGTAGAAAGATATCTTACCCTAATGATGTCTTCAATGGAGCTGCACTCTCTTTTTCAAAACTGTTTTCTACTCTGCTGGCCCCTCCTACCTAAAATCTAGTACACAGGTATAGTTACTTTGTATCTGTTCATTTAAATTTCATTTTAACGGAAGTCTTTCACCTGTTTTTCACCTATATAACTAACAGCAGTGCCCCACAGAAGATTGCAGACACATCCCAGATATATACAATGCAACGGCACACTGCCAACCAGATAAAGCACAAAATGCCATAGAGATATTAGGTATTCTGGAGCTAATGCTATGCTTGTTTAGTAAATTAGAGATTCTTGGCAAATATATTTTGTAAAAAATTATCTGGGCCTGTCCACCAAATCGTCAAGGTGATCTCTGTAAGACGGGAACCTAACACTATTTCCTACCTGTTATGTGCCAACCTTGGCTTCCGTATAATCAGGGGGTGTTGGTTCTACATACATGCTGGGTCCCCTCTGCCTTTTGCCATTTATGGTGCTTCAAAAGCCTCCATTAATACAGGGATGCAGGTACCAACATGCATGCCGAGTCCACTCGGCTTTATAGTTACACTAATTAAAATCAACCTATGGGGCACACGGGGCTAGTCAGGAGTGCATGACCAAATGGAGTAGCCACACCTCCAGTACAAACTTACAAAGAAAAAAAGGGGAATTTCAGTCAGCACATCCCAGTGCGCAGGTGCACGTTGCTATGGCTAAATGCACAAGGAAAGGAAAATACATACAATGCAACGGCACATTGCCAACCAGATAAAGCACAAAATGCCAGATATACCTGTGTGCATTGTGTGTCTATATTACATGTCCAGGAAAAGCACTTTAATTCTGCAGGAAAACAGCTCCCAAGTGCCCAGCTCTGCTGCTGCAAACCAGACTGAAGAGAGGAGGGCTGCTTTAGCTGCTCATATCTTGGGATTGGTAGCAGATAGAAAAATGGTTCTAGAGCCCATAAAGTAAAATATAAATGGGGTTTCCCAGTTAAATTGATTGTGTCATATGATTATACTTCACATATTTTAGCATCACCTGAAGAGGGAGCTAACTGGTTAAAGCGCCATAAGATGTTTATGATAGAAGAAGCCCTGAAGAATACTTAAAGCCTTAAGGGACTGCTGAAATGAAAACATGATATATGTGACTACCCCTTAGATGGTATTTAAAGAGGACCTTTCACCACTCCTGACATGCCTGTTTTAATAGCTCCATGCATTCCCCATGTAATAACAATTCTGGAGCATCTATTCTTATGGCTCTATGTTGTGCCATTCCTTTATTATTTGCACTAGAAGTTATGAATGAATTGCTATTTGCCTTCAGTAAAGAAACAGAGGGGAGGTGACCAGTTGGGGGTGTGTACCTGGACAGACTGACTCTATCCAATCAGTGCTGCCATGTTCAGACAGTGCAGGTACACGCCCCCAACTGGTTACCTCCCCTATGTTCCCTTACTGAAGACAAATAGCAATTCATTCATAACTTCTAGTGCAAATAATAAAGAAATGGCACAACATACAGACATAAGAATAGATGTTCCAGAATTGTTATTACATGGGGAATGCATGAAGCTATTAAAACAGGCATGTCAGGAGTGGTGAAAGGTCCTCTTTAATGGGATTATAGAAATAATTGATCTTATGATCTATGTTTTATGTGTTCTTTTTCTTTTCTTTTTCCTTCCATGTGGTTTTTGTCCTATGTTAGTAAGTTTTTTTTGTGTTTGGATGGATGCCCAGAAATATTGGGATAAGAATGGTGTATCCTATGATAAAATCTCCTATGGTAAGATCCAACTGAGGGAAGGGGGAAAAGAAGTTTAAAAAAATATATATATATATATATATATATATATATATATATATATACAGTACAGACCAAAAGTTTGGACACACCTTCTCATTCAAAGAGTTTTCTGTATTTTCATGACTATGAAAATTGTAGATTCACACTAAAGGCATCAAAACTATGAATTAACACATATGGAATTATATACTTAACAAAAAAGTGTGAAACAACTGAAAATATGTCTTATGTTCTAGATTCTTCAAAGTAGCCACCTTTTGCTTTGATTACTGCTTTGTACACTCTTGGCATTCTCTTGATGAGCTTCAAGAGGTAGTCACCTGAAATGGTTTTCACTTCACAGGTGTGCCTGTCAGGTTTAATAAGTGGGATTTCTTGCCTTATAAATGGGGTTGGGACCATGAGTTGTGTTGGGCAGAAGTCAGGTGAATACACAGCTGATAGTCCTACTGAATAGACTGTTAGAATTTGTATTATGGCAAGAAAAAAGCAGCTAAGTAAAGAATGGCCATCATTACTTTAAGAAATGAAGGTCGGTCAGTCAGTCCGAAAAATTGGGAAAACTTTGAAAGTGTCCCCAAGTGCAGTCGCAAAAACCATCAAGCGCTACAAAGAAACTGGCTCACATGAGGACCGCCCCAGGAAAGGAAGACCAAGAGTCACCTCTGCTGCAGAGGATAAGTTTATCCGAGTCACCAGCCTCAGAAATCGCAGGTTAACAGCAGCTCAGATTAGAGACCAGGTCAATGCCACACAGAGTTCTAGCAGCAGACACATCTCTACAACAACTGTTAAGAGGAGACTGTGTGCAGCAGGCCTTCATGGTAAAATAGCTGCTAGGAAACCACTGCTAAGTACAGGCAACAAGCAGAAGATACTTGTTTGGGCTAAAGAACACAAGGAATGGACATTAGACCAGTGGAAATCTGAGCTTTGGTCTGATGAGTCCAAATTTGAGATCTTTGGTTCCAACCACCGTGTCTTTGTGCGACGCAGAAAAGGTGAACGGATGGACTCTACATGCCTGGTTCCCACCGTGAAACATGGAGGAGGAGGTGTGATGGTGTGGGGGTACTTTGCTGGTGACACTGTTGGGGATTTATTCAAAATTGAAGGCATACTGAACCAGCATGGCTACCACAGCATCTTGCAGCGGCATGCTATTCCATCCGGTTTGCGTTTAGTTGGAACATCATTTATTTATCAACAGGACAATGACCCCAAACACACCTCCAGGCTGTGTAAGGGCTATTTGACCAAGAAGGAGAGTGATGGGGTGCTACGCCAGATGACCTGGCCTCCATAGTCACCAGACCTGAACCCAATCGAGATGGTTTGGGGTGAGCTGGACCGCAGAGTGAAGGCAAAAGGGCCAACAAGTGCTAAGCATCTCTGGGAACTCCTTCAAGACTGTTGGAATACCATTTCAGGTGACTACCTCTTGAATCTCATCAAGAGAATGCCAAGAGTGTGCAAAGCAGTAATCAAAGGAAAAGATGGCTACTTTGAAGAACCTAGTATATAACACATATTTTCAGTTGTTTCACACTTTTTTGTTAAGTATATAATTCCACATGTGTTAATTCATGGTTTTGTTGCCTTCAGTGTGAATCTACAATTTTCATAGACATGAAAATACAGAAAACTCTTTGAATAAGGTGTGTCCAAACTTTTGGTCTGCACTGTGTATATGTGTGTGTGTGTGTGTGTGTGTGTGTGTATATATATATATAATACATGGTTATGAAGTTTTTTTCTATTAGTACTAAAGGATTAAATAGTCCCTATAAACGAAATATGATGTGGAAGAAGGCTTTGCAACAAGGATGTGATGTACTTTTTGCATAGGAAACACATTTTATAAATATTTCGCTGTGCAAACACAATAAGTTTCCACATATCTTTTTTGCAAATGCCACCCAGAAAAAGAGGGGAGTTCTGATTGCGGTCCGGGAATCAGTGTCTTTTCAGCTGCACTCAGTAATATCAGATCCTGAAGGGAGATACTTATTGGTCAGGTGTATGATAGGAGAAGTAGCCTATACACTCCTTAATGTATATTTTCCTCACAAGAAACAACTGGCCTTTTTGAAAAAGGTGTTGAAAATAAATAAAGATAATAAATATGGAAGCCTGATATTAGAAGGTGATTTCAATGCTATTTTAGATAGGGATCTGGATACTACCAGTGCAGTTGAGCGACCAACACCCCTGACAGATTATCTATACTCCCCGGGACTATGTGATACATGGAGGTGTTCCCACGGTATGGAACTGGATTATACTTTTTTTTCACATTCCTGCTTGTCATATTCAAGGATTTATGTTTTTTGTTGATAGGAGATTACTCCGGATTGTGCTAGAAATGAAGATTGGCTCAATCACCTGGTCGGACCATGCGCCGATCTCTCTCGTAATACAAAACAAGAACATTCTGCCAAAAGGCCATCAATGGCGTTTGAATGAGGTTCTTTTACATCATCCCAAGTATAGTGAGTAATTAAAAAAGGAGTTGCAAGATTTGTTTTTGCTTAATATTTCATCAGTTAACAACTTTGAGGTGATATGGAACGCACACAAGGCTTATATGAGAGGGCTATTCCTGAAATATGGAGCATTAGAGCACAAACATAGGAGGATTAAAATAGATGAACTATTAAAACAGATAAAAACATTGGAAACTCATAATAAATTATCTCCCTCAATAGCAGTGACACAACAACTTAGAGGAGTCAGAGATAAGTCACAAAATGTGTTAACATATAAATATGATTTAACAATCCGAAAAGCGAATTTAAATTACTACTTGAACGATAACAAAACAGGATTGGTGTTAGCACGTAAATTAAAGGGGTACAAAAATAAATCTCATATTTAATTTCTGCGAGATGAAAGCAATAAAAAATAATAAACCCGCAACATAGTGTGGAAAAATTCTGTGATTACTAAAAATATCTACAAGAGATTTAGCCAGACTCTCTGTCTCCTTTACTACTGCAGAGGTAACACAAGCGATTGGGTCATTAAAACCTCATAAAGCTCCAGGTCCAGATGGGTTTACTGATGCTTATTATAAAGCATATGCAAATATATAAGCCCCATATATGGTCAATGTTTTCAACTCAGCTGCTATAAGAGGTAGTTTTTCAGAGGAAATGTTAACCCCTTAATGACCAGGCCATTTTGCACCTTCGTGACCAGACTTATTTTTGAAAATCTGACATGTATCACTCTACAGTATGTGTTAATAACTTTGGAACACTTTTACTTATCCAAGCCATTCTGAGATTGTTTTCTCGTGACACATTGTACTTCATGACAGTCATAAATTTGAGTCAATATATGTCACCTTTATTTATGAAAAAATCCCAACTTTACCAAAATTTTTGAAAAATTCACAATTTTCAAAATTTCAATTTCTCTGCTTTTAAAATTGAAAGTGATACCTCATAAAATATTTATTATTTAACATTCGCCATATGTCTACTTTATGTTTGCATCATTTTGTAAATGTCATTTTATTTTTTTGGGACGTTAGAAGGCTTAGAATTTTAGAGGCAATTCTTAAAATTTTTAAGAAAATTTCCAAAACCCACTTTTTAAGGACCAGTTCAGGTCTGAAGTCACTTTGTGGGGCTTACATAGTAGAACCCCCATAAATGATATCATTTTGGAAACTACACCCCTCAAGTTACTTAACACTGATTTTATAAACTTTGTTAACCCTTTAGGTATTCCACAAGAATTAAAGGAAAATAGAGATGACATTTCAAAATTTCACTTTTTTGGCAGATTTTCCATTTTAGTCCATTTTTATTTCAACACATCTAAGGTTAACAGCCAAACAAAACTCAAATATTTATTACCCCGATTCTGTGGTTTACAGAAACATCCCACATGTGGTGGTAAACTGCTGTATGGGCGCATGGCAGGGCGCAGAAGGAAAGGAGCGCCTTATGGTTTTTTGAAGTCAGATTTTGCTGGACTGGTTTTTAGACACCATGTCCCATTTGAAGCCCCCCAGATGCACCCTATAGTACAAACAATCAAAAACTGATCCCATTTTGGAAACTACGGGATAAGATGACAGTTTTCTTGGTACTATTTTGGGGTACATATGATTTTTAATCGCTCTATTATTTTTTTTTGGGAGGCAAGGTAACCGAAGAATGGATGTTTTGGTACTGTATTTATTTCTTTTATTTTTTTAATGTTCATCTGACAGGTTAGATCATGTGGTATTTTTATAGAGCAGGTTGCTACGGACGCGATGATATCAAATATGTCTACTTTCTTTGTTTGTTTCAGTTTTACATAATAAAGCATTTTTGAGAAAAAATATGTTTTTTGTGTCTCCATTTTCTGAATGCCATATCTTTTTTATTTTTCTTCCGATCGTCTTGTGTAGGGGCTCATTTTTTGCAAGAAGAGTTGAAATTTTTATTGGTACCATTTTTGGGTAAATATGATTTTTTGATTATTCATTATTACACTTTTTGGGACAAGGTGACCCAAAAATTGGTAATTTTGGCACAGCTTTAATTTATTCATTTTTACTACGTTCACCTGAGGGGTTAGGTCATGTGAGATTTTTGTAGAGCAGGTTGTTACGGACGTGGCGATACCGAACATGTGTACTTTTTTTTTATTTATTTAAGGTTTACACAATAATATCATTTTTGAAAGAAAAAAAATCATGTTTTAGTGTCTCCATAGTCTGAGAGCTGTAGTTTTTTTTATTTTTGGGGAGATTGTCTCAGGTAGGGGCTAATTTTTTGCGGGATGAGATGACGGTTAGATTGGTACTATGTTGGGGAGTATACGCCTTTTTGATCGCTTGGTATTACGCTTTTTGTGATGTAAGGTGACAAAAAATGGCTTTTTTGACATAGTTTTTATTTTTTTTTTACTGTGTTTATCTGAGGGATTAGGTCATGTGAGATTTTTGTAGAGCAGGTGGTTACGGACGTGGTGATACCTAACGTGTACTTTTTAAAATTTATTTAAAGGGGGTTTTTTCTTATGAAATAAATATTTTTTATTTTATATTACAATGTGTCAGATCATAACATACAATGCAATTTATAACAAATTATGATCCCCTCACCACCCCCTCCCTCCCTGGACTTTTTTCCTTCCAACCGGGGCATTCGATCATTTCCAACTATCCCATACACTATGCCAAAAAGTTTCCTTATCCTTCCTTCCTTTATCCATGAAATCCTCTATACTTGGAGAAATCTTTATACCAAGGTATTCAAAACTCTCTTGTTGATTTAAAATCCTAAGATTACCGCACTGCAAGCCCATACATCCATCTAATGACATTGCTGTTGATTTAGCCCAGTTTATTTCGAGTCCGGTCCCCTTCCATGCCGTGGTCCCTACGGATCGCGATGCCGGCCGTTACATTAGATTGTCAGCTGTATGTTACAGCTGACAATCTAATACCGCTCGCCATCCTGAAACTTGGGGGGGGAATAAACTGGGGAAGGGGGAGGCAAATACTTACCAGCGGCAGCGGAGGACGGCGGGTGGGCGGTAGCTTGGGGGTCCGCCCGGCCATCCTGAAATATTACAACATAGCAGCGCAGCCCCGATGTCCTCAAGGACATTGGGGCTGCGCTGCTGAACTCTGCGATTGGTCAGTCAAATCTGACTGACCAATCGCAGGGGTTCTAAGGCAGGGACCACTGTGATTGGTCCCCTGCCGGGTGTCCGGACAGCTCTGCTGTCCGTGACACCCGTTTACAAACAAGTGTCCCAGCAAGTGGTGACACTTGGAGCTCATGGCGTACTGTGCACGTCATGATGCGGTAACTAACACCACATCATGACGTACATAGTACGTCATCAGTCACTAAGGGGTTAAAAGCAACAATAATTACAATACCAAAGGAAGAAAAAGATCTAACAAGGCCAGAAAATTACCGTCCAATTTCTTTGTTAAATAACAATATCAAAATATATGCCAAAATACTAGCATCACTTCTTATGAAAATCGGACGGTACCCGAAGGTTTTTAGATTTAATCCAACTGGTGGATCATACTCAAATGCCTTCTCTGCTTCTTTCTTTGGATGCAGAGAAGGCGTTCGACAGGATCCACTGGAAATACTTGGAGAAAGTTTTGGAGAAATTTGGTATATATGGGTTATTAAAAACAGCAATTTTTGCTCTATATCCGTCTCCATCAGCGGAAGTCCTGATATCAGGTCTTTTGTCGACTCATTTTTATATTAAAAATGGAACACGCTAGGGATGTCCGCTGTCACCTATTATATTTGCATTAGCACTGGAGCCCTTGGCGGAGAGGATCAGACGAGAGAGATCGGTGCATGGATTGGGCTGTATGCAGACGATATCATCCTAGCAGTAACACGTCCGGAGGAATCTCTTTTTAAAATACAAGATATAATGGAGGAATTTATAGGGGTATAGTATTATAAGGTTAACGTTAAAAAGACACAGGTACTAAATTTAACGGTACCTCCGAAAACCCAAATGTACTTGGAACAATATTTCCCATATCAATGGATAAAAGATAAAGTGAAATACCTGGGAGTGTATTTACCAGCAAAATCTAAAGATTTATATCGATATAATTATGAACCATTAGTTGAGGAGATTAAAAAACAATTATTGTCATTTCATAAATTCCCTCTCTCATGGATGGGACGGGTGGCCACTGTAAAGATGTTTGCTCTCCCAATTATACTATATAACTTTCGTACATTGATCTATCCTTTATCTGCTCGATATATTAGGCATCTACAAGATGTAATAAATTCTTTTGTGTGGTCATATAAAAAGCTAAGGGTTAACTTGCAAACAATGTTGCGGCCTTGGAATCAAAGAGGCATGGGGTTACCGGATATTAAAAATTATTATAGGGCAGAGTATTCTAAAAGATGGGTAGATATTGAAGCCACCGTAGCCCAGGCCCCTCTGATCAGTTTACTGGGGAAGACTAGTTCCTCAAGGTTGATTGAAGACCGATTAACATTGACCTCCACTGAGGTTTCAGTGAAAGTTTGGGAGATATATTTGTTTGAACAGAAAAATGTAAATGAGGTTGAGTGGAGACAGCTACTGTCATGCGCAGGTGGGGGGGGGGGGGGGGGGGACCAAACCAAGCGTAGGAGGGAAAGGAGATTAGGCCTAGAAACTAAGGAAGGAAGATGGACACCTCCTACCGGAAACCCTGGCTCAAATCCTGTCTATCTACCAGTATGAACAGGCCTCAAATGTAGGCATGTTCATACACAGGAATCTAAACACTGAACTGACCCTATAGGACCCTGGAAACTAATGACAGGAATGAGTCTACCTGTTCCTCCAAAAGGAAGGACAAACAGGAGTCTCCCTAAGGCCTAATAACAAAACAACAGGAGGGAAAAGGAAACTTATCTTTCAATGAAGAAATGGAGGCTCCAGGATCTCAGTTGAAACCAAACTGCTGCTCACCACCACAACACTGAAGCTATAAACCGCAAGGAATAGTGGGAGAAGAAGCAATAAATAGGGGAGGGACAATTACCACACCAGGAACACCTGAGGCAAAAGGGTGTGGTAAAAACCAACAACAAAAAGGGAAAACATGTCAGATTACGCCACGTGTTGCCAATCTGACAGACCTCTTGTTATCTGTAATAGGAATGTCCGTGACAGCTACCCCTTAATTATTTATTTACCAAAGTGAAGAATTTGAATCTAAAACGATGGTATAAAGGAGGAATTAGTAAAATCTTGCAACTAGAGATGAGCAAATCGATTCGTTGATTCATATCGAATCTTGGGATTTTTTAGCTGCGAAGCGAATCCGAATATTAGGTGATTCGCTTCGGCTTTGTACGCATTCGCTACGTAGTTTGTCCTATAAATTATACGCTATTGCTACCCGTGTTTCCCCGAAAATAAGACAGTGTCCAAAAAAAGCGTTAGGGCTTATTTTTGGGATAGGTCTTATTTTCAGGGAAACACGGTTTAAAGCGTGCCCCCATCAGACCCCCGATCAGCCCACTGTGCCCCCTTCAGACCTCAGATCAGCATGCCCCCATCAGACCCCTGATCAGCCCACTGTGCCCCTTTCAGACCTCAGATCAGCATGCCCCCATCAGACCCCCGATCAGCCCACTGTGCCCCCTTCAGACCTCAGATCAGCGTGCCCCCATCAGACCTCAGACCAGCCCACCCAGCCCCATAACAATAAAATAAAAAACTCCTCTTACCTGTCCTGCGCTGCGGCTCCGCTCCGGGTGCTCCTCTGACTTCTGAGGCCGGCACTGTCACCTGACTGCGTGCAGCGTCAGGTCATAGTGTGCGCACTACATCCTGACGCTGTACATGGTCAGGACAGTGCATCGCCGACCCTGGAAGCCTGTGGAGAGCTGGACCCAGAGCGGAGCCGCGGTGCAGGACAGGTAAGAGGAGTTTTTTATTTTATTACTATGGGGCAGGGTGGGCTAATCTGAGGTCTGATAGGGTGCCGGCAGCGAAAATATACAAGTGAGCTTCCATAATGGAAGCGCTCACTTGTATTCACTTTATACAGTAACGTAGATAGGGCTTATTTTTGGAGTAGGGCTTATATTTTAAGCCTACTCCAAAAACAAGGCAAAATAGCACTAGGGCTTATTTTAGGGATAGGTCTTATTTTCGGGGAAACACGGTACGTATAAGTTTCTGTATACGCTGTTGCGTACGATTTCAATTCATTAGCGAACTTTTACTGTTAGTTCGTTTATCGTGCGCAAAAGCCCGGGAAGAAAGTGGTCACCTGACCTAATGGGCAGGGCTTGCTCTGATTGGCTCAGGCTCGGTAAGCCAGTGACGCATCACTTCTGCTGCGACTACTGAGACGAGCAGAAGCACTGTGTGTAAAGTTAAAGATCCATGTACAACCATTGTCGGCCAAGTAGTTTTGAATTGGCTTTGAGTCGATTTGTAATTCTCGGCAGGCACCTATGAAGTTGGTTCCGCAGTCAGATCTTATTTGCTTTACAGGTCCTCTGATAGAGAGGAATCGTCTTAAGGCATTGATGAAGCTAAAAGCGTTCATGGATTCTATTACTTCAATGTGTATAGCACGTACACTTAAGGAAGTAAACAACACTGCCCATAGTTTGCTGTCTGCGTGACCACCTCTGGTTCTACGTGCAGTGACTGTCCATGGCCCAAAGACATCCAGACTAACATAAGTAAACGGTGGTTCAGTGCTTGTCCTATGAACTGGCAAATCAGACATTTGTTGATGTTGTAATTTTCCTCTTGCCTTGCGACATTTAATGCAATGGTGAATTATATGAGCAACTTGTCTTTTTGCTCCCACTATCCAAAAACCTGCGGCTCTTAAAGCGCCCTCAGTAAAATGTCTGACTTGGTGCTTGATTCTTCCATGATAATGCCGTATCAGCAGCGTAGTAATATGGTGATTGGCAGGTATAATGAGGGGATTCCTTTCTGAAATCTCTAACTTAGACTTGTTTAGGCGACCACCAACTCTCAGCATGCCATGATCGTCAATTACGGGTTTCAAGTTAGCAATGGGGCTGCTTTTTGGAATGTCTTGCTCGTCATGTATACATTTTAGTTCCTTGTGAAAGGCACTCTGCTGTACGTTAAGTATCACAAGCAACTCACATAGGGCAATATCTTCTGCAGAGGGAGGTTTATGGCACACGTGCCAACTGCAACATTCAGCGCTACGTTTCTCAGCATGACAACCACTGTACAATATGGACTAACCTTGCAATGGTGCGAACAAGTCTAGACCATCTGGAGAAGCGTTCAAAGCGATGACAGCCCAAGCCAGGTATCCTTTCAGACTTGGTGGCAAGGGTACTAACTTTAGGGCGAATCTCTGAATCTTCATGAGGGCAGGGCCGGACTGGCCGTCTGGCACTTCTGGCAAATGCCAAAAGGGCCGCTGCCCTCCGTGGGCCGGTCCCGTCCCCCCTTGCAGGGCCGCACCGCCAATTAGCCAGGTGAGGTGCGGCCCTGTACACAGATGGCGGCGGGGCAGAGGGAGATGAGCGCTTCCATTGTGGAAGCGCTCATCTCCATAGTCCTCTGTATCGCCGTCCTGATGCAGATGCCTGTATTGTACTGCGGCTGGGGAGGGAGAGGCGTCTCCCCTGCCCGTTCCTCTGATAGGCTGCAGGCACTAGGCCTGCAGCCTATCAGAGGCCGGCTCAGGCGGCGCGATGACGTCATCGTGCCACCTGAGCCGTACAGCGCGGGACACAGGCCGGAAGAGGCCTGCATCGCATTGCTGCCAGCACCATGGAGGTAAGTATAAGTGTTAATTTTTTTTTTATTGTAGCACGGACAGGAGCTCTATTGGAAGCACTGGGGGCATTTTTACTGACACTGGGGGCATTTTTACTGGCACAATGGGGCACTGGGGGCATTTTTACTGGCACTGGGGGCATTTTTACTGGCACAATGGGGCACTGGGGGCATTTTACTGGCACAATGGGGCACTGGCACTGGGGGGCATTTTACTGGCACTGGGGGGGCATTTTTACTGGCACATGGGGCACTGGGGGCATTTTTCCTGGCACTGGGGCCATTTTCTCCTGGCACATGGGGGCACTGGGGGCATTTCTTACTGGCACATAGGGCACTGGGGGCATTTCTTACGGGCACATGGGGGTACTGGGGGGCATTTCTTACTGGCACTTGGGGGCATTTATTTATGGCATGGGGGCATTTTTACTGGCACCTGGGGGCATTTTACTGGCACTGGGGGCATTATTACAGGCATTGGGGCCATTTTTACTGGCACATGGGGGCACTGGGGGCATTTCTTCCTGGCACATGATTTTCGTGGGAAACTTCTGGCACATTATTGGGGCATTTCTTACTGGCACATAATTTGGGGGGCATCTATGGGTGTGGACCACTTCTTACTGGCACATTATTGGGGTGAAATTTTGGGGGCACTTCTTACTGGCACATTGGAAGCATTATTACTTCTGGGGCACAGTGGGGACATTAGTACTGTTGGGAGCACTATTACTAACAAGTGCACTCTGGCAGAGAATTATTAGTTGGGACTTTGGGGAGCACTATTACTGTGGGGGGCACCCTGGCACAGTATCAGCGCAGTTATGGGGATGTTATGTTTACACTATTACTGTCGGGGGCACTATTTGCTGGGGGCAGTTATTTTAGGACACTGTGCCAATAATTATTGAAGGGCACTATCTGTGTGGTACTAGTGGCACAGTACTGGGGGTGTTAGGATGATTTGTCCAGAAGACGGGAGGATGATGGAAAAGTAGTAAACTAAGATTTTTTTCTGTCAAACTGCAGAGATGAGAAATGGCTGAAAAATGGCGTCTGGTCTGAAAGCAGAAGATGAGGAAAGAGAAGATCTAAGAGGAGACGTCACTATATATACGAGGTATGGGGCTGTATTATACTGGATGTAAGAGGTATGAGGCGCTGTATTATACTGGATGTAAGAGGTATGGGGCGCTGTATTATACTGGATGTAAGAGGTATGGGGTGCTGTATTATACTGGATGTAAGAGGTATGGGGTGCTGTATTATACTGGATGTAAGAGGTATGGGGTGCTGTATTATACTGGATGTAAGAGGTATGGGGCGCTGTATTATCCTGGATGTAAGAGGTATGAGGCGCTGCATTATCCTGGATGTAAGAGGTATGGGGCGCTGTATTAGGCTACATTCACACGAACATTATGTTTTGCAGTCTGCAAATTGCGGATCCGCAAAAAAAGGATGATGTTCCGTATGGCATCCGTTTTTTTTTTTGCAGATCTACTGTACAAGGCCTATCCTTGTCCGCAAATGGACCAAAATAGGAATGGACATACAGATGCGGACAGCACACAGTGTTCATTGAAGTGAATGGGTCTGCATCTGAGCCGCAAAATATGCAGATCGGAGGCTGCAAAAACAACTGTGGTGTGAATGTAGCCTTACCCTGTATGTTCTGTAGTGATATACGTAATGTTAGGAGGGAAAAGGTTAATGTGAGAATTTGGCATGGGGGGGTTCAGTTTTTCTGATCGCTGTATCACTCGTGCGGCCGGGAAGCTCCATACTGTCAGGCGCACATCGCCTGTTTACACAGGGTGATGTGCGCCCGACAGATTGGATCTTTTGTACAAACCAAAAGATCCAATCAGCCAACAAACGAGCATTTTGCTCGTTCGTCGGCTGATTAGGGCCACTTTTACACGGGCCGATTATCGGCACTAGCGTTCCTAGGAACGCTTTTTCGGCCGATAATCGGCCCCTGTAAAAGGACCTTT